>JAKSZT010035887.1:1159367-1513233 GCA_026826555.1 Tolypeutes matacus | reverse complement strand
AAAGGAAAGGAAAAAGGAAAGGAAAAAGGAAAGGAAAAAGGAAAGGAAAAAGGAAAGGAGAGGAGAGGAAAGGAGAGGAGAGGAAAGGAAAGGAGGGAAGGAGAGAGGGAAGGAAGGAGGGAAGGAAGGAAGGGAAGGAGGGAGGGAGGGAGGGGAAAAGGAGGGAAGGAAGAAGGGAGGAAGGAAGAAAAACATTTTAGGGGATTTAAAATTAAATTATGCTTTATTTTTCTGGGGGCATTTATTTTTCAGAATTGTAATGAGAGAAACAGGAATAACAAATGCTATTTTTGGAGGCAAATAGAGAAGATATGAGCTTATATTATTGAGCATAGTGAAAGCTGAAAATGACTTATGTTTTTATACAACTGTCTGAAACACTAAAACATGAATTAAAATGTCTGATGTTTGATTCAATGTCACATTTCCAAGTTGAATTTGTTTGACTTTAATTGGGCTATGCTTGGTATGGAAACTATAATCTGCATCAATCAACACAAGCAAAATTATTATAATATGCCCTTTCATTTCTTAAAATCAGTTACGAAATGCAAGTGAAAGAGTGACAGCTGCAAATCTACAAATCCTTTAGTCTCCAAAATGTTGTATGGATGTATGAAAGCAAATGATTGTTTGAAATAGCAGCTTGGGAGGTATGTTGTAATGGACATCTTTTTTCTTCAGTCATATAAGGTTTTTACAGGGTTTTGAAGGAATACCTCATATTACAGAATTGTAACCTATGAGTGTCAAAAGGTTCTTTTGTATAATCTCTTACTTGCCTAAATCAACCTCAGAATGTAATTTGGATGGCACATTTTGAAGCCAGGTTCAAATTCAGCATTCCTCTAACTGCAGAAACAATGTCTTGAAGAGACCTAATTAATTCTCAGCCTTTCTCTGTATCAATCCCTCCACTGACCATAACTCAGCAAAAGGTCACCCCACAGTTGGACAAGTCTAACAATCAAAAAGCAATTCGATTCAGACCAAATCTGTTGATTGTAACCATCCAGACAATAGTTTTAGGACATCATGTTTCTTTATTAATTGCCAAATGTTCATGAAAGAGAAATTTCAACATTAGCTTTTGGATAGTAGAACATCTCCTATTAGAATTGTTTTGAACATCTTTAGGAGACTTTTTATTTGTCCCCTAAAGAGTTTGTGCACAAATGATATTTTGTGGTCAAAGGCCAAGTATCTCACACAAATGAAAAAGACCGGATATCCCTGCATAAATAAGAATTGTCCTATGTCCCACATAAATTTTGATTTCCCACTGGACATTATTGGTGAACAAAAAGTGTTTGTGATCATTTGAGCCCTTATCCTAACATATATAATTTAAAATGTTTTTCTGTGTCTTAATATACATTGAACTCTCCAGGTAATATAATAGAATAATATGTAATTGCAAAATTAATGGGGAAACTTTATGAGCATATCTCCAATATTTATTTTAGAAGAGTGTATCAGCTAGGGTCTATTTGTATAAAAAGGGAGTTACATAATAATACATATTTATTTGCATATGTAGTATATACATAGATATACAACATATGCATATAAAGAAATGCTAGAAGGATGCACAAGAAAAATAATAGGGATTACTTAGGAACATGGATGACAATGTGCATGAGAGAAAGTTCTAAATAAGCAAACAAATTCATTTGTAGATATGTGTATGTGTGTGGATGGATAGATACAAAGAGAGATTTATGAACATGACTGTTATTGCCTATTAAAAATTAAATTAAAAAACAATATACATTAAGCCTATAGAGTAATACTGTTACTTTATGTTTTATTGTTTTTCTGGATTATCTAAAAATAATAAATATCAAGTTTGTATCAGGCTTCTCAGTATTACTGAATTTCAGAAGAGCTATTTCTGTAGCATTTTGATGAAAACAGGTTAACTCCAACAGGTTTACTGATTCAAGTGACCTCTTACATGTGAAGGCAACAGAAAGAAAATATCCTTAGAACTTCAAAGGCTTAAAAGTATGATTTTTGAAAAAATTAAATAATTATTTAATTGTACCCAAGTTGTCCAAGAGATGAAGTGAAATAAGAATGTAAAAGGGAGAAGACATAGTTTAGATGGACTGATTATTACATCACCAAGCCATTACATACCAAACTAATGCTAGAGAACCAGAAAAACATAATGGAAGGAGAATAAAATTAGATATCCAAAATATCAGGATTTGACTCTTTATGGACTATTTACAAAGGGTGATCTAATAAAAAATAATTCAATTTCCTTGGGTCTCAGTTCGTTAATGAAAATAATATTATGGCAGCTACTTCATAGTTAGATCTTTAGAATATATTAGGATATTTACAAAAGGATTTGAAAATCTGCTGGGTGATTGTCTCACAGCATCTTCACATCATCCTATTGGGATTTCGTCCCAATAGGGATGTCTCTAGTCCCAATATATTTCTAACCCATACTTTTTGCCTGATAGATAAAGTTTCAAACTCTCTAGGTAGCAATATTTTCCCTACCTTGCAAAGTCCATCTCAAATTCTCCCTACCCAGTTAATCTTTCTTGATAATGCTAGACATCATTGATGATCTGTAACTGCATTTTTATATTATCTGAATCATACCATCATATTATTGATTATACTTGTTATATATATAAAGTGTACATATAATCTATTTATTACCCATCTCTGATTACTTTACATGAGAAAGTAATGCCCATGAAGAGTGTTATTGATATGAGGAAAAACTTAGGGCTTAATATCTTGAGAAAATAAAGTTTCAAAATTGTTTAAAAGGAGTGATTTCAATTGTGTGGAAATACATTTCTGTGACAGTCTCCCCAATTATTCATAGTCTCAATTCATTTGTGAGAAAACAACAGATAAGCCCAAATCGAAAGGCATTCATCAAATACCTGATCAATACTCTTCAAAAGTAACAAGGTGGAGAGGGGATGTAGCTCACTAGGTTGAATGCCGCTTCCCATGTATGAGGTCCCAGGTTTGATCCCTGGTATGTCCTAAAAACAAACAAAAAAAAAGGTTAAGGAGGCAAGGAGAAAGACAGGAATTTATGGTCTGTAGGAGGTTTAGGAGAAATAACAACTGAATACAACGTATCCTAAGAATACTGGAACAGAAAAAGGACATTAGCAGAAAAACAAAAGCATTGTACCAATATTAAGTTCATAGTTTTGATCATTGAACCATGATTATAAAATGTTCATAAGAAAGGAATCTGGGTGAAGAATATACAGGAACACTTTGAACTATCTTTGAAACTCTTTCATAAGTCTAAAATTATTTCAAAATAAATAAATTAACAGTGTAGTGGAGATGATGTGGCTCAGTATTTGAATGCTGGCTTCCCACATACGAGGTCCTGGGTTCAATCCTCAGCCCCAATACCTCAAAACAAAACAAACAAACAAACAAACAAACAAAAAACAGTGTATAAAGTTTTTTTTTAATACAAGGAAGAATAAAACTATGCTAAAATGTTAGTCATTATTTAATGGATGATGGAATTGGTGGTGATTTTTTCGTACATCTTAATATTTTCTATATATTCAAATACTAAATGGCTTCAGTAAATCACCAAATATATAAATAGGTGAATAAAGCAAATACAAAGTATATGCAATTATATAATCCTTATTATAAATATGAATGTACATATAAATATAAATCTATATAAGGATAAACAAATATAATAAATGTATTTATTTCTCACCACAAAAATAATTAAGTAGCTATATGTGGGGACAGGGCTCTCATGTGCAAGATAATACTGCCCTTACCACTCTCACATACTCATTTCCATAGCAACAAGTGCTTTTATTACCCTTGATTCTTGGCCAGTGGTGGTGGCAGCTACAAGACTCTAGGATATGAACATCAGAACATATGATAGTCAAGTACACAAAATATAGTAGCAGTACAATGCCCCAGAAAGAAGAAAGCTTGCAAATCGGAGATGTCATTTACCTCATCTTTTCTGCATTGTACATTCTCTGCCCTTACGAAAAGCTAAAAAATTACTTATTGGAAAGCCTCAAATTGATAGAAGCCATCATTCTCTGAAAGTTTTCGGCTGCTCCTCTATATTTGAAGGCTTCCTCTTTGTAATATCTTCATCCAACCAAAAGACCCCATGGTCAAATTTGTGATATTGATTTTCCTGGTAAGACACAACATAATACTGATATGTCAGAAGTGACTTGAAGGAATCCAGTTGATAACAGGGAAAGTTTTAATTCCTAAATCTCTAGTCTATTTGAAGACATAGTCTTGGGGACCAAAGTCTTCAATTTGGAAAATTCTAAATTAGGTTTTACTTTGTTGATCCGAGTGGGAAGGTATTTGAAACACTTGGGGTGTTTTTCAGTAAAGAGAATGGCTATGGGTGCCCTATAATTATATCTTTTTACTAATCCGCCACATAATTATGTTTCAAACATTGATACTAAGTCTTGTGAAAAAAACTTTTGTCACAGTACTAAAATATGTTGTGTTCAAATTATGCACGTGCAATTTAAATTGGCACCTGCCCAACATCTACTAATTAGTCATGCAATAAATGTTCTGGTTTTAAAAAAAATGCAACCTCAACAAAAGTCCTCCTAAAATGCCCATGAAAAGCTCAGAAAAGTAGGAAAATTCATAACACTTAAAACTGAAAAATCAAGGCAACATATTACTTTGTTTAATAAATATGTGCACTCTAATAAATCGATTAAAAAATAGTAACAGGGAAACTTATTTCAAGAGTGAATGCACTAAATCTATCAGGATGGCTCTATCCTGGAAAATCCAGGCACAGATCTTAAAAAGGGGGGAAGCTGTTAACACATCTAGGGTTGAACAAATAAAAGAGGAAGCAGGGTTGCTAAAGCTAAGAAGTCATGAAACTTTGACAGAGAAACCTTCTGTCAGTTGTTGCATCCCTGGGGAGATAGAATTAATTTCAGAAATGGGCGTCAGAACAGGACAAGGGCATGTAAGAAATATCTTGACTTTTCACTTCTCCCACCCTGTGATCTGTTGTTTGTAAGTTCCGTTGGTTGAACCCAAACTGAAGCTGACAGTCAAGGAGGCCAGAATGAAGTGATATTCCATGGAAGCCAGCCTCCTTTTCACAAAGCTGCAAGCAGAAAGGGAAATAATAGATTGTTGGGGAAGAGAGCAAATGGAAAATAACTACAGCATACCCTCAAGATTCACCTATTCTTTTCTTTGGCCCCTAAGGTAGTGGGTATTCGGCATTAAATAGGGTAATGGTAGAGTTAATGCAGGTTGGGGTTTATCTATAAGGCAGCATAGCACAGGGTTTTGTAAGAAGAGTCAACTAAAAGAGATCACATTTTTAAGATAGCTTTAAGGGCTCTAAGGAAATAATGTTTCCAAATTAAACAATAAGGATCAGGAGTCCTCCATAATACAACATTAGGTAATGTTTAGTCTTCAACTTGCATATCCTTACCAAGAGAACTGAGTTACTAGAAAGAGCCTCTAATTTCTCTATTTCTGCAGGTTGCACATTTAACATATGCAATCCTTGTATTTGTCTCCTGAACTAATGCTGGTCCGGGAGAAAGATCACAAACTCCAAGATATATAATAGGCTACACTTTTAATCAGTTGCAAATGGATGCCAAAGATGACAAAATGCCTGGAAATTTCCAGGAGACTTGGGAGATTGTTTTCAGGATCAAAGGCAGAGTTTTCAGCAGTAAATTTATTTTACCTTTGCTAATAACATTCTTTGCAGTTATAACCTCCCCTTCCCCAACAATCAACTTATATAATTTGCATTTGGTGGGGATAGAATGATAGAGTACCTGAGAGGTACAACTGGGCTTATAAAATCTCTGTGCAAGAATCAATGAGTCAAGACTGAACTTGAAACTCCCTGCTATCGATAATTATTAGGAACAAAATAAAGTCTAATGAATTTCCTGAAATTCAGCATCTCTTTATGTGACTTCAGATCCCTAGGGACCAAGCTACATGAAAGTCCATTTTTGGTAGCTGTGACACTGAGCATCCTCCAAACTAGTTGAAATACATAGTACACTAAATAGTGAGTTTCAGATATTCAGAAAAGAAAGCATTTGCAGCATTGCCAAACAGCAAAACAGCCAATTAACTCCTGCATTGCAAATTTAACAAGCAGGACAATTTTTCTGATTAGAATACAAATCAAAGTTTTCATTACTGAGGAACTATGTTCAGGCATATTGTTCTCTTACCTCAGATAAATCTTGTTGTGAGGATTCTACCACCTCAATGGCAGGTTTCATATGCTTTTAAATATTTAATAGCTATGTCTAAAAGATTGGCTGCTTGCAGTAACACAGTCCTTTCAGAACATGGCTCCAACTGATTTTTGACAAGTCAATGAATGAAACCTATTATAAAAAGAAGTCAACACTTCAAAACTCTCAGATATGGAATATTTTTGCCTCTGAAGTATTGCCTCTGTGTTGTCACTGTCAAATTATTCTATATTATTAATTAAGTAATGAATATTACTTTTAAATTACTTTTCATATTGAAAATAACACATGGGTGTTATAAAAAATAGAAACAAATTAAAATAAGTAAACAAAATAATTATTATCTAAACCATCACTTAATTCCTGAATTTTCCTTAGCATTTTCTAATTTAAGATATGTATCAGCCTACTATATATTTACATATCTCATTTAATTTACATCATCTCCTTCATTTCATGCATTTTATTTTCTATAAAAATTTGGAATTTTTAGACCCATGTGAGTTGTCTTTGCCTGGTAATAGGGAAGTTTTCTCATTTGCTCTTACTATTACTCTTGGCTTTACTTAAATTAATCTGTTCTATCATTTGTATTTTATCTAACCAGAGTTGGTTTAATTTATTCATCTTTTCCTGTATGCACCAAGTTTCTTTTGACCTTGTATTTCTCAGAGTCAATAATAAAATCACATCTATCTGATACTTAGTATAAATTTAAAATTGGGGAACTTTATCTTCCTCCTCTCATTTGCCCCATCTCATTATTTGCTAAATAAAATCTGGGACTTTTATATGATTTGATTAAAATTTTTGTAGCATGCCTTTTTATTTCAATAATTATTTTGACATAAACTACATAGTTTTATTGCTCATGGCAAAAGTATTTTACCAATTATTGCTAATTAGTTAGATCCTACTGTGAATGCCTGGAATTATTTCTGGTCTCCCTCCCTCCCTCCCTCCCTCCCTTCCTTTCCTTTCTTTTCAAGAAATATATGTACATGCATGTTTGTTTTCTTAGTACTTGCATGAGTTAAAATATCCATACATTACTTTGCACAAAATATAGAATTTTTAGTTCTGTGTATCTATTTCCTCAAAATGTGCTATAGGCATTTAGCATGTTGGATTCTCTCCTGATAAACATGTTCTGTCATTTACCCATTTTCTGCTTATTACTTCACTGCTTGATTGGATGGTTGTAGGATTTGTATTTAATGCATGATCATTAAAATTAAATATCAGATTCCTTACATTAATTGTTGCATATTTTGCTCATATTTTTAATTTGGTAACATAAAATGCCAAAAAACCAACAGTACATTTTTCTGAGTGCAAATTAAATGTCACCATTCCAGGATGACATTATGCACGTGGAGTATGGCACAAGCTCCATAAATCCAAATGTTAGAGTACTCTTTATCCTTAGAAAAACACTTATTTCCAAGAAAGCAGTCTATAACTTCATTGCCTTCTAATAATCCTAGCGTTTGCTAAGTTTAATCAAGGTGTAGAATAAAATGATGCACAATATTTGCTATATGAGATGATTAGAAGCACTCATAATTCAATTTAAACTGACAGTGATTATTATCAGAGGTCAACCCCAGGATATTAGGCACCTTTACATGAGTTAGAAAAGAGTGACTCTTCTGTGTCAACAAAATTTTAAAACAACCCCAACTCTGAGCAGATGACCAAAAGAAAGTATTGCTCTTAATAAACAAACCCTAAAAATATAGTGATGTGCAAGCCACCAGGGTACATGATTTGGTGAATAAAGCTACAGCTGAATTTCAGCTGGATCTCTGATCTTGCACAATAAAACAAATTATATTTTCTCTGCTGTTTTAGTCAGCCAAAGGGGTGCTGATGCAAAGTGCCAGAAACCTGTTGGCTTTTACAAAGGGTATTTATTTGGGATAGAAGCTTACAGTCACAAGGCCATGAAGACTAAGTTACTTCCCTCACCAAAGTCTGTTGCCACGTGTTGGAGCAAGATGGCTGCTGGTCTCTGTGAGAGTTCAGCCTTCCTCATCCTCCTAAGGCTCCGTGGTCCAAGCTTCTTCCTATCTCAGCTGTAGGTTAGTGTAAGGCTTGTCTCACTCCCTGGGGCTTGTTTCTTTCCAGGCTTTCTCTGCTGTTCAGGACTCTAGTCTCTTCAGCTGCAAACTATCAGGGGAATGGCTAGACTCTCTCCCCAGGGCTCCAGCGTCCAATACTAAACTCTCTGTGTTCTCCTTCTCTGTGTATTTACTTCCCTGTCTTTGATTGAGCATCCATTTATATAGCCCACAAAGTGGGGGAAGGGCAGGGCCTCAAACTGAGTCACCCTAATGGTGGTCAAATAAAAGCCCTAATCTTGATTTAATAAAGTAAAAGTGAAACCTCTGACTCTAATATGCCCAGAGGTACAAACCAGTTTACAAACACAATCCCATATCTATTTTTGGAATTGATAAACAATACTAAACTGCCACACTCTACCCTCTGAATTCCAAAAAGAAGACATTACAATATTGAAAAAAAACAAAACCAGTAACAATGCTAAGTACAAAATCATATCACCAGTTTAAAGAAATACAGTTTGTCTTGGGGCAAAGTACCATTTGGCTGTAGACTTCAGAAACTTATAAAATGATTTATCTGCTTCCAATATACAAAGGGACAAAGGACAAATGTTTGCATTACTATAAGGAGAAATTGAGAGGGAATCATGAGTCATGGGCCCCTACAGTTCTGTAAACCTGCAGGGCATACTTGTTAGATTTCAAAGTCTGAGAGTCATTCTTAAGATGATGGTTTCTTCTCCCCAGGGCCTGATGGGGGCCCACCCTTTCCACAGGCTCGCCCAACAGTCATTTTCTTGGTTCCACCCTCATCAAGCATCTGGGTAGTGACTGAGCTCTGACCTCACCCTCCAAGAACATTGAGGTGATGGACACACCTTTCCCAATCTCTGGGGTAGAGTCTTAACCTCACTAATACAGTGAGGTTTAAGGCAACATCCTCCCTAATCTTTGGCATACTGGCCCAACCCTCTCAGAACAATAAGTTGGCAACCTGAACTTCCCTAATCCATGGGGGACAGGCCCACCCCTCTCAGATCTATGGGGTGTCAACCTTACCTTCCCTAACCCTTGGGGAATGTGCTCCATCCTCTCTGTACCCTTGGGTGGCAAAACTCTCCCTGAACAGCAGGTGGGAACATCCACCCTCTTCAACTGCAGAGGCAAACTCACCCTGTCTGTACACGTGGGTGGGGTTCCTCTCTTGGCCTAAGGAGATATCTTAATTCCAGACCCTAGCTTCCATGGTTTTCCTCTTAAAGCCGTTTTCCCTTCCATCTTTCCCCGACATGTCCCTTTTAGTCCAGGCTGACAGTGGTTTTGTTCATACAGCTCTCTCAAAAAGCTTCTTGGTTTACCATGCAGGAAGCAGAGGTCCAAGCCATCAGACAGTAAATTTTCCACAAGTCCTTCCTAGATAACTGCATTTTCAATCCTGACTTAAAAATACCAAGTTTAGTTAATTCCTAAAATGGTTCACTATCATCTGGGGACTTGATTTCCAGAGGCTTGGAATTTCCAGAATCAGTTTCTGGTTTCTTTGTGCCCAACAATTCAGTTCTCAGCTTATCTCTCTCATCTAGCATTTTGCTATAAACTGCATGAAGAAGACAAGCTGCATTCTCTGAGTTTACCTTGGAATGTTCTTCAGCTAAATGTTTAGGCCACCATTTTCAAATCCTGCCTTCCATATAACATCAGGAATCAATCTTGTTAAGAACTTGTTAAGTTCTCTGCAACTTTAAAACATGGATCACCTTTCCTCCAGTTTCCAATAATAGTTTCATCATTTACTTCTATGGCCTCATAAAAAGTCTCTTTAGTGTCCATACTCCTACCAACAGTCTCTTCAAAGCAATCTAGGCATTTTTTTTATCAAACATCTCACAATTATTTCCTTCTAAGACCTTAACAAAAATAACTTTAAGCTCCATATTTCTACCAACAGTCTCTTGAAAGTAATGTAGGCTTTTCCCTTCAAGCATCTCACAATTTCTCCAAAACCTACCCCTTACCCATTTATAAAACTGTTCCAGAATTTTGGTATTTGCAAAGGCATGACCCTACTCTCTGGTACTAAATTCTGTATTTGTCAGCCAAAAGGGTGCTGATGAAAAGTACCAGAAACCTGTTGGCTTTTACAAAGGGTATTTATTTAGGGGTAGAAGCTTACAGTCACAGGCCATGAAGACCAAGTTACTTCCCTCACCGAAGTCTGTTGCCACATGTTGGAGTAAGATAGCTGCCGGTCTCTGTGAGGTTTCAGTCTTCTCTTTCTCCTAAGGCTCTGTGGTCCCAGCTTCTCATCTCAGCTGTAGGTTAGTGTAAGACTCGTCTCTCCCTGGGGCTTATTTCTTTCCAGGCTTTCTCAACTGTTCAGGGCTCTGACTCTTCAGCTGCCAAGCTATCAGGCAAACAGGTGGGCTCACTGCTCAGGGCTCTAAAACTTAACTCTTTGTCTTCTCCTTCTCCATGTATTTTCTTCCCTGTCTTACATTGAGCATCCGTTTATATAGCCCATAAAGGGCAGGGGTGGGGAGTGGGGGGTGGGGGAGGCCCACCCTGAGTTGCCCTAATCTTTTTTTTTTTTTTTATTATGGGTAAAAATCAAAATTCTCACAATACATACAAACATTTGCAAAATGATATAAAAATATATATGCATATATGTGTATTTGCTTACAAAAATGTTGTTTATATATATATATACACACATATATTTCAAGAGGTGCTTAGATTACCCAAAATATTACACGGAACCCACTGGAATTCCCATGTTGCCCACCTCCCATCACATCCCACACAAACATCTCCCACAGTGTGGCCCACCACCCTCAATGAACTTACACATCCTGGAGCCTTGCCACCAACCAGAGACCACAGTTCACACTGTAGACCACACTTTCTCCCACTCAGTTCTGAGTGGTGTGTGCTGATTTAAAATGGCCTACATCCGTTGCCACAACAGTACTCAGGACAACCTCCAACTCCCAAAGAAGCCCCTGTATTTCAACTGCTCATCCCCTCCCTACCCCAAAAGTGTCAAGTGGCCACTGGCTCCACCTCATTGTTGTAATTTCTTGCATTGCTAAAATCACCATATGTGAACAAGAGAATACCATCAAGTCCACTCTAGTCCATAGTTCTTCCCCCAATCCTGAGGGGACTGGGATGGTGATGTCCACTCCAACTCCAAGTGAGAGAGGGCTTATATCCCATGGATATGGTGGGTGGGATGATCCTGCCTGCAGATGCAGGCCCTCTCCATTTCCTGGGATGGCCATTGCCCATCGTTGTCTCCTCACCAGGTGACTTGGATGAGTCCATTGAGCTGTAGGGTAGGAGTTGCAGCTCCACCTAGATTTCATGCACACCTGGCACATAGGTAGGCGGGAGGCTCCAGTCTCTAGAAGTATACCTAAAAACTCCAGCATCGCATATAGGTTTGAATAGAAGGGACTGGTGAACCATGTGCAGGGAGGACTTATTTGAGTCTAATTCTGTCACTCTCAGGAGCACAGGTTCCAAAATAGAACCCACTGATAAGGCATCAGTCTCTGGGGCTATCCCCCTTTATATAGGACCAGGGTGTCTCCGGAGCTCTCAGGAGCCCCACTGAGTGGGGTGATAGGCACTTAGATGTTCTATGAGCTCCTACTGAGGTGTGCGTAAGAGTTACCTCTGGGATGACCTCCCGACTCTCTTTGAAGTCTCTTAGCCACTTGAACTCATTTGTCTTTACCATTTTCCCCTTTTATTCAAGGTCTTTTTCCAGTTGTGTTGCCAGTTGGCACTTGGGAAAAGTTTTCAATTAGCAATAATCGTGCCTCGGATAAACCTCATTGGCTACGATACTGCCACTGTGCAAAGCTGCCAGTTGGCACTTGGTATTAATCCCTCGTTGCCAGGGAGGCTCATCCCCGGGAGTCATGTCCCACGTTGGGGGGAAGCCCTAATCTTGATTTAATAAAGTAAAAGTGAAACCTCTAACTCTAGTACAATATAATATGCCCAGAGGAATATACCAGTTTAGAAACACAATTCAATATCTCTTTTTGGAATTGATAAACAATATCAAACTGCCACATCTGCTTTCAATTAGAAGAGGTATTCCATAAATTTTGATTAGACCTATATAGGTATCTTAGTTGTCCAGGTCTGAGAAAGAGAAAAAGGGAAAATCACCAGACTTGAAGAGTTAGGGGAGTACATACAAAGAGAAACAAGCTGAGGGATAAATATTTGACCAAGGTAATAAAAATTAAAATGCATGAGATACTGCTGAAAACTAGAGATAATCTTGCATTCAAGTTGATCAAGAAGAATTCATATTTAAGAAATTAAAGCAGTCTATAATGAAGAAAAATATTACATCAGAATAAGATCAAAGAAATGGAAATATTAATTGAAAAATTAAGAATCACAGTGGAGGCAATGAACAGAAGATTGGCAAAAGCAGAAGACCAAATTGCCTAGAACTCTGAGTGAAAAGAAATTATAGTTAAAGATGATTACAGAAAACATTAAAAAATAGAAAAATGTATGACAAAAAAAGTAGGTTATCTGTAAAGAGAAATCTGTGAAGAGAAAACAAAAGAAACAATCAAATAAACAAAGAAAAGATCAAAGAAACAATAGGATTTTTCTTTGGACATTAAATAATAAAATACAGCTCTGTCTTATGCACATTCATCTTCACAATTACATTAAGTTGTTAAGGGCCCTAGAATAGGAGTCATCTGTGTCTATTGAATTGCCTCAGATTCTAGCTCATGGTAGGGAATATATTGACTTAATTTTTTTTCCCTTCTTTTTTCTTCTTCTTTTTATTTTTTTATTCATGGTGGCGGTGGTGGTAGGTATGTTACAATCTTAAATTTTTTAAATAAAAAAATAAAAAGATAAAAAAGAAACAATAGGGAAAATACCTACACTAACAAAGACAAGTTTTCAGATTAATAAAATGTAAAGTAAAAGTTAACGTAAACCATCTTACATTTAAATATAATTGTTATGCACTTAGTAAATACCTACAAACAGAAAAAAAAATAAAAATATAAAGTAATATGCAAAACAATTTTGAGAAAAGATAAATCCTTTATTATGAGAAATCATTATTATATAAATTCTTCAATTTAGTTGTGTGAGTGTTTATACTTTCTCACTGGGGTTTGTTCCATCTATGGACTGCCTATGTGAGAAAGAGAAAGAGAAAAAGAGAAAGAGAGGGGAGATAGAAGCTAATATGGGGGATGTGGCACATATTTCAGCTATCACAATTTTACATTTCAAAAATTCCATATATCTTTTATGTGGCCATATTAAGAGCTTTCTAAATCATATTCTCTAACACACTCACCCCAATGTCTCTGAGGTTCTCATAACATCACCATCCAAAGAAGAATAAAGCAGAAATGTGAGGTTCCCAACATTTTCCTTTGCCTAGAATAGGAGATAGAATTACCAGTGACAATAAATCACAATCATATTCCCATTCCATGTCTCAAACTCACATGACCATCGTGAATCCATGATCCTTTCCACCATCTCCATAAACCATTCTTTCATATTTCCCTCTTTAAATGGTACCTCAATATGCTCAGTTTCTCATGACAAACATGTCAGTAATCTTTATCAATTGCTCCTCTTCTGTTTGTCTCCCATATCCAATTTATCAACCAGTTCTGTGATTCCACCTTCTAAATATAGCAACCATTTCTACTCCTCTTCATATATTCTATACCATCTTAGTCCAAATCATTGCCACCTCTTACCTGGACTGCTATAACAGATTTCAAATTGGTCTTTCTTTTTCACAGAGAAACATTTTGGATTTGTAAAATATGAATCTAATCATTTTATTCACGTGTGTAAAACGTTTCAATCACTTCCTATTGTACACAGAAAAAAACTCAAACTATTACACACAAAATACAGGGGTCTATGTGTATGACTGCCTTTCCAAAGTCCTTTCATGCCACACTCCTTCTTGTTATCTACCTTCCAGGTTTCTTTCATTTTCTCATATATGTCAAACTTCTTCCAACTCTGGAACTTTAGAGCTGCATATCCCTCTACTTAGCATGTTCTCTGAAAGCTTTCATGTCTTCTCCTCAGTCTTCTGGTTTCAGTTGACATACTTTCTTCTCTCTAAAGCTTGTTCTGAAATCTAAACCAGAAGTAAGCATACTACTCAATATTCTTTCTCTCACAGAGCACCCTCCTATTTTTCTTTATAGCATATATTGAAATTTTTATTTTTTGCAGTTTTACTTGTTAAACATCTGTTTTGCTAATAGAACATTTGCTTCCTTAGGATAAAGATCTTTTCTTTTATGTTCAACATGCTATACTCAACATCTCCCTTGCATGTACTAGGATGCAATACATTCAAGTTGATTGAACAAATGATAAAAAAGGGAACAAAGATTAGAACTGGATCGTGGTGATGGTAGCATGGTATTCAAGAGTAATCAACAGCACCAAACTGTATAGGTGAATGTGGTTAAAGAGGAAATATTAGGATGTATATCTTACTAGAATAAAAATTAAAAGATAAACAGGACTGTACAGCACAGTGAACCCTGTTGTAGACAATGGACTATAGGTAATAGTACAAGAACAGTACAAGAATGTTCTTTCATGACTTATATTAATAGTAAATATACGATACTAATACAAGGTGGTAAAAATAGGGCAGTACATGAAAAGATAAAGCTAATGTAAATAATGGACAACAGATAGAGCAATTTTAATAATCTTTCATCAATTGGAACAAAGCTAACTACTGTTAAAAAAAATAGTACAACTATTTTTAAAATGCTATCATCAGTAGTAACAAATGTGCCATACCAGTGCAAGCTGTTGGTGGTTGATAGTGTTTAAGTAATCTGATCACGTGAACATTCTCTTTTTTCCTAATTAAATATGCTGCATCAGTGAAAAGGAAGAGATGGGGAGAAGGGAGATGACTACCTTCCTGGGGAAGAGGAGGTAAATGGGGCAACAAATATCCTCTTGTTATTTCTACAGCATTCCTAAGCCAATGTTTCTCAAGACTTCATTGCACATTTTGTTTTTTCATATAGGACTAAATAAGGCAGGCTTTTCCCATTGGTCTTCGTTTTATTGTGGATATGTATGCATGTGTGTTTTAGTTTGTTTCAGGGCTATGTAGCTTTTGAGCTGAATTTTTTTTAATGTTTTTTATTTTTAAAGAAGCTTTAGATTACATAAATGTTACATACAAAATATAGGGGAGTCCCATATGCCCCCCCTCCTCCCCCTCCCACACTTCCCCACATTAACAACATCTTTCATTAGTGTGGTATATTTGTTGCAATTGATGAACACATATTGAAGCATTACTACTAACCATGAACTATAGTTTACATTATAGTTTATACTTTGCCCTGCACAATTGTTTAAGTTATGACAAAAATGTATAATGGCTTGTATGCATCATTGCAGTATCATGCAGGACAATTCCAGTGTCCCGACAATGGCCCCATGTTACACCTACTCTTCCCTCTCCCTCCCCTCAGAACCTCTGGGGGCCACTGCCTTTATATCAATTGAGCTGAATTTTTAAATGAAAATAAATTATAGAATAGTCTTGTAGTTGGCCTATGGTCATCTTGTCTTGGTAGTTCTAGGAATAAAAAGAAACAAAAAATTGAGGAAGCACATTGTTTATGTCTTTACAGTTTTAAGATTAATTTCATTAGGGCCTAGATGAGATTAGAAACCTTACCTCATAGATGATCCACTGGCTGAGAGAAAAATGAGAGATACAAAGTCATTCAGACACATTCCAAAAGGAGACCCATATTGGGAATGTAGAATGTGATTGTTGATGGAGTAACTCTGCTGACATAATTTTTCAATGGCACCATTATGTGTAGGCATGAGTCCACGTATATTTAAAAAATCCCCAGTAATCAACACATTTCTTTTATCCCAACAACAGATTTCTCAGGCTTGACCAGCTGCTATGGCTGTGGGACTGCCATACAACTTGATATTCTCATATTCCCTTAATTAAGGACAACCAACTTGTTGCCCCAACTCATGTGAAGGTTGTTTTCTACCATAATACTGTTTCTCCACACTTAAAAACCGTTCATCCACTAGAAGGCTATCTCTCAAGCTTCTTGCTGTCAAACATACCTGAGGGACATGATACAATTGAATCCATGATTCACTACAACTGTGACTTGATCATGCTCCTCTGAAGAATATCATATCAGAATATGTTGGGGGTGGTGGTAGTGGATGAGAAGAGAGACATGGGTTCAGTTTTGACCCATTTTTTATCCTCAGCATACAGACTTACATGCAACCACATGCTTGCACTCATATACCGGCATCTGCACAGGAATAATTAGCTTAGATATTTACTTTCAAGTAATTCCATGTAAAATATTCACTTTTAGAAAGTTCTCTGGAAAGTACTTATTAGCTATTTGTCATCAGCGAAATGTTATTAAGTAGTTTTCTTTATTTTTAGATGCAAAGGTGAAAATAGCTAAAGAGATAAAAATCACATCTTCCAAAACTCCTGTGTGAGGGTTTTTTTTTCTTTCTACAATAGAAACAATACATTTCTGAGTGCCTTATGAATCTGGCAGAAGATTTGTATGTTTCTTAATCATTTTTTACCACAAACTGTCTAGAAAAAGAAAAATAGAAATACGGTAGGGAAATCTGTTTGAGTGTACCACACTGTGATCACTCCTGAGACGAGCCATACATTTTAATTAATTTTGAAGTTTTATTCTGAAATCAGTTCTTGTTTCCCAACAGACACTTCCTACAGGAAAGACGTTCCACCAGTAAAATGCACATGGAAAGAGATTCAAAAATAATTCAAAGTTAATTAACCACAAAGGATACACATTTGAGAAAAACCCAGGCTTTGTAATGAAAGGATGAAAACCCAGGCCCTATCTGCCATCAGAATGAAACCTGAAAAAATGAAAGCATAATTAATAAAAAGAACAGAAATGTGATGATTTCTAGTGACATATGGGTGAATAGAAAGGACTTCATTTGGATAAACATTTTTAAAATTCAGGACACGATCTCAAATGAAGTTATGTTTCTCATTTTTAAAAATCTATCCTTTCAAAGGAAACTGGAAACTATGAATTTAAGGGAAATATAAATTCTCAGAACTGAGAACTAATTGTATGCCTTTAATGTAGAATTTTAAGATAAAAAATAAGAAGCTTCATAAGACATTGGCTATGATGAGCCCAATTAAAATCTGGACCCAAGGAGGAAAGAAAGGCTTAAAATCATCCAGGTGCAATAAAAGAATTAGTTGTCACTATTATTTTCTTTTGAGCAACTTCAACTTTAGCCATATTATCAGACTATTGTCATGTGTGTTTCCCTTTCCAATGGATATTTTGCCTTATGAAAATTCTATTGACATACACTAAAATCAAAAGAGACAAATCTAGAAAAGCACTTCACTTTTGAATCAGTTGTGAGCTGATGATGAGATCAGAAGAAATAACTGGAATAAATTACCATAGGTGAAGAAAAACATTACATTAAAAGTTTGAAATTACCTGAAGAACTTTAAACTCAGTTTGAAAAATTTGACATAATACCTTAGGGAGAAAGATGATGTGGTTGTTCTTTATTGACCTTCTTTTCTATACTGAAAGATGGATTCCCTTAAGTCTTACTCCAAGAAAATATGGCTGTGTCCTAAAGCAAGGACATTGCAACAACAACAACAACAAAAAAAAGAGTTAAGAAAGAACACACATCTTTTGTATAATCACTGATGAGTTTCGACTGTGGATTTCCACATTGGACTGGGTAATAACAGAAGATAGTCCTTCACTGAGCTGAAACATGGGAGAAAGAAAATATTGTCATTAATTGCCATGAGAACTCATTCTGAACATCTCTAGGAGTCCCATAAATGATTTTGAATAAATTGATAGAAATTTCAATGTAATGTATGAAAGAAAGATTGCTTGGGACTTGGTAAGGTATGAAAAATTGTACATTATTGCAGTCTGAAAAAAAATTAAATGCTTTTTATTTCTACGTTCATTTGCTGTATATGAAGCATCACCACACCTCAGAATGTGCTACCCCTAAAAAGAGTGTGGACAGTCAATTATACTGTATGGTCATGTTGGATACAATTTAAGTTTCTTTAGAGTGCATAGTTATTTAGTGGAATCATCTAAAAAATTTATTTCATTAGTGGAACTAGAGTTTTAGAGAGGCTGCTCTATTCAGAAATATATATGTCACAGGGTGGTTCTCACATTAATCTGCATGAGATGTCCAAACAGAAACCACAGCTTATCTCCAGAAGTAAAGGGAAGGTAAGACCCATGTGCTTGGTTTAAGGTAGCATGTGTTATTTTTTAAAAAGAGGGTTTTCTACTTGAATTTGGAAGGGATTCCAAACAAAGGGAACAAAAAACCTAAAAAGTACAAATAAACAAAAAACATAACCGAATAAGAGGAAATGAAATTGGGACACATATGATAACATGGATGAAACTTGAAGACATTATACTAAGTGAAATAAACCAGACACAAAAGGACAAATATTGCATGGTCCACTAATATGAACTAAATACGAAGAATAAACCCATGGAGTTAAAACCTAGAGTATAGGTTATTAGGAGATAAGAGAAGGGCTATGAAGGAGTACTGATGCTTAATGTATGGAGAAGTTTTAATTAACTTGACTGTAAAAGAGTGGAAATGGATAGAGTTGATGGTAACACATTATAGTGAGGAGTAGCTGGTTTAAAATGGGATTGTGGCTGAAAAGGGTAGTCTAGAGATGTAAATGTCAACTGAAAGAAAGCAAGAGATTAATCTAGAGACTGAATAATACAGTGAACCCAGAGGTGGATGAGAATTGTGGTTATAGGACAAATGCAAGAATGTCCTTCTGTAAAATAGAACAGATACATGTCACTATTGCAGGGTAGTGGGAATGTGGAGAAGCATAGGGAAAAATACAATTAATGTAACCTATGGAATATAGTTAACAGCAATATTGTAATATTCTTGCATCAATGCCAAAGATATACTGTGTTAATAATAGGGAGGTATGGAAAAAATATGCCAAATATGGACCACAGTGAGTGGCAACAGTCTGATGATATTATCTCATAATCTATAACAAATGTTCCACCACAGTGAGGTATGTTGGTGAAGGCTTGTTGTGTGGGAATTCTACACATGTGCATGATTGTTTTGTTAAGTTCACAACTTCTGTAATAAAAATATATTTAAAAAAACATAACCCAGAGATTAATGTCTAATATAAAGTCAACAACTGTCTAAAGCAAAACCAAGTATTAAAAACAGATGCTAAAAGCCTCCAGATCCAACAAGCATCGTCTCTTACAAGGAAGTAAGTATACACATGACACTAGACTTCTCAAAACTACAGGGAGACAAGATAGAATCAATGAATGTTTTCAATGTTCTCAGGACAAATTATGTTGAGCCCAGAATTCCATATCAAGCCTAATTTGCAGCCAAGTGTTATTAGGGTAAAACAAAGAAATGCTAAAATATGCAGTGACTCAAATTTTATCTATGGCAATATATACTCATTCTTTCTTGGGAAGTGAGATTTTGATAAATCACTCAAAATTATGAAGAACATAAAGTAGAAATATGGGATACCGAAAATGGCATAAACAACTCTGGAAAACAGAGAAGGGAAGAAGCAAGATGACAGGACTTCAGCACATCTAGAGAGCAACTGGGCCATGCTAAAGCTGGAGAACAGCAGGCTATCGCAGGGAGGTCTCCAAAACAAAAATATTATAGAATATTTGATTAAATGGAGAAATTGGGAAAAAAATAAAAGCCATAAAAGGTTTAAATCATTCCAGAAAAATATTGATATAAAAATTCCAGAAAAAATAAAAGAACCTTAAAGCAGTACAAGAAAGGAGAGATAAACACAATTATCACTGGGATTTGTAGTACATAAACTCGTCAGTCACAATATTCTTAAGTATTGTTTATAGATTTTCAACTTGTACAAACTACGTTTAAAACAGTAAACATGGAACAGAAGCATGAATTATGATTACAGAAGAAATTATTAAAAGTACAAGAGTATTAAAAGGCAAGAGTTAATACCATTCAGCAGGTTCTGTTTATAGCTGTTGAAAGAAGGGCATAAAGGATTGGTACATTATTTTAAACTTACAAATATAACTGACATATTTTAAAGTGACATTGGATGAATTGGGGAGAAGATGCCTATGAACAAAACCTAATATATCACGGCAATAAAAATAACTTAAATTAATAAACCAGTAAAATAGTCAAAACAGATTGTGTAGGCTATACTGCCCAATACAATAACCACCAGCCATTGTGTGGCAATTTACATTTAAATTAATTAAAATGAGATTAAATTAAAATTGCATATCTTCAGTCACACTAGCCATGTTTTAGGTGTTCAATAATCACATGGAACTAAGTGGCTACCATATTAGAATGAGCAAATATAGAACATACCTATCATCACAGAGAGTTCTATTGGACAGCGCTGAATACAAGTTAGTTGGTGGTAACTACCACAAAAAAGAGGTAGAAGAGTTGGTAGTGGTTGACTGTAGTATATATAGATACTAGAGGGAGTGAAGTAGGGAAATGTTGCCTTGTAACAATGTGCATATGTTACTTTGATAGTATTAAGTAGTAAATCACTTAAAATGAAAACATGTACACCCAAAGTAACACAAGGACAATATATATATTTTGTTGGATATCCTAGCAGGTTTATCATGAGAACCAAATCAATGATATTAATAGAAAATCAGATTAGAATTTAGAAAACACCACATGCTTTAAAAGCCAAAGAATTTACTGACATTACTCTTGAGATTAAAGCTGTGTCCAATGTTACTAACCCTGTTTTTTGTTTTTTTTTTTTTTAATTCAAACGATGTCTGAAACACTGAAGCAATTTAATATTAAAACCAAGAAGAAAAGCTAACCATAGATATCTTTCCATGGTGGACCTCAACTACTCACATTTCAAAAGGGAATTTTGGCCCTTGAAAGGTGTTTTTCAGAAAATTCTTAAATTAGTAAAAATTCCAATTATTGGCCTCCCCATAGAGCTTAAGTCTAAATAAAACTCAGAATTCACACTCAGGGATTATTTCTAATGATTCACTTTGATTCTAGAAGAACTAGCTCAGCCAAATCCACATATTGTATTAAAGCAACTAGAATCTTCAATTTCTCTGCAACACAACAATGCACAAGGGTAGGATAAACAAGCATTTGGAGAACACTCATGAACTACAAGAAGTGAGAGTAGTTTTGGTAATACAAGAAATTTGAGACTCAGGTCATGGGCCTATATGACACAATGACATACATTGGGTACTGAGAGAACAACGCAAGAAAATATATTTTTGTATAGACCTATGAAAATAGAATGAATATTTGTCTCTCCACATTATTCAAATTTGGACTTAACTCCTTGTCAGTTAAGTGATTATTTCATGTACTTATTTAAGAATAAAAGGATTTATCTGTCCTTTGGCTCTGGAAATATACAATAGCCAAATAATTGGCCATTTTATAAAAAGTTATGCTTTATAACAAAAAAACGTTCAGGAAATCAGTTGAATTTTCTAAGGATCATCATAATACTAAATCATCAACCTGAAAACACATTGTCTTTTAAGCTATTCAAATTATATGTGAGATAGGGCATTCATAATTTCATCAAAGAGAGACAATCATTCTGATTTTTAAAATAGAATATAGTATATCTTTTCCTTTCAGAGAATTATACAATGCACAAGAGCTGGAATTGCTATGGCAGTGATATTCAGCCAAATTACTTTTTTATCTAGGATTAAGTATTACAGATACCATGAAATGAAGCCAGAAAATTAGGGTCAGAGACCATGCTCTTCTTTCTTGTTAATTCCAGTATGATTTTTGAGATAAATGGTAGGTACAAAACAGGGTTAGATATTGAATACATTAGGAAAAAAATGGTATAGATTAGCAAAAATAGAAATAATGAAATCAGCTAATATTCACCAGAATATAACATGCTAGGGTCTTGGGATACATAAATGAATAACCCATAATCTTTTCCCTCGGTGTGCTCCCCCTACTGAGGGATGTCAACAGTAGACAACATCTAAAGCACAGAAGAAGATTAACACCTTATATTAGAATTAAGTTCAGCATTTTATAAACAACTCAGGTATCAGGGATTTGGATCAAAGAGAGTCAAGGATTAGGCGACACTGGATCTGAGTTAGAGCAATAGAGTGATTAATACTAGGTAGGAAAAAATAGAAAAAACATTCAAAAAAAAAGGAAAAGTTGGATTATGTATCAGGAATCAAAAAGAGTACCATATACTTAGAAAATTTAAAGTGATCACGTGACTAGAAGGGTGATAATAGTTGTATTAATTCAGATATCAAACCTTTTCAGAATGCTTATTGTATGGCATGGCATGCCTTGTTAGAAGAGTTAGATGTAAATATGGATCCTTTACTATTTTAAACATGTTTATGTGTACCATGTTATTTAGTTCACATTACCAATAGTAAGCAATCGTAACATAGAACATGTTCCAATTTTAAATGTGAGTAAGCTGATTTTCCAAGAAGTTAAGTAACTAGCTTAAAGTGGCCCTTCCAGCAGTCTGTTGAGCCAGTCTTCTAATCCAATATGTCTCTCCAGTAAAATGAGCATGTAATCCCAAAGAAATGAGATTGGAAAAGGTAGCAGATTATTACATGAACCAAATGCAAGCGAAAAAAATGAGATAGTTATATCTGCACTTTCCTTTCTTTGAAAAATATCATCAAAAAATATTTTTTTGGTAAATAAGTATTAGTGTGTTAGAGTTTCAATCCAAATAAATGTTGGGTGATTTGACATCATAACTCAAATAACAATTTATCATTATAGTCTCTGGTAGCAAATTATTATTATTGTCATGTTATGAATCCCATAAGAGTTTTCTCTAACTCTTTTGATTAAAAGACTATGTCTTTTGATTAAGATTTTGGATGTTTTTATTTACTTTTACAGCAGGACTAACTTTAGTAGAAAGTATCAAAGAAAGATATGACCTTTTATATAATCTTTGGTTTTATTTTTATTATCGATTTTAACAGGCCACAAAAGACACAGCATTCCTTGTGTTCAAATCTCTTGCCAATAAAAGAAAAATGTAAACAAAGCTAAAGGGCCATTGAAGCATATCCTGTAAATCTTTTTTTTTTTTTCTCCCTGCCATATGTTTTAGTGAGAAGAAGGTTAAAGCGAAAATGGCTAGAATCTTCTGAAACTTGGATTTGAACATGCAAAAAAAAAAAAAAAACAACAAAAAGCATTGCTCCAAAGCTGTTTGAAAAGTTTATAATTGTATTTGCCAAGCAAAAGAAATCAGATGCAATCAGGGGAATTTTGATGAAACCAAGTTTCCTGGAAGTGGCTGAGCTAGGCTTGAATTAGATTCTCTCAACAATGACGCTATCAGCCCTTCAATATCTTCCCTATCTTCCAATATTTTGAGACAGCTTATGAAAAAGCATCAACTCTGACCTTAACTCCCACCACACGACTGCTGGTTCTTCTTTCTACCAGCACCTGATTTTCGGCTCTTGTATGTACTTGCTGATACCCGAGCTGTAGAACTCCTATCTGGTAAGCTCCTTTTAGGAATGCTAAAGGCCAACGCATCCTTAAAGCATTAATCATATGCTTTTTTTTCCTGACCACACACACAGCCCCAGGAATGCACTTCAACACATGTGGTTTTTCTGCTTTGATGCAGAAATAACACAGAATTGTCTGTAAGCTTTAGCCTTCAGTATTGGTAAGCATTAGCTTCAGAGAGCACCAAACCGTCTTATTTATTGAAATGAAAATTGTCATCATCAGACCCTAGACATTTCCTAGAAAGAAAAGAGAATATGCAGTTCTCCTCTACAAAGCAAACATTTTCTGGCTTTTCACAAACTATTGATTGGATTTAGAATGGGAGTTTTTGTTTTGTTTTGTTTGAGAGAAAATGAAAACTCAGTTTAGAAAAAGATGAGTTTTTGCCTGGCTTGAATAGTTTATTCAAGGGAATAAAATAATACTTAAAGGTAAAGTCTTTTGGTTACCTTATGGACACTGTTGAAATCCATTTGTATTTTTGTCAAGTTATCACCCAACAACAAAAAGACTGAATTTGGACGATTAGGCAAACATCCCAGTGATGGATGAGGCATTTCTTCAGGTTGTATTCTGCAAACACTTGGATACATGATTTGAATCTTTTGTCATTTACTTATGGATAGCGTAATCACTTAAATACGTGTTTATGCTAAATCATGCTAAGTTGTATTGCTGACTTCAACTAAACATCTCTCCCTGTACCCATGCCATTCATTTGTCACACAACTTTGCAGGGCCCTCTCCTTGGGATTGCCCCCCGGTCTTGCTTTGGCCAGTGGGATATTAGCAGTAGTGATACAGCATGGGTTTGAAGGGCCAGCCTGTTTCTACTTACCTTCTTGCACCTTTGCCATCTCTTTGATAAGAAAACCCACAGACTAGCCACCAGTCCCAGAAGGGGAATAAGAGAAATATGTTGCAGGGCCAATGTGCTTCAGCACATCTAGTCTAGATTTCCGGGTGCATGAGCACTAAATACCTGTTGTAACTTCCTGAGGTATTATGGTTATTCATTATTCAGCATTATTGTGTTATCAGATAACTGATAAGTTTCATAATCTGGTACAGGAAGACACTGCCTTTAGGGGAAGAAAAAGGTATCCTCTTCAATAGATTGATGCCAGAGAGATCAAGTAAGGAAAAGCACACAGGCAGAGTTTGAGTCTCCATCAGCCCCACTGGCCCAGTACTGCAAAACAGTACACATTAGCCCTGTATAAAGACTGCGAGTCAGGAATTCTAGCTGCTCTTCAAATTAAAACCAATGTAATGAATGTCAAGGATAAATTTGCATTACAATACCAGAAATTGCTCCATAATTCAAAAAACTTTTTCAAGCAAAACCATGATGAATTTCTTGTTGAAATTGACTCCTGAATAAGACTAAAATTTGACTTTTTAATTGGCAAAATTTATATTCATTTATCCTTTTTTAATTAAGCAGTTATTAATTTTGAACAAAAATGATCTCTAAAGATGCAAAGTTCTTTTAAAATATTGTTTACAAAATCTATGCAGATGAATAGATTCTCAATGCATTGTATATAAATTTTCTGGGTATATATCTATGTGATTTTGGGGGAAAAAGTCATTTTGTTCATCAGTTTCTCAAAAAGACCCAAGGCCTCAAAATGGTGGGAAAAAAAAGGAATATAAAAACAAAGAAAGCACCGACAAAATAAAATGATAAAAAAAAATTTTTCAGAAAATCATTCTAGTAACATTCTGAAGAGTGAAATGAGAATTGGGTGAGGAAAGGGAGAGACAATGTTTGTGAAAGCTGGATGCAGGTAGAGAAATCAGATGAAGGCCCTTGCATTAATTCAGGTAAAATGAGGTCACCATTAGTATTACAGGAGGAATTAAAAAAGATAATTGCTATTATTTATAATTTATTTCTATATCCATCTTTTAAGTGTGGATGAGAAACCTTGGAAAAGAAATGCAATCAGGCAGAGGACAGAACCAGATCCAATATTGTGTAGTGAGACAGAGCAGTGAACTGCTCACTGCTCAGTATTAAAGATCACAAATTCCACCACTAGTATTGAGCAATAGAGTCTGTCCTGGAAATCCACTCCTGGTTCTCCAAGAAAATGTATGCAACTGTTATCACTCCTACATGAATTTTCATCTGACCCTGCCAGTTTATATCCTTAATTCATAATTCAATATTGAGGGTGGATGGCATGGGCTTAACTGATCATATGACTAGCTGCAAAGGAGGCCATGAAAGTCACTGTGTGTTAAATTAATCTTCTAAGTGAGGATCAGGTTGCTTCTCACCAAGATTTCTAGGATGAGGACTGAACATATAAAACATAAGAAGGCTTTCCAATGATGCAAAAAGAAGAAAGAGAGCGAAATGAGCATTATACAGAAACCCATAAACACAGTTCATCACCTAATCTATTTATGCTTTCAGCAAATACTTATTGAGCTCCTACTGTGTTTGCAAAATGTGCTAGGAACTGAGTATAAATAAAAAAATAAGACAAGGAATCCACTCTCTTGGAACTTTCATTCTCCTGAAGGAAAAATACAATAAACAATAAATGGGTACATGTTATAGACTATCATATGGTGATATGCCCTAGAGGAAAATAGATCTGGGGACGTGGATAGGAAGCGTTGGGGAAAGATACCATTTTAAAAAGTGTGGTTGGTGAGAAGAGAAGTTAAGTCAACACTGGAATAAAGATCAGATGATAACGAGGAAGCAAGCCATTTTATAGGTGAAGGAAGAACAAGCAAAAGAAAATAGCAACTGCAAAACACTCTGAAGTGTGAGCCAACCCAGAATATTCAAGGAACAGCAAGATGGACAAAGTGACAGGTGTGGAGTGAGGGCAAAAGTGGTAGGTGAGAATACCATCTCTTGTTCACATATGGTGATTCTAGCAATGCAAGAAATTATAACAATGAGGTGGAGCCAGTGGCCACTTGACACTTTTGGGATAGGGAGGGGATGAGCAGTTGAAATACAGTGGCTTCTTTGGGAGTTGGAGGTTGTCCTGAGTACTGTTGTGGCAACGGATGTAGGCCATTTTAAATCAACACACACCACTCAGAACTGAGTGGGAGAGAGTGTGGTCTACAGTGTGAACTGTGGTCTATGGTTGGTGGCAAAGCTCCAGGATGTGTAAGTTCATTGAGGGTGGTGGGCCACACTGTGGGAGATGTTTGTGTGGGATGTGATGGGAGGTGTGGGAGGTGGGCAACATGGGAATCCCAGTGGGTTCCATGTAATATTTTGGGTAATCTAAGCACCTCTTAAAATATATGTATATATATAAACAACATTTTTGTAAGCAAATACACATATATGCATATATATTTATATATCATTTTGCAAATGTTTATATGTATTGTGAGAGTTTTGATTTTTACCCATAATAAAAAAAAAATAAAAAAATAAAAAAATAAAAAAAAGTGGTAGGTGAAGTCAGAGAAAATAAGGGAGTCAGCATGGCGATCTTGTGGTTCTATAACAGTCTCATTTGTTTTGATACCAACCTAATTTCAATAGGGTATATATACCCCTCAGTCCCCTGCTTTTATGTAGTTCTTATCACAAATTACATATTTATACATTATGAGTTCAAAACCATTGATTTGCCTTTAAATTATATCTATTTGCCTTTGAGATCCTGTAGGAAGTAAAAAGTGGAGTTACAATTAAAAAATATACTAGGATTGGTGTTTATATTTATCCATGTCATTATATTTACCAAAGATCTTCATTTCTTCATGTGGTTTTAATCAGTTGTCTAGTTTTCCTTCCAGCCTGCAGAACTCCCATTAGCATTTCTTGTGTGGCTGGTCCAGTGGTGATGAAGTCCCTCAGCTTTTGTTTATCTGAAAATATCTTGATCCCGCCCTCATTTTTGGAAGATAGTTTTGCCAGATATAGAATTTCTGGTTGGGATTTTTGTTGTTGTTGTTTTTAGGCATTTTAAATATGATTTATCATTGCCTCCTTGCCTCCGTCGTTTCTGATGAGAAATTGGCATGTAGTCATATTGAGGGTCTGTTTTATGTGATACGTTTTTTTTCTCTTGCGGCTTTCAGAATTATCTCTTTATCTTTGGAATTTAACAGTGTGAGTATAAGTGTTGTGGTTGGGTCTATTTGGGTATATCTTGTTAGGAGTTCATTGAGTGTCCTGGATGTATATATTCACGTCTTTCATTAAATTTGCTAAGTTTTTAACCATTATTTCTTTAAAGATTCTCTCTGCCCCTCTCTTTCATTCCTCTCACTCTGGGATCCCCCAGTGTGGATATTGGTACACTTGATGGTGTCCCAGAGGTTCCTCAGATTTTGTTTATTTTTCTTCATTCTTTTCTTTTTCTGCACCTAAGATTAGATAATTGCAATTGTCTTACTTTTACATTAACTGAACTTTCTTCTGCCATTTACAATCTGCTGTTTGACCCCTCTAGGGAATTTAAAATATGTTTGTATGGTCCTTAGTTTTGTTTGATTCTTTTCATAATTTCCATCTCTTTATCAATGTTCTCTTGTGTTCCTCTATTGTTTTCCTGATTTCATTTAGTTCTTTGTCCATATTTTCTATTAGCTCCTTGAGTATATTTAGGACCATGTTATAAAGTTTTTATCAGGTATGTCTCAGGTATGATCCTCCTCATTAATGGTTTCTAATGCTTTAATTCTCTCCTTTGTCTGGGAATTTATCTCCATCTTTGTGTGTTTGGTAACCTTTTGTTGAAATCCGGATATCTTAATATGTGATGGTTAGAATTTAGTCTCTGAGGTGTCTGTTCCTTAACCCTTTATCCAGCTAGTGTTATGACAGTTTTCCTTGTATGACAAGAGTCAATAAAAAAAATTTTTTTTAAAGGATACAAAGAAAACACTTTTCCCAGTCTTTGTAGGTTGACCTGTAGGAGAGCTCTTCTTCAGACCCTGACCTGTAGGAGTGCTCGTCTTCAGAGCTTATACATTCAATAAGTTTAGACAGCAGTTCCAGGCCAAAGCACAGGGTTCTCCTTGATTCTTTCTGTGCATGTGTCTTGCCTTGGGTATGCACACATGGCCCTAGGAATTCCTCCATTTACACAGATACAACTGTACCTTCTTCCCTAGGAAACAATTTCCTTATGGTCTCAAGTGCTACACTGTCTTATAGCTAACAATCCTTTGCCCCAGACAGCACAATTTGACTACTCTCCCATTGTGTCCTGTAACAGAGCTCTGTGAGTTTCCTTGTACATGCTGGACAAGTTCTGAGACAGCAAGTCCTTCAGGCCACCACCAGACAGACTGGGTCAGACATATATGCTCCCAGTATGTACATGAGGGTTACTCTGTTCCCTCTGGCATGGGGACCAGGAATCCCCACTAGGAGAATGGGCTGGCATGGAGCCTAACTGGTGAGGCATAGGGGAGAGGCCAGCCAAGGTGCCAGAAGACCTTATTCCTTTTAAGTGGTCTTTATTCTTGATTGTGCACTCGCCCTGTTACTGCAATCCTCTATTTTTGGACTTTTAGGAAGAATTTTCTTCAGTTCTTGCTGATTGTCCATAGCTTCAGTGGTGGGACGGAGACTTGAGGTTTCTCATTCCTCTACCTTGATCAGGGTGGGGCTCCAAATAACCTGTTTGAATAACAGCTATTTGTCAAGCACTGCACCAGGCTTCTATTCTTTCTCTCTTTCCTCCCTCCCTCCCTCCCTCCTCTCCTTCTCTCTTTCTTTCTTTCTTCTGTTTCCTCCTTTTTTCCTTTTAATAAGGAAAGTAAGCCAGGAAGTTTGTCTAGAATAAATGGGAAATGTTGGGCAGGAAACCAAAAGAGAGCATTTAAAAAGAGGGACATGGTCAACTTTGCTTAATGCTGATGAGAGTATGATTAAAAGAGAGAAAGAAAAGTCAAGTAGCCAAAGCAGTTGTCATCAAAGAGACCACTGGTGACTTTGACAGAGCATTTTCATTATAATTGTGATGAGAAAAGCCAATTAGAGGGGGTTGAAGACTGATGAAGGAATCCGGCTTCCAGCAAGGCTTTAGACTAGATATTAAGAAAAGTTCTTATTTTGCAAAGTATATAAATATTGAGTGAATTACAAAGAATATTTTAAACATTTAAAATATATTATTGAATAATAGAAAATGAGGGAAATCTCCGTAGGACTTGCCAAAATAGGAACAGAAACAGGAATATAAAGCAAAATCAGAGATGAAGGATAATACCAGTACTGGGAACAAGAATCTTTAGGGACCTATGGCCTAAACTAACAGCTGAAACTCAGAGAACTGCCTTGCAGGGGCTATAGCCTTAGTGAAAGTAAAGAGTGAAATAAGTCTGCTGGCTGTCAGAGGGAATTAATTAGGAAATTGTCTGATTTTGCTATAAATCCCGTGAGTGTAAACCTATTGAAATAGTACTCATGAAGATGTTAAGTTGTGGGTGAGTCTTAATCCATATTCTTGGAGGCCTTATAAAATCCAGCAGCCAGAAGTCAGAAAAATACTGAGAGAGCAGAATAAGTGGGAGGACATTGCCATGTGATGGGAAAGACAAAAACTCAACAGCCAGCACCAAAATGTGCCAGTCTTCTGGGGGAAAACACGCCTTGCCTATATCTTAATGTTGGAATGCTTGCCTCTGAAACTGTAAGCCAATAAATGCTTGTGGTTTAAGCCAACCCATTGTGTGGTATATTGTCATAGCAGCTGGGGCAAACCAAGACAGAGGACCTCTACAGAGCAGAAAACTAGTCATCCATTGTGCATGTTCCCAGCAAAGACTGAACAAGCAGCACTCTGTTTTCTTGCTTCAGCTCTCATACTATAAACAACTACCTTTTTCATGGTATACTTAGACCAAATTTTACATTTTTGTACTTCTGTTGGTGATTTCACTATTTAAAATGATTTCCAAACATAGTGCTGAAGTGCTGTCCAGTGTTCCTACATGCAATTAGGCCATAATGTGCCAAACAGGGAAAATACATGAAGTTTTAGCGCTGTTGTCTGGAAGTTAATGTTAATGAATCAACAGTACATATTAAAGTGTCTTTAAACTGGAACACATATAAAATAAGATTATGCATTGCTGCATTAACAAAAATGTGACTAGACACTTGTAGCAACCTAAACCAGTATATCCTGTAAGGGCAATGGTTCAGTATTTACTAATTTAGTACTGGGGCAACTTTATAGAAGAAAACTATCACAAATAATGAAAATTGAATATATATCAAAAATATATACAGAATAAAAGTGTTATTATGCCCAAAAACATTGCTAAAATTTTTATGGAAAATCAAAGGACCAAGAATAGACAACACAATTTTGGAAAAAAACAAAGTAGAAGAACCTGTGCTTTCATGTGTTAAAACATAAAGCTATAGGAATCCAGATACTATGGTATAGGTGTAGGGTTAGATAATTATATAAAGAAAACTAAAGAGACAACAATTAAACAAACCCATGCATATAAGGAAAATTGATATGCAAAAGCAGCAAAATTGCAGATAACTGGGAAGCATAAAAATGGCAATTCAGTGAAATAGAAGTGATGAGTTTTGTTTGTTTTTTATTATTATTATTATTATTATTATTATTGGAATAATGAAAGTGTTCTGAGAATGATTGAAGTGATGAATGCACAAATAGGCGATGATACCTAATGCCATTGAGTGCACACTTTGGATGGATTTATGCTTTATTAATATGTATCAATAAAATTTGCTAAAAAAATTTTTTAAATGAATTATGAATTTTAATTGTGCATATATCTTCATGGTCATTTTATGTTTATTTTGATTTACACATTTTAACAACACCAAATACCTTTAAGAATTAGCTACTGAAAATTTAATACTCAGCAGGACTGCTCCTTTTGCAAAGGAGCACTATTCCTCCCAAGGCAGATTTTTTTTTTCCCAGAGTAAGATCGCTAATGAGAGCTATTACACTTCTTATCTTTCAGAAACAGTACCTCTTTGTAAACTCTTTATAGATGAAAACCCATTAATTCTATTAGGTGCTAAGTAAATGATCTTGATTAATATTTTTGAGAACCACAGTCATATTAAAAAAAAAAAAAAGGAAGGAAACTGTAGGCTTTAACAATGATCTTAAATAAAATCCTTAGACTCAATTTCTTGTTTGGGATATTTTCTTTAAAAACAACATTTAGTTAGGTTTTTTTACCAGCAAAATCCTAATTAAGTTTTTTTTTTTTTAATTTTCAACATCTCTGTCTCACAAATCTAAATTGATTTATGCACATTATTATCCTGAGGTTTCAGAAATATAATTTGTTTTCGTTTGGGAAATTTCAAATAGATAAGTTGACCCTGTGACTAATTTCTATTTCTTCTTTCTAAGAGAGCAGCTAATTATTCACATATATCCCTCTTGTTATTTGCATTTGTTCCTGATATTAGATCTGTTTATTGCTTAGTGCCACACATGCACATCGCAATGAAGTATTTAGGGGTTTAAGTTTTCCTCCATTATTACCAATCTCCTGAAAGATTGTCCTTTATCTCTTTATGAAATTCAATACAATTTTTGCTACTCACACTATAAATTTAACCAAATCTGTAAACAACAGCAAATCCATCCATCAACTCATCCATCTCTACATCCACCTATATATTAAGACATATTTCCTGAGCAATAATTGGGTTCATATCCTTCTCCTAACTATTGTTTTATAAAAAATAGTTTTGGACCCAAGAAAGATAGTCCTTTGACCACACTAAGCTTTCACAGTGTTTGCCCAAAACTGAACCATGAGAAAAAGTGAGCAGTCAAAAATGAGGGTCCACTTACCAGGCTGTGATTCTTGTGCATTTAGTGTCTATAGATGGTTCACATTTCAATAATCCATTATACCAGTGAGCAGAACCAAGAAGGGAAGGGAAAGCTCCATGGCACTGGCTCATAACCTGAGAAGTGAAAAGCAAGAGAGGAAGGTGACTTCACCTGGAGAAGGGAGCAAATTCAGTGTCTGTCTGAATCCACATTCTGGATAGCATTTTTTTTTTTTTTTACCACACAACTGCTTGTATATACATTTACCTGTGTAACTTCAGTTCATCAAATTCATCATAATTCTTACTAAACTCAACCAATACACACACACATATATAGAAGAGAAGGCTTTTTTAAATTTTTTTTTGCAAAATTGGTTAGATTCCTGATAAAACAAATTTTTCAGTGTCTTTTCCATTACTGTTAAAAACTCATAATTTTTATATAATTGTAGATTTGCAGGCAGTCTTTGCCATTGTTTTACATGATTAAGTTGCATCATCTGAAATGCTTTATTGTTTTAATTCACAATGCTCTGCAAAGTGCTATGATAGCACTGGAGTAGAGTGGATAATATAAAATATCTGCCTTTAGGCGAACTTAATTCTGATCCTACAGTCAGACATCTGCATCCGCAAAGTTACTGAAAAAGAGGTAGAAAATGATTAATAAAGGAAAAGTTTCTGCACTGGAAAACTAGTGTCATGGTGCAAAAGTTGGAATATATTGCCTAGATCTGTGGTGGGAATAATAACAATAATTAAAAGAAAAAAAAAAGCTGGCCCAGAAAGTTGGTTAAAATAAAGATAGTTCCGTGTAATATTTTGGGTAATCTAAGCACCTCTTAAAATATATGTATATATATATATATATATATATATATAAACAACATTTTTGTAAGCAAATACACATATATGCATATATATTTATGTATCATTTTGCAAATGTTTGTATGTATTGTGAGAATTTTGATTTTTACCCATAATAAAAAGAATTTTTTTTTAAATTAAAAAAAATAAAAAAAATAAAGATATCTACCAGAAGATGTAGGAATCCACTAGAGGTGTTCATACACTAGGTCTAATTCAAATCAAGAAAGATAAACCAACTGGTTAAGCAGAAGAAATTGGAAACCTAAGAGAAATTGACAGATCAGCTATTACTGAAGATATGGAAAGAGGCTGGGCCAAATATCACTTCAAAGGGCAGAATCCTAAAGGTCTACAAAAAGATCCATCATGTAAAAACTTCAAAGATGACAGCGCCAAAATTTTGGCTGCAATCATAATAGATTCAAATGTGAGAACAGAGGGGCATAGTTAAAAGGAGAATTTTGGAAGTTCTCAGAAATCTCTTATCAGTTTCCATTATATTTACATAACAAACAGGACAGGATGCCACCAACTGACAGGAATAGTTCCAGCTAGCTAAGGTTCACACCCGAGTATAGCAAAACCAGCTCTTCTCATTAGGTTCAGAGAAAGAAGATGAAGGACAATAAAGGCTAGACACTTGCAATAGATGGTAAACTATTAAAAACTGAGGATGATTAGACCGCTTGAAAGGAAGGCAACCTCAAGTTTTGCAGTCATACAGTCATCTTAATTTGAGTTTTTAAAAATTTGAAAATAGAGTATTTGAAACTACTGTTGACATTTAAAAGTTGTCTGTTGTCGCTGAGAACTCATCATAGTTTCCAATATATGTGCATTTGGGTAGCATAATGCTGTTTTTTGATGTGACATTTTGACTCTAGATTTCTGGTTGTGTTGTTGTTAATTTACTGTCATCACAAAAATAACTTCAGTGGTGTGTAAGTCAGGCTTCTTCTGTAGCCCAATGCATCTGTCAATCCTTTGTTTATTGTCTGGATATCGATAAATTTTTAGAGAGCATTGGATAAAAATACAAGATGTGGTATTTTGGATGATATTTTTAATTTTAAAATTTTCTTACATTACTTTTTTTTTTTTACATTACTTTTTATTTTGACTTATCTAATAATTATTAAAATACATTTTAATTTTTTATTTCAATATATTTAACATATACTGTTCTCATTTTCACTGAGATAATGTATTATTCATTTCTTAGTATTGGGATATGGGAGGAAATAGACAATATGATTTTTTAAATCAAATCCATATATATTCAGTAATTTTATAGATAATCTAACATAGTTACACTTCATTTATTTTAATCTTTACCTATTTTTAGTTCAATAGCACTGTGATTTTTTCCAAGAATGAACTACAGGGAAATTATTCATAAAAGTAAGCAGGTTTATTTTTCTTCAAGAATTGTGCTACTGAAGCTTGTAGCTATATATCCATTTTCCCAATCACTGTATTTCTTAAAAATGAACTTGAGATATCCCCGAAATGAAGTTCTATGGGCTTTAAAAGTGGGGGTTATTGATTTAAGCAAGAGGCAGAAAATATGTGAAATTACTAACTATGGAAATGAAGGCATCTCATAGCTGGCAAACTACTGATTCATGACTTTCATTATGCTTTGACAATTAGAACAAAGATCTGAAACTTTTGGTTTAAATTATTCTTCTTTTTATGGCCAGATTTATTTGTTGATAAACTCCATAAAATTATCACGTTAATACTCTTACCCTAAAGGAAGAAACAATACAAAATTCCCAGTAAGATTTACTCTGTTTCAGCTACATTCTCTTGCATTTCCTTTCTTGAAAAGCAGACTATCCAGTACTAGAATAATTGAAACTAAATTATTCATGCTTTCCCTACCTCAGCTAATTTTTCAATAAAATAACAGGAATATATAAACTGTGCACATAATTTCTCAATGAATAGTGATGGGAAGGTAGAATTATTAATACTTTTTTAGCAATACAATTTTTCTGGGTGTTCCAGAAACATCCTAGCAAATATAATTATTCAGCAAATATTTATTTGGTGCCTACTAATTTCATGGTCTTATGAGAACCCTGAAGATAAAAAGATAATTCCCATTTTTTAGAAAGATTTAGTACTTAGCTAATGGAATAAGATTATACAAATTATAATATAGAGGGTGGTAAAAGAGAGATATAAACAAAACTCATGCAGAAAGAATAGGTAATACAAGAAGAAACATGCCCGGATAGCAATGAGGATATTAAAGGGAGAAACTAAGCCAACAGGTTTAGGAACTAAATTCAGGGGGTTCTTCCAGAGGAGGGGGAGACATGATACATTCTTGCAGTTTATGTTGGCACTAGGCAGGTGGGCTTAGAGGAGAGGATGTTCTCAGTAGGTCAGAGGACATGTGAAAAGTCACAAAGGCATGAATAAGGTTGGAAATTTTAGCATCTTACAGTTAAATTGGTACGTCAAGACGCGTAAGTTTGGGGACAAACAGAATGAGTCTGGAGGGGCTGTCTGTGGACAGTCTGGGTTTTAGCCTGAAGGAGTTGAGAATATCATTATGCAGGAATATAATTTGGAATTTTAGTATGATTACTATGCCAGTGGTTGGTGAAGGAAGCAGGGATAATAAACAGTATGGTGGATTGCCGTAGAAGCTGGTATTTAGAGTTCAACTTGCTAATTAATGCCCTAGACTGTACATGTGGCAGAATGATCAGCTCTCTTACCAGGGACAGTACTGCTGACACCCCCAGTAGAACGTAGCCTAAGAACCCTGAACGTGAGAGGCAGGTCCATGAGAAGTAATTTTTGAAGGCGCCAGTATCACAGCCTAATTGTTACACCTTGGAAACTTCCTTATTTCCATCAGTCTATGCAGGGCATTTTTTTTTTTTTTTTTTTTTTTTTTTTGGTGACCAGGTGACCATTATACACAGGTACTTAAACAAGTGCCACATGCAGGAATGATGACTTTAATCAAATGAGTAACAAAATGATAGCAAAATAACAAAGAGAAAGAGCAAATATAGAGAAAGGTGCCAGTAATAGGATGATTACAAGTGTAACCAAGTCGCAGAAGGAAAGATCTGAAAAAGTGAAAGGAAGAGTAAGAGGAGCTAATACTGACAAGTCAGCAGACTCATGGAGGTATTTCTCTTATTTTTCACTCAAAAAACAACACACTGAGCTTTACCTGAAAATTCATCGGTCTACCATGTGAATTGCCATCATATGTTCCACTGTAAATTTAACTTGTAGACAGAGCCCAGGAGTGGGTTCAATGGAAATCTCCCTTAGAAAGGGAGTAGATATAAAGTGAATGTAAGGATCAGGGTGCAAATCCTTTTATAAATAGAGATTGATTGTCATGGGTGGGGAATAGAGAAACCCAAAGGAGGAAGAGTAAGAAATACTGCCACATATAAGTTGACATATGTGGACCTGAAGACCTAGGCTTATTCATCTGTGTAACCCAATACCTGGCATAATTCCAGACACAGATGGTGCTCAACAAAGATACACTGAATAAATGAACTGAGAAAGTTCTGCAGCATACTGTAAAAGCCCTTAGCACATTAAAATGACCGTATTATTTTTTATCATGTTATTTGTGTGGGGACGGATAAGGAAGGTAAAATGCATTTGTGCATTTGTCCGGCTCGAATTAATACAGTTATTGTTTGCTTTATCTTTCTTTTTTCTCTATAAGTATTGCATGCAAGTTTAAAATCATCATTATTAAATGACTTCAGATTTCTAGAGAGTAAGGCTATTACTATTTTCTTAAATCAAAATTTAAAAACATGATAAGCTGGACATTTTTCACTTGCCTAAGACTCAGTTTTCATCTTTCTCACCCTACTCTACCCCAGGAGGCTGACTTATATTGATTAATTTTGCTAGTTCTCTTGCTGTCTGGCTTTCTACTATATGGCCAAATGGAAGCAACATTAAGAAATGCCAAGAGAAGAGGGGAACAAGGTCAGGGCCAGTGTACTCCTGGCAGCCCCCACACAGTCAGCTAGGGCTGGCTGCACTCCTGCCTGGGGGCCATCTCAACACACCCCTCGGCTTGCTCCCTTGTTACAGGCCCAAAGAATATAGTAGAGCCCCCTATACTAGCCCAAGATTGCTGCACTGTCTTTTTACTTTCCCTATACCTGTGTATACCTTGTAATTAGATCCTTTATTATTCTCTTCAAATTGTTCCCTTTGACTTTGGCATTCATTTCCTCTTAGGACCCTGAAGGATGCACATGGTAATCAAAAGTAATCATATATATATATATATATATATATATATAATTTGACATTAGTCATATTTTTAATACATTTATAATTATATGTTTTCAAGCACACACAGAGCCACTGACGTTATGTGAATTTTTAACTTTTAAGATCTCTTGTCTCATTCATTTATTTACATTCCTCATTGATTGAGTGGCTGATGATCTTTCAAAAGATAGTCAAAGCTATGTAAGAAATCAATAATGGTTGCTGCTGAGAATAGAAAATATACTTAGATGGAAATAATTTTGAAGCAATACCATTCAATTTCATGATTAGATATTTATAAATGAATTTAATAGAAAAAGTTGTGTAAACTAAACCATATTCAATGAAAATATGATTCATAAAACCCTAGCTCAGTATTTTCAGGCTATCTATGTAGCCATATAAATAAAAATATAAATTTATAATAAACTTTGCTTAATAATTTTTAAGGGAAATCATCTTAAGACATATAGGATTTAGGCCAAAAAGTATATTAAATAGATGCTAAAAAAAGCATATGCTATTTCTATAAAATCAATCAATATACTAATTCTTTATAAAGAATATTAGAATTTAGATAATGGTTATTCATTTTTTCCAATTATATACAGATTTTCTTTAGATTTTTAAAAAATCCAAATAAATGTGGTTTTTTTGAGGTAATTACAGGTTCAAGTGAAGCTGTAAAAAAACACAGAGGCATTCAACTTATCCTTTATCCTCTTTCTGCAAAGAGTAAAGCTTGCAAAGTTATAGTGCAATATGACAAGTATGATATTGACATTGATACAATCTAGAGAAATTATTAGATTGTTCCCGGTTTTACTGGTACTTGTGTGTGTGTGTGTGTGTGTGTATCTGATTTTAAAAATCGTAATTGCTGCTGGGTTCTACTGCCAATATTATGGACTAAATTCAGCATGATGATTCTATAGAAAAGTCCTTGAATGTATAATATTTTATTTGAAAGATTATAAACATATTGTTGAGAACTTCTGAAGAAGATTGCAGAGTAGGGGGCTCCAGACTCAGTCCTTCCACCAACTATTTTGAAACTCCAGAGACCAGAACATTGTACAGCACCCAGGGAAGAGCACAAGGAAGAGGCTGATAAATTCTGGTAAAGAATGAAAATTGCTTTCTCTGCACAGAGGCTACAGGCATCCATCCCCCACTCTTGCTGCAGGCCTCTGTGGGGTCCAAAAGTTGGCTAGCTGCTGGTGACAATAAGGGACATAAAAATACCCTTCCCCAAGAACAGGGTGGGTATGACCAATCACAAATCACGGCTTTTGATTGGCGAATTCAGATTGCTGGGCCCCGGCTCTGAGGGCATCTATAATTTCAGCCCACCCAGTGAAATAGAATTGAGAGCTCAGAAATCAACCCAAACATTTATGGCTAACTGATTTTTGACAAGGTGGCAAAGAACCACTCAATTGGGAATGAATAATCTCTTCATCAACAGTGGTGGGAAAACTGATCTATATTTGAAAAAGAATGAAGGAGGACCCTTGCCTCACACCATATACAAAAATCCATTCAAAATGGACTAAAGACCTTAATATAACAAGGAGAACTTTTAAATTCCTAGAAGAAAACATAGGGAATCATCTTCAGGATTGTGTGTTAGGCAAAGATTTCTTAGACTTTACACCCAAAGCATAAGCAACAAAAGAAATATAGCTAAATGGGACTTCATCAAAATTAAGAAACTTTTGTTCCTCAAAGGACTTCATTAGAAAAGCAAAATGGCACCTACAGAATGGGGCAAAATATTTGGAAACCAAATATCCAATAAGGATTTAATATATAGAATATTTAAAGAAATCCTTCAACTTAACACCAAAAGGCAAACAACCCAATTAAAAAATGGGCAAAATACTTGAATAGTCATCTCTCCAAAGAAGATATACAAATGGCCAGAAAGCACATAAAAAGATATTCAACATCATTAGCCATAAGGGAAATGCAAATCAATGCAACAATGAGAAACCATTTCACACACATTATAATCCCTGCTATTGAAAAACAAAACAAAACAGAAATAACAAGTGTTGGAGCACATGCAGAGAAATAGGAACATTCATTCATTGCTGTTGACAATGTGAAATGGTGCAGCCACTGTGGAAGACAATTTGGTATTTCCTCAGAAAGCTAAGCATAGAACTACTGTATGACTTGGCAATATAAATACTAGGTACATACCCAAAATAATTGAAAGCAGGTACTGGAACACATATTTGTACACTGATGTTCATAATGGCATTATTCACAATTGCTGAAAGATGTAAGCAACGCAAGTGTCCATCAACTGATGAATGGATAAATAAAATGTGGTATATATATACAATGGAATATTATTAAGCCATAAAAATGAATGAAGTCCTAATACATGTGACAACATGGATGAACCTTGAAGTCATCATACTGAGTGAAATATGACAGACCCAAGAGGACAAAAATCGTATGATCTGACTGATTTGAAGCAATTAGAGTAAGCAAACTCATACAGTCAGATTCTAGAATAAAAGTTACCAAGGGATGGGGTGGGATAGTGTATTAGTCAGCCAAAGGGGCATTGATGCAAAGTACCAGAACTCTATTGGCTTTTATAAAGTGTATTTATTTGGGGTAGAAACTTACAGTCACAAGGTCCTAAAGCGTCCAACTCAAGACACCATAAAAGTTACTTTCTTACCCAAAGTCTATTCCCATGTGTTGACTCAAGAGGGTGGGCAACATTTGCCAGGGGTCAGCCTTCCTCTTCCCTTTTAAGGCTATGTAGGTCTAGCTTTTTCCAATCTCAGCTGAAGGCTGGCCTATGACTGGTCTCTCTCCCCAGGACTCGTTTCTTTCCAGGCTCAGCTGCTCTAGTCTCTTCACAAGGTCAGCTGTAGACTATCAGACTCATCTCTCTCCCTGGGTCCTCTGCCACAGCTAATGAGCTGTCTCTCTTCCTCTGTGTTCTTCTTCTCCATGTGTCTACTTTCCTGTGAGTCGCATTTTAATGATTTGGTTGAATCAAAGCCCTAATCTTAACATAATTTAATCAGACATCTCAACTGAATCTAATACAATCAAAGGGTTATCCTAGAGGAACAGACCAGTTTACAAACATAATGTCTCTTTTTTGGGATTCATAAATAATCTCTAACTGCCACAGATAGGGAATGGGAAGTTAAGGCTCAAAATGTACAGGGTTTCTATTTGGAATGATGGAAATGTTTAGGTAATGGATGATGGTGATGGTAGCACAACATTGTGAATGCAATTAGCAGTGCTGAAATGTATATCTGAATATGGTTAAAGGGGGAAATGTTGGATTGTATATATAGTAACAGAACAAGATTTTTTAAAAAATCCATGGAACTACACCACACAAGCAGTGACCCTTAAGTTAAACCACAAATTTAATTAATAGTACGATTATAAAAAGTGTGCTGTCATCAATTTTAACAAATGTTCCACACCAATGCAAGTTGTTGTTGCTGGGGTGGTAGATGGGAATCCTGTGTTTTATGTATGATTTTCTGTAAACCCACAACTTATCTAAAAAAGAAAAAAAAATATATTGTTCATTGAACAAGCATTTTAATGTATTGTTTTCTTTACAACATACATATTGTCATAAAGAATGCTTCCACTTAATTAAAATATTATATATTTTCAGGATTTATTTTGTAGAATTAAAAATAAAGATAACTGTAAAGATTAAAAATGATTGTAAAGGTATCCTCACAAAAATATTTAGGAGACATCTGGATACAATATTGATGGGAAATGAATTCACTCCTCTCTACCCTCGATGACTTTTGAAATTAATAACAGAAATATAAGAAGCAAGGAGGGTCCTGGATGTTTCAGAAATCTGGGGAAATTTTTATCCACATGCATGAATCTTCTAATTTGAGAAAGGAATAAAGTGGGAAATGTGCTCATTTGCAGCTATTTCTCCAGAAAAAGATAGAGATAAACTGATAGCCACACAAAGCCTTATTTAATATTCCCCAAATTGTGCAGAGTAAAGACTGGGAGATGATAAGCCATGGGACAAATAACAGCACTGTGCTACCTGTCTGTGGATCACCAGCATTTGAAAGCAATTTTCCTTGAAAGGCGGCAGCAGTAATCTAAGGCAAGCAGCAGCAACTAGATTTTCCCTGATTGGTAGAACCTCTCTCCTATGACAATGGGAATAGGCTGGGCACACATGACTGTCATGGGGCCTGGGCCAAAGGATCCAGGATGTTCAAAATTGGCTCCAGACAATGCATACAAAAGCTTCCTCCAACATGGAACTCGTGTCAAACATCTGCTGAAATCACCTATAGCTCCAACTCTCTTCCAACTCACTTCATTGTGGTGCACTGATGAGACAGTAATGCAAATTTATTCCAACTAACCATTTAATCTAACATAGATTGGGCAGCACTGGATGGTAACCAGGTGCACTGCAATGTTGGCAATGAATCCCATTTCCCCTGCTTTGGTACAAATAGACTAACAAAATTTCTGCTTATTTAAGGAGGAGTACACTTAAAAATAAAAATCAGCAAACAGCTTGCAGCATTAGGAAAAAAAGCCCATCATAAAATTTTAAGAAATATTTTATTCAAGATGCAGTATATAGAAATTACTTTCAAAAACTACTTACTATAGTAAACAAAGGAGCAAGCAGTCTCTCAAGGAATTTGAGGACTATGTAGAGGAAATAAAAAGATGAAGGGTTAAGATGCTGCGAGGAATTGAAATATTGTGAGAAAATAAGAATTGAAGAATTCAAGGGTGGAGCATTTCCAGGTAATAACAATTTACTGGGAAAGCGCTAAGAGTAGCTGGATTAAGAAGATTGGAAGTGAAGGTTATTATAATTGAGAACAAGGAGGTCAGAGATCCAAGTGTGGAAAGGGTGGTCTTGATGGCACTGAAGATACTATAACAAGAATTAAAGAGAAAGGAAAACTGAGAACCTGGAAGGAGAGGAAATAATTTGGAGGGCAGCCCGTGGACGTGTGGAAGAGAGTAGAGCTGGAGATCATGAATCTCAAAATAATTTTCACATTCATGGTGAGGAGGAAAGCTTGGAGCAGTCTGTCAAGTACATAGTAGTAGCACTGACACATAGTAGATGCTCACTAATATAATATCATCATTTTGGTTATGTCATCAAGCAGAATATCAAGTGGTCTACTTTGCAATGATTGATTGGGATACTCATTTATTTATTCATGGAATGAAATACTATTTTCCCAAAGACATTTTAATTTTAGTATGGAGCTGCCAAATTAACATAAAAATATAAATTAAATATAATAATTTGTGTTAATTCAGATTAGACACTTTTTTCTCTTGGTACTAATCCCATGGTACTTTCATTCCATAATGTCCCATGATTTTTACTGACAGATTTAATGTTCTTAAAAATATAAAAGTAGGAAATTGTTTAAGTAGACTTTAGACTTTAAAATCTGTAGGTAGACTTTTCAAGGCCCAGGGGTGAGGGGTGGTAGTGGGGAATGATACTGTGTATTGCTTGAATGGTACATATCAGTTCTGCTTAGAAAATAATGTGACTCAGCCTCCTGATATGCATGCTGTTACCACATAAAAAGGTTATATTCAACCTCGTCAAAAGTTTAAGAGTAGGACTGAATTATTAACTCATTTCAAAATTCCTACTCCTTTATTATGGTGCATGTGGAGTATAATGATAAGTCAACATATAATTATAATATTTAAAATTTGTATTTCTGGGGCAATTTGATGTTGTAAAACATTTACCAAACCATGTCTCTCAAAAAGAGGCAAAGAAGGGGATTTTTGGTACCTAGGTTTAAATAAGATATATAGTAGTATAAAATATATAGTAGTAATCAGTAAGATAGCAGATGGGAAATTATTATTATTATTATTTGAAGAAAAACCAGAATGTGAAGAAGTTTGGGGAAATCAATGATGTATCTCATTTACTGAATATTAGTTGCCAGAGACTTAAATATTACCTAATTTAACCCTTACAATAATCATATAAATTAGGTATTATTATAGCATTTTACAGATATATAAATTTAAGCTTATTTAATCAAGATCAAGTTGATTCTAGATGTCATGATTTTCCTCTTATATCATTTAATCTTATTTCTTTCACTGAGACTTTCAACATGACTAATTGGTTTAATTCTATATAGCAAATCATTTTATTTGCTCTCCTCATTCATATTTTTTACATTTGAGTACCCAATTCTACTAAGTTATGGCATGCTTTTGGATATTTAAGAAGAAATATAATATAACATAGGGATATAACTTGAACTTTTAGTCAGAGAAGACTGGAGACCACTAAATACACAATTTTAAATACCATATGATAGATTCTCTGGTGGTTGAAATATATACAATTTGCTTAGTGTTATTTTTGTATATGGAAGCAATTAGAATTTGAAATTATAGCAAATACGACTAATAGAACACATGATGATATGACTAATAATAAATTCATAAATTAGTTTTAACTTTATGTTTCCAACTGCTTCTGATTTGCCTCAGGAACAGGTTAAAAGTCCATACTGTACTTTGCAACTAGTATCTTCTAAAATACATTTTATACCTCTAACAAAATTGGTAGCTGTAGGGAAGTAGATGTGGCTCAAGTGATTGAGTTTCTGCCTACCACATGGGAGGTCCCAGGTTTGGTTCCCGGTGCCTCTTGGAGAAGGAGAGCTGGGGCAGTGGGCAGGTGTGGTGAGCTGACACAACAAGATGACACAACAAAAGAGACACAAAGAGGAGAGACAATGAGAGACACAACAAACCAGGGAGCTGAGGTGGCTCAGGTGATTGAGTGCCTCTCTTCTACATGGGAGGCCCCAGGTTCGGTTCCTGGTGCCTCCTAAAGAGAAGACAAGCAGACACAGAAGAGCACACAGCAAATGAACACAAAGAGCAGAGAGCAACCACAAACAATGAGGGGGGAATAAATAAATAAAATAAATCTTAAAAAAAAATTGGTAGCAGTTCTTAAGAGAAATCCCAATAATTTAATGTAAAATTTTTCTACATAAAGTTAACATATCTGATTTATCTTGCCCATCACCTCTAAATATATTTTGATATATTTGTATAGTATCCCAACTATCAGCATTTGTTTACAACCTGAAAGCGAGCATATCAGGCAAACACACAGCGCATCAAAACCACTGCCACCAAAAACTGATGTTTAATCTGCACAGAATTGGTAAAAAGGTTGTTTGAAAATGTTTGGAAATGAATAGAAACAGTGAAAGTATATCATAGGGTTTGTATTAGTAGCACTAACACATGTGTATGATTGTGGTTGAAAGGGAAAGTCTAAGGATGTGTATATCACTAGAAAGAGAGCTAAAATATGAAACATGGGACTGTACAGCTTAGCATACCTTCTTGTGAAAAATGAATATTGTTATAGGGCATATATAAGAATGTTTTTTTTTTTTTCTCTGAAACAGAACAAATGTACATTAATGTTTTAAGAAGTTAATACCGGGGTGATATTTGTGCAAAAATACAACCAAAACAAGCTATGGACATTAGTGTAGAGTAATATATTAATAATCTTCCATCAATGTAAAAAAAAAAAAAAAAAAAAAAACAAAGGAAGCATGCTAAGTGAAATAACCAGACAAAAAACACTACATATTGTTTGACTCCATCTATGCAAAATGCAAATCCAAATAAATTACAGAGACAGAAATAGATTAGCAGTTATGTATAGCAGGGGACAGATAGAGATTGAGAGGTGACTACTAAGGGGTAGGGTTCTTTTGTGTTCATTATTTCAGTAAAATTCATTTTTAAAAAGTTTGAAATTTTAAATTCACATTTTTTCTAACTTGGACCTTTCATTGCAATCCATTACATTTCCAAGGGGTACAGCAGAAGTCATAAATTCAATCATCCTAATTGTTTCGTATTCATTAGAAAGTACTTATTGTCATTTTGTTAAAATGTACTGCCTAGGTATTAACATTCTCTCTCAATATTTGCCTAAGAGTTATAACAATTTTTCTTTCCCTGCCACCAATTTTATCATAAAATATAGCTCTTATACCCATTTGTCAAATAGAGATGTTTTGTTTTATTTTGTATTTGGTTTCACCTGTTCCAACTGACTAATGCTTGGCACTCAACTCTGAAAGAGGATTCTAACTAGTATCCTTCTTCATCTTCTCTACCTCATTCAATAATTCATATTTTACTCTTTTCCAGAAAAAAATCAATCATAGCATGAACTTACCTTATAATAATGATTCAATAGTAATAGCTAATCAGGAATGAAAGAGGAGACATCATTACTGACCTTAGAGAAAAAAATTAAAAGTAATAAGGGAATACTATAAATAACTTTATCCAATTTAAATGACGTAGATGAAATTCCACAAATGACCAAACAACCAAAACTGACTAAAGATGAAATAATATCTGATTAGTAAAAACTTGAAGCTGATTCTTATAAGTTAATATGAATAATAAATAAGCCCTAAGGCAACCAACAAAAGGAAATAACTCAAAAATATAGTGAAAAATCATTAAAGAAATTGAAGTGCAACATTTGAAACTAATCACTTAATGCAAAAGGAAGCAGTAAAGGAGAAATAGAGGAAAAAGAAAGACATGAGATCTACAAACACATAAAGTAAAATAACATTAAAAGTTAATGTATTAGAAAATTTAATCAAATAGAACTGATTTTCAGGCTGAATTAAAACAAACAAAAAACAAGATCCAACTATATTCTGTCTCAAGGAGACACAATTTATATTCAAAGATACAAATAGATTGAAAGAAATAGAAAAATCAACAATAATCATTGAAAACATAAAAACCCCACTTCAATAACTGATACAACTAGGCATCAAATGAATAAGGAAACAGAGACTTGAACATAAACCAATTAGACCTAACATGCATCTATTTAACACTCAACTGAACAATAGAATATGCCTTCTTTCCAAGTGTACATGGAACCTTCTCCATGTTTACCCATATGTTTATTAACACATAAAAAAGCCTCAGTACATTTAAAAGAATTGATAACATATAAATTCAAAAAGATAGAAGGGCATACAATGTTTCCTTCAAAAAACAATGAAAATTAAGTAGCTATGTCTTATAAATTTTACAAACTAGAATTAGTTTTATGATTTTTTTCTGATTACAAAACTAAACACATGCTTTTGACTAATTATACAGACAATTACTAAAAAGAAAAGAAAATTCTGTTACAAAAATAACCATTGTTAACACTGTTGTGTATTATATTTTTAGTTGTTTTTTCAGTGTATGGACCACCATACACACATATTTCAAAATTAGTATAAGAGTTAACCTACTGGTCTTAGTTTGCCAGGGCTGCTTTGACAAATACCACCAACAGGTTGTCTTAAACAACAGGAATTTATTGTCTCACGGATCAGAAGTCAAACATCAAGGCATTTGCAAGGCTTGCTTTCTCCCAGAGTCTACAGCCATCTGGCAATCTTCCCTCTAATGGTGATGTGTCTCCCCCGGTGTCTGCTCCTCTGATATCCACTGACCTCTGGCTAAATACTCATTACCTGTGTTTGAATTTCCTTAGCTTATAATTACTTCATTCATATGGCTTAAACCCCACCCTGATTCAATCCAGCCTCATTGAAATATTATCTTCAAAGTTACTATTCACAAATGAGACCACAAATTTAATTTATAATAACATCTCCAAATGCCCTATTTACCAATGGATTCACACTCATGGGATAAAGATTAAGATCTGAACATGTCTTTCGTGGGGGACATAATTCAATCCCCAACAATATTCCTTGGGAATGTTAGCTTTTGTTTTTAATTGAACAATTCATCATGAATATGTTTCTATGTCAGTAACTTATTGGATTAAAATCATGGTATTTGATGGCAATCTGCCTCATACTCTCAGACCACAGGATCTTCTGCACATTTTTTTGCCACCTTAAACAATACTGCAATGAGTGTGTGCTATATAACTACAGTGTGAGGAATGAACATGGGTATACTGAAGAATGATGGACAATATGCATTTAGATTTATCATAAATTTTATGAAATGCAGGATTAGGATATTGATAAATCTAGAAAAATAAGTCACAACCAAATAGCAAAAAGTCTGTCTGCTGTAAAATTGAACAATATGCAAAACGGTGAGACTCTGATTTATATTCATCCTGGTTGTAATTTGTTCCCAGATTATTTCTATGTAAGTGTGCCATTTTAAAAATGAATTTTATTCTTGTTTTGACATAGGTTTATAATAATTTTACTTATGTAAATTTACCCCAGGACTTCTAATTTTTGGCCTAGGATGCATTTGTGCAGTGTTGCGATAAGTAACCATAAACCTCCTTACCTTAGGTTTGCAAAATGATAAATTAGACTTTAACATCAAAAATATTAATAACGTATACCTAGAAGTTCTACCAAAGAAGTTACATTTCTTAAACTTGGGAAAAATAATAATTTTAAAAAGGGTTGAGTTGCAATCAGGTCAAAATTTACCTCCTGGGGATACATTTATTTTCAGGTACTTATAATCAATTTTTCTTTTTTTTAAGTAACTGATTAGGCGATCTTTTGTTTTGCTTCCTTAGAAATGCAGTAGCAGGAATGTAATGTTCTTTTGGGAATTCGAGCTAAGAGCAAGGTGAAAGTGAAGTGATTCTAAAGTTCTTGAGTACTCTAGTTTTAAAATTAAAGATGTGAAACCTGTCATTTTCTCACTTCATAAGCTGTTTGCAGAATAGTTATAGTGAATTTTTAAAATGAACTTTCCAGGTTCATATCTGTTTTTGATTGTGGAATTCAAACAGAATATGCTAAATTGCACCCCCTACAACCCTAGGAACTTTAAGTTTCATCTAAAGAAACACATAACAAATTATCAAGAAATATTCAGTGTGGCTGAGTAGCTTAAACACCAACTTTAAGATATAAATATATTTTTCTATTTGGATTATTTAAGTCAAAATATGAATCTGGTGGATTCATAGGTAATCTATTAACAAAATAATCCTGTTTCATTAATTAATAGATATTGATAGGAACACATTAGCATGAAGGTTTTCAGTGTTGTATATTTATAATAATTAGTAATTTTTCTCTGGAATAAAGGATCAGAAATCCATTTTAAAATTTTATTGGTTTTAAGCTCAGAATTATAACTCCTTGTCACAACAATAAAGATAGAGAATTTAAATATTTTATAATGGAGTAAAGATTAAATTCAATCTTGGTTTATGAAATCTTTAGGCAAATAAACTTTATTAAATAACTTTCAATAATTTTTCAAAATAAGTCTCTAATTTGTGAAACAATGAAACGTGCAACATTCATAAATATTGCTGTAGAAATTATCAATATTAGTGAAGGATTATGATTTTATCTTGTAGTTCACCATTTGTGATAAGGTTTTAAAAAGTAAGCAATTTTTGCTTTTCCAGTTTAACATATAGCTTTGCAGATAATGAAAAAATAAAATCTGCAAAGTAGTTGGTGAGGTGGGCATCCCCTAGCATACAAAGACCATGGTGGTCTATCAATTCCACTCATATTAATGCACAACTCACAGTAATTCTTTTTTCTCTTCTAAGTGCCTTTTTGTCCTAGGTCTACAGGGAATGTAGCCACGTGTGGTGTCTTTTTTTTTTTTTTTTTTTTTTTGGCCTGTTTCTAGACTAATGCTTGGAAAATATAGTCTCGTGATAGATATTTGTCAATTAATACTGATGGAACAGAACTGATTATATTACTTCTCCCAGGAACGTGGAACTTAAATTCAGAACTTGCTGACCAGTTCCTTGTATTTCCTTAGTTGAAGCATGGAAAGAAAATGATCACAAGAAGGCAAATGCTGCCTTAAGAACCCAAGAAACAGAGAAACTTCATCCTTAGAGTTAAAGAAAATGTGCAGAGAAGATTCAGAGGTTTAAATATCCAATATATTATGTTATAAATTACAGTCTAGATATCTCCTTACTCAATCTTCAAATCCATAAGATATATTTTGCATTTTCCACATTATCATAGGGGTCAGTGTTGCCTAACTTTCTACCACTACATAAAACTGTTTACATTTTTGCAACTTCTAACAATTTTCTCCCTTTCTTTTCAAATGTCACCAACAAGGCCTTTCCAACATTCTACTACTGAGTTCCAAAGCAATGCTGTTAGTTTTAGGTGTTTATAGGGCAGTACCCAACGTCAACTATGATATCCCTCTTAAGGCAAAATCCCACCCATATTGCCAAGGTTTCAGCCTATATGAATTATCAAAACCTTGTACATTTTTGGTTCATATGGTACATCCTGATGGGTTTAAGTTTCTAATAGGTCTGCCAGAAGATGAATCTATAGGTCTAAAAGCAATGACAGGTTTTCAAGAGGATCAGCAGCCTATAAGAGGAAAAAATATTTCAAACTCTTCATGCAAAGGGACATTAACTTCCTCAGATGTGGGAGAAAGAGCTGGTTGTACTGACAAAAGAAAGTCAGTACAACATAAGGGTTCAAAACCCTCAGCTTCATTGGAATTTGCCCAAAATAACTCTACCCCCAGTTTCAGGGTTCCCTCTTTCCTGATCAATGCCTTAACTTAAACATTAGACCCTGCAAGATTGTGAATATAATTTGTGGAATAATTCAGTAACCTGTTGGATTTGACTTTGGGTTTAGTTTTGAGAAACTCAGTCTTATGGCTATTGCAGACAATGGTTTATTTTAGGGCAGTTACAGAGGCTTTAGGCTCCTTAACAAAGTCTGAGCAGAGAATAAAATGTCTTCATTTGTGATTTTCATTATCCATGTTCACAAATACAATTAAAAGTAACAGGTTAAACCTATTATAGTCTTTATTTTCATTTATGCCATTATCTTCACTACTGCAGCAATTTTATGGTCATTCAAATACTTACTTTCTACACTTGTTGCTTCTTCATACCCAAAGCCTCCATACTTTCACAGCCAAGCATTTGGGCATGGGCTTTGGGTTGCTGCTGGTCCTCAGAGACTGCATTTGAGGAGAAGACCTGGATGCAGAGTAGGTGAGAACAAGGACAGCCTAGAAACCTTTGGTGTATCTCATTGCCACTAACAATGAAGCACTCCTAGTGAGCACCTGCTGCTTCACTTCCACATCCAATTTGCATGTTTGTTTGGTTTTTTTTAGCTAATGTTAACTGAGAACCACACAGGATAGGGATTCTTGGAAAAGGAGTTTCAACTGAACCAAAGTGATATGGTTCAAAACCACTGCATGGAACCACAAAAAGAAGTAGCAGCAGCTTATCCAGGTTGACACAGAAAAGACTGTAACAATTTTATGAGATCTTTAAGTCTACAATATTGTTAATATTCATAGCCTTTGTTTTTACATAATAAAGCAAACATTTTTAAAAACAAACAAAATCCCTTTATAATTATTTTCAGGGCATTAAAGAATTAGAGGGAAAAAGTTGTTCACATTCAGCTAACAATCTTGGAAGATATAGAATCAGAAAGTGGAGGAATGGTGGTGAGCTTTATGAATGGGACCTGACGCAAAATAAGACAAGAGGATAAGGGGCAGCTTGGGAAAGGAGAACGGAGCCATAATACAAGGCAATAAAATAAACAAAGTGATTTTGTGACAGTGCTATATGGGGAATGTGTGTGTGTATGAGTGAGTGTGTGTGTGTGCTTGTTTGGGTGTGTGTGTGTGGGTATATGGAACATTGCTCCCTAAGTAATTCTTGGATTTGAGCCTTTGCAGTGTCTCAAAGCAACTGCATTAGAAAGCTTTGTATGAAAGCTGAATATGGAATCTCCTTCATGCCAACAATTTATTGGATTTTAAGCCTTGAGTTTTGGAAAAATTTTGAGTTATTTCTTAAGTTTCAAATCCTATGAGTAATTTAAAATAAATAAAAATAGAATATAATATTTCTATGTAAAATGACAAATATATAATATTATATTTAAATATATATATAAATGCCACAAGAAAAAGAGGGGTACCTTTCATAGCTATATGAGTGACATTGATGTATAGAATGAGTAGTACAAGGGCTTTCGGAAAGGTATGAGAGACTTCTGAAGGAGGAATAGAATAGAGTAAGAGGCAATGATTGACTCACCTCGTCATACTTTTAAGCTGCTGGAACATGAAGTCCAGCAGATTTTGAGACAGCTGAAGATGAATCAACAGCTGCATGAATTTTATATCAGGGCGTTATTCAGCTACAGCAAGAGCTTCCTGTGATAGTGATGCCTTGATTTGCCCTTCTACACAACCCTTAATGAGCAATTACTCAGAGGGATTTTTCTGGGAAAAATATAGAGCAAAGAGACTCGGGGAATATTGTTAAGGTAAGCATTATCAGCAGGGAAAACCACTGGTTTTATATCATGAAAGATACATGGGCAAGTATCACAGTTTTAGATTTGTGTTTCTATTCTGCATTTTTACTCGTGTGTGCTTTGTTTGTAGAACATTAATTTTGATAGAAATTAATATAAAAATAATTGAGATATTTAAATGATAAATCAGTGAAATATAAGGTCAATACTTATAACTATTTTTTTGCAAATACCTTGATGTATACATATTTGCATATTCTCAAAACACTAAAGAAACTATGCTTTCATGCTGCGTGCAAACAGGCTTCACGATAAGTACATATTTTTTATTTTCACAAAAATAACATGGAATTCATGTTATTTGCTATTTTCAAATGAGGAGGGCAAAGCTCAGAAAGACTTAGTGAATTACCCTTTTTCATTGTACTAAATTGCATTGTCAGGATCTGAACTAAGTTTTGCTGACTGTAGTAGTTTTTCTACTACAGCTGCCTCTGGATTTTATTCAAGAATTGCTAATAAGTTATGAATCAATAGTGAGGAATTGGCAGATGGTGCCTAGCTATACCCATTATTCAGTTTAATTACATTTAATTAGAAAGATCAAAACAGTAAGTGTAGTAAAATAGATTATGTGTATTTAAAAACTCACTAGGCTTATTAATGTGAAAATGGAATAGTTCATTAAACTGTATTTTTCCAAATCTCTGTTTCTTATGAGTTCCTCTTAGAAGTTTTACTTTGAAATTAGGAACTTGATTGTGAAACAATTTCTGCAAATACACAGTGTACCCAGTTCCAGCCTAGTGTTTATTATGAAAATGAACATAATGCAGTTTTAAAATTGAACAGTCAAAAGTGTCTTCTATCTTTAAAAATTACAAGTAATGATTTAGACCAAGTAATCTAAAGAGAATACAAATCACATTGGCCCAAATACTATTCATGGATTTTTAACATACAATGTGGACCTGGCACTGAATTATTATAATTGTGAACATATTAAATTGAATTCCAGAAACCTATGAGATAACTTAATCGAAGCAAAAAAATCTATCAGGTTCAATTGAAAAATGAAACAAAAGAAAACTTCTCAGCCACTCCTCAATATTGGAACTCAGCTTTTGTCATATGCACAGGTGTCCCATAAAGGCAGAAGCAGGTAGACCCCAGTGTCTGCCTCCTGCTTGTACTCCTCTTATTCTTACGTGGTTTTCCTAGATACCATTTTTTAATCACACTTTTGCAAACTCACACTTAGAGTTAAACTATGTGTTTTAACAGTCTGTCTATCTTTATCTTTGGTTGAATGGTACCTTTTCCAGTTGAATCCACTGCAGACAATGGGTACCTTTCACTTTATCTCATTGTTAACCATATTATCTCATTGTCACTGAATTCTAACTGACAGTAGTGACCGAGTAAAAGAAAGCTATTATTCTTTAAGTGCTTACCATTTACTAGGCAACAAAATAGGTGATTTACGTAAATGTAATCCTTTCAATGACACAATGATAAATAATTCATTATTTACAAATTAATTTTTATTCTTAGAAAGCTGAAATATGTAGATGGTTTAATAAGCTTTTCTCAAGGTATATACATAGTAAAATTGAGAACTAAATCTGTACCTTGAAATGCTGTGGCAAGAACATAGACTTTGAAAGAAAAAGGAAAAGAAAAAACAAAATTAAAGAAAAAAAAACAGACTTTGGAGAAAAATATTGCTTGGTTTAAATATCAGATCTTCCATTTACCTTGGAAACCTTAGTTTTTTCATCTTTAAAATGAAACAATAAATGATGTTTATCTTAAAGTATTGTAAAAATTATGTGAGGAAAAAAAAACATAGATCTTATAATTTGGAACATGGTGTATTGGTAAATCACCAATCATGATCTCTTATATTTTCATGATTGCACAACTATCCCACCATTTGGTGCTGCTGAATTACATTAAGAATAAACAGGCAAATTGGTCCTTGGAAAAAGTAGCTGACAAAATCTGAATTTTTCTACACATCATATTAAACAAAATTAAAAAAAAAAAAAATGAATAGGAAATAAAAGCACATGCCTCATATCTTAGCAATACTTAGAAGCAGAAATTAGCATAATTTCAATTATTAATAGATAAATAAACACCAAATTTCAACAGAGTTCCCACTGCCACTGTTGAAGCAAATAACCAGGGAGAGGAGTCTTAAGAGATTGCAAAAGAGGAGGGTGGAGCCAAGGACTTATACAAAGCACAGGTGAAAGCAACTACAGATAGAGAATGTCTAAAACCAAGTTCTAAAATACTGAACACAACTCTAGGACTTGGCACTTAACACTGGCTACATAAAAGTGGCTTCGAAGTGACCTAGAGCAGTAATGACAACCTCAGAGAAGCATTTCTCCTGGAAGTAAAGAAGCTATATAGTGAAAGTGGTGCCCTTCCAAGACATGGAATGATGAGAAAGGAGACATTAAGGGAGGAAGTTTGAATCCTACAAAACTAAGGAAAAGAGTAAGATATTCTAACCCCTCCTCTTTCTACCAACAGCACTATGAATCTCATCAATTACAAAACATGCATTTATTAAACTGGAAAAATGAAGGTGCAACAAAAGATTTAGGATCTTACTTATTTTTAATTTCTTGAATTCAATCAACTCTCATTATATATCTTCCTCTTTTTTTTTTTGGTCCAAATCCATTCTTAATTTTTGAATTTCTGATATATTTTTATTTTTTCTTCATGCTTTTCTGAGTTTTTGGAACTCTGGAAAGAAATTTAAGTAAAACTCATTATAATTGACATGAAAAAATTAATTAAAATGTACCTAAGGGAGTATAGATTTGAGTGACACTGCTATATGAGACTCTGAAGAAAGGCAGGAAAAAAGACAAGAGAATAAAAATCAGATCTTAAAATAATCAGGGAAAAGGGTGACTGAAATGAAAGACAGGAAAAAAAGGCCCAACATATATAACTGATGAACCTAAGAAGATAATGCAACTAAGATGTTTAAAATTTACCCCAAAAAAACTTTCAGATAATAAAACTTTTTGAAAGAGCTCACATGTACCTGAGAAAACTGATCTAAAAAAACAACAATACATAACTTAGCAAAATCATTAAGCCAAAATTCATTATAGAGATATAACATTTATCAGTTTCTATGTACCCAACAACTTCCTCCATAAAGCAGAAACTGCAGAGGATGGAAGAAGAAAAAGGAAACATGCTAATAATACTATATTTTAACTTAGAAGTCTCAGTGCACATTATGCCAAGAAGTCAAAAATAAATAAGTATATTGAAGAGCCATGGTAAATATTATGGATATATATCAAATGATAAATCCTGATAATAACAAACACATGTTCTTCCCTGGTACATTGAACACAAAAACTGATCATATGTTAGGTTAAAAAAGAAAAATAATCAAGAAGTTCCATAAAGTAGAACAATTGCAAACAACATTCACTTATCATATGTAATAAGCTAATTATTAAAAATTAAATTAAAAATAATATGATTCATCACATCTAAATTAATATAAAAATAAAAATAAAAACTTTTATTAAATTACACTTGTGTAAAAAGGGAAATATAAAAGAAAGAATTTCTAACAAAATAATGATAATGAAAACAATGCATACAGGAATCAATGTCATATACTTTAAGCAGTGATCTTAAATTTTTATCTAAAAACACTAGAAAAAAACAAAAAAGCAATCCAAAAGAAATGCAATAAAGGAAACAATAAATGGCAGAGAACATAAAAGGTATGCAACAGACACAAAGTAGATCACATTAATAAATGAAATCTTTATTCTTTGAAGAAAGTAGATAATGTAACTAATTAGTAGATAATTAGGAAAGATACAAGCCATGGACTGGTTGAAAATATTCACAATACAGCCTGTGAAAATGTCTGTTTGTGTGTGTGTGTGTATATATATATCTTATTAATCCATAATAAGATTTAAAAAAAAAAAAAAAAAAGACAAAAGATTGAAAGAAGTTCAGGGGAAGATGGTGGAGTAAGGAGCTCCAGGACCCAGTCCTTCCACTAAATCAACTATTTAACAGACAGGAACTGTCTGAAATAATTATTTTGAAACTCTAGAGGCCAGAAGACCACTGTATAGTATCCAGGGGAAAGCAGGAAGAAGAGGTAAATAAACTATGATAAAGAACCATGAATTTCTCTCTGCATTGCAGCTACTGATGCCCATCCCTCACTCTCATGGCAGTTTCCTGCAGGGTCCAGTACCTGGCTTGCTGTTGCTGTCAGAAACAGATGTAAAAATCTTCTTTCCCAAGAATAAGAGTGGCCATGGCCAATCACTGATCACAGGTTTTGATTAGCAAATTCAGATCACTGGGTCCTGTCTCTGAGGGTAGCCATTGTTTCAAACCCACCCAGGAAAAAGGTGGTAGCTGCCAATGTTTCATCCTGCTCTGGAAAAAAGCAGCAGCAGTCATTGTTTCAACCCTCCCCAGACCTGGGTAGAAGTGGAAGAGATTTAAAGATGCAGTGCTTCCTAATGGTTATGTGGGACAGTTGGCTGAAGGGATACATTTGTGGGACAGACCAGGAAAGCTTTGAGGAGCCATCAGAGAAGCTTGTGTTACCTTTCCTAATCCCCTCCCCCAGGGCACTTTGGAACAGGTCTGCACATCCATTCATGGTCCCCTGGCCCTGTTTGGGCTGGGAAACACTGACATGAGAAAGTCCTCTCCAGGGTTTCCCTCCTCCCAGAATTTTCCACCCAGGCAAAAGTAGCATGAGACAATAAAAGGAATGTAAAAACTATATAGGCAAAGAGTATGGGACAAAGGACTGCCATCTTCAAATACCCAGGAGAGGGAAGGCTGTCTCCTGGGAGACAGAGGGAACAAGCAAACTCCTGTAAACAGAGGCACTCCGAAACAACTAAAAAGCAAAATTCCAGGACAAGACAGAGGCTCAAAAAGACAGGGAAAACCCTGCACACTGCTTTCACCTTGGGAAGATCTTCCTGATAAGACAGCTGAAGCTCAAGAAATTCTGTCTTATTACCAGCTGCTTACAAAACCAAGAAACAGACATCCCAGGGAGTAAATCACAGAACTAACATTTTAAAATATTAAAACATACAGTATACAATGAAAGAGCACAAGACAAAGAAACAGGAAATGATGACCCATTCAAGGAATAGGATAAAAATACAGAAAATACCAATGAAAAAGAGAAGAATATGGACAAACAGAACAAAGTCTTCAAAAAGTAATCCTCTGCTCAAGGAGATAAAGGAAAGTACAGAGTAATAACTATGGATAACAGGGAAATAAAGAATGAAAAATAAAAACATCTGAGTATGAAGCAAATACTGACAGATTTGAAGGGAGAAATTGATGATTCCACATTAATACTAGGGGACTTTTGCACACTGCTCTGAAAAGTGGCTATAACTTCAAGTCATAAGATCAAAAAGGAAGTAAAGAACTTGAATGCTATATGAAACCAACTATACCTAACAGACATATATAGAACACTGCACACAACCCCCCGCCCCCAAGAAGAAACAGAGTACACATTCTTCTTGAGTGCACATGGATCATTCTCCAGGATTTTTGGGTCACAAAAGAAGCCTCATCAAATTAAAAAATATAGAAATCATACAATGTATATTCTCTGACCACAAAGGGATGAATCTAGAACACTAACAGAGGGCCAAATGGAAAATTCACAAATTGTGGAAATTAAACAACATGCTCTTAAACAACCAAAGGGTGAAAGAGGTAATAAGAAGTTAAATTAGGAAATATCTTGAGGCAAATGAAAATGAAAATACAACATATTAAAATTTACGGGATACAGTGAAGAAGTGAAGACAGTGCTGGGAGGTTAATTATAACTCTAAATGGTTAAATTAAAAAATAAGAAAATCTTCAAATGGGGCACATAACTTAAAAACTGGAAGAACTAGAAATAGAAGAAAAAACTAAACCCACGGCAAACAGAAGGAAGGAATTAACAAAGATTAGAGTGGAGATAAATGAAATAGAAAACAAACAAACAAACAAAAATAAAGACAATTATAAAACCAAAAGTTGATTCTTTGAAAATATCAATAAAACTGACAATCTTTAGCTAGACTGACAAAGTAAAAAAGAGAGAGGATACAAATAGAGAAAATCAGTAATGAAAAGGGTGACATTATTGCTGAATCCACTGAAATAAAAAGGACTATAAGAGGATACTATGAACTTCTGTATGCCAATAAATTAAATAACCTAGATGCAAGGAATAAATTCTTAGAAGCACACAAACCACCTACATTGACGCAAGAGGAAATAGAAAACCTCAAATAAAACAAATACTAGTGAAAAGATTGAACCAGTAATCAAAAACCTCCCCAAAAGGAAAGCCCAGGACCATATGGCTTCAGAAGGGAACTCTACCAAGCATTCCAAAAAGACTTCACTTCAATTCAGCTCAAACTCTTCCCAAAAATTGAAGACAAGGAAGCACTCCCTAACTCTTTCCAGGAGGCCAAGCTTACCCTCATACCAAAGCAGTAAAAAGATTCCACACAAAAAGAAAACTACAGAACAACATCTCTTATGAATATAGAGGCAAAAGTCATCAAGAAAATAGTAGCAAACCTATTCCAACAGCATATTAAAAAATTATATACCATGATCAAGGGGGATTTATCTTTGGTATGCAAGTTTGGTTCAACATAAGAAAATCAATTCATTCACATAAAGAAGGGGGGAAAAAAAACACATGGTCATCTTCATTGGTGCAGAAAAGGCATCTAACAAAATACAGCACACTTTCTTGATAAAACACTTATAACACTAAGAATAGAAGGAAACTCAGCATGATAAAAGTTATATATGAAAAGCCATCAGCTAACATCCTACTTACTGGTGAAAGAGTGAAAGCTTTCTCTCCATGATAAGGAACAAAACAAGGATCCCACTGTTACCACTACAATGTTATTCAACATTATAATGGAAGTTCTTGCAGAGCAATTATGCAAGGCAAAGAAGTAAAAGGCATCCAAATTGGAAAGGAAGAAGTAAAACTTTCCCTATTTGTACATGATATGATCCTATACATAGAAAATCCTGAAAAATCCACAACACAGCTCCTAGAGCTAATAAATGAATTCAGCAAAGTGGCAGGGTACAAGATCATCACCAAAAAATCACTAGTGTTTCTATACCCAAGCAAGGAACAATTGGTAGAAGTTATTTTTAAAATTCCATTCACAAAAGCAACTAAACAAATCAAATATCTAGGATAAATCTAAGGATATAAAGGATTTGTACACAGATAACTACAAAACATTGCTATAAAAATTAAAGAAGATATAAATTAATGGAAAGATATTCTGTGTTCATGATTGGAAGACTAAATATTACTAAGATGTCAATACTCCCCAATGCAATTTATAGATTCAATGTAATTCTTACCAAAATTCCAACAACCTTCTTTGCAGAAAAGGAGAAGCCAATCATCAAATTATATGGAAGGGTAAGGGGCCGCAAATAGCCAAAACCATCTTGTAAAAGAAGAACAAAGGTGGAGGAATCACACTTGCTGATTTTCACACTTATTCCAAATCTACTGTAATCAAAACAACATCGTCCTGGCACAAGGACAGGGATACCTCACACTGTATACAAAAATCAATTTAAAATGGATCAGAGACCTTAATGTAAGAAATAGAACTATCAGAATTCTAGATAAAAAATGTAAGGAAGCATCTTCAGGACCTTGTATTAGGTAATAGTTTCTTAGACTTTACAGCCAAAGCACAATAAGAATGAGAATAAGAATAATTGGAACCTCATCAAAATTGAAAACTTTTGTTCCTTAAAGGACTTTATCATGAAAGCAAAATGACAAACTATACAATGGGAGAAAATATTTGGAAACCACATATCTAATAAAGGATTTGTATACAGAAGGTATCAAGAAATGCTTCAAGCTAACCACCAAAAAAAATTAAAAATGGACAACAGACTTGAACAGATATCTCTCCAAAAAAGATATTCAAATGGTCAGAAAGCGTTTGAAATATGCTCAATGTCATTAGGCATCAGGGAAATACAAATCAAAACCAAAATGAAATACCAGTTCACACCCATTAGAATGGCTGCTATTAAAAAATGGAAAGTAATGAGTGTTGGAGAGGATGCAGAGAAATAGGAATGCTAAGTCATTGCTGATGGCAATGTAAAATGATGCAGCCACCATAGAAGACAGTTTGGTGATTCCTCAGGAAGCTAAGTATATAACTACAATATGACCCCACAATCCTAATACTAGGTATACACCCAAAAGAATTTAAAGCAGGGACTTGAGCAAATATTTGCACACCAATTTTCATAGCAACATTATTCACAATTGCCAAAAGATGGAAGCAACCCAAGTATCCATCAACTGATGAATGCATAAATAAAATATGGTATATACAGACAATGGAATATTATTGGGCCGTAAAAAAGAATGAAGTCCTGATATGTAGGACAACGTGGATGACCCTTAAGTCATCATTTTGAGTGAAATAAGACAGACACAAAAGGACAAATATTGCATGACCCCACTCACTTGAAACAATTAAAATAAGCAAACTCTTAGAGTCAGAATTTAGAATATAGGATACCAGTGGTCAGGGTGGGGATAGGAATGGGAAATTGCTGGGAGCCCCTACCAAGTATGACCCCTGGAACTGTTAACAACAGTCCACAAGGTCATAGATCAGCAACTGAACTGACATAGCTGCTAAAAAGTAGCAAACTAGGACAGGCCGGAGAATTCTCAGAATTCCGTGTAGGTTAGAATTTCTGTAAAAGTCTTTGTATTCCCTTGTCTGTTACCTAATGGGCTCAAGAGCCTGAACTGTGCTCAGGCAGGAACTTCCTGTGCAAAACTGCTGAACCATTATCTGTATCCTGCATATAAAAGCAAAGCTGGAATCTGTCCAGGTGCCTTGAGGTCGCAGCAGCAACTCCTCTGGGTCCACCTGACCCCCGCTGTGTCTGTCTCTTTTGTTTCTTTAACTTTCTTTTAGCCTCACGCCCCCCCTTACTTTAGGTCCTGTTCAGCTGAGCTGGTCCCGGCAAGTGGTGCCCCAACAGGGACCTGAAGAACAGGGAAGGAAGTCCGGCCGGAGGAAGGCAGCGTGAGGAGATCCTGGGAACGCTCGTTGGGAGACGGTAAGGAAGGGATCCGGCGTCAGGTGTAAAGCGCTGGAACAGTGGGTCTTCACAGCACGGGCTTTGTGTGCAAATGCTGACAGCCCTCCCGTCCCACCGTAGTTCTAAGGTCACCACACACCAGTCAGAACAATTTTTAGATTTTGTGCAACCAACCTGCCCTTAGTTCCCTGAATAGGGAACTGTAATGACGGTACCTGGCAAAAGGTTGGGTAGCACCTTCGTGACCGCTATGCGGCTGAGGAACCACAAAAAATTCCAGTCACTCCCTTCACCGTTGGACATTGATCCGTGATTCTCTTGATCCACTTGGGGAAATAGATGGCACTGCAGTCCCGCTAGCCTCCTCTCTCGCCTGCTGGCCTAGACTTTGCCACTACTGAAAAAATTAACACTTAAAAAACAAAATAAAGCCTATCTAGCCAATTCAGGAATGAAAGGGCCTATTCCAGAAAATTTAATAAGATTAATATTGGGAAAATCTAGCATTAGTTGCAGGGGCATCACTATTCTGCCAAAGAGTTAACTAAGATGAAGAAAACATTCCCGCAGCAACTTTGTAAACCTCCTACTGTCTACATAATGATAAGGCTGTGGGATGATAGGGGCTAATAGAATTAAACCACTCGAAGAGTAGGAAGACTTGGCAACACAGTTTCCAGAAAAATTCTCAAAAGCAGTGAAATCAAAGATGTATGTTTCTATTGATGTGTTGTAACTTGTTTTGTGTTTGTCTATTTGTTCAGTGTCAATGTATATTTTAATGCCTCTGGATGGTGATATTAAATTGATAAATGAAAATTATTCAAATAGCCAAAAATTAAATAAACACTTATTTTAATAAATAAATATAAATAATAAAAATAGTTATAACCAGATTAAATCATTATATTGACAAATTTGTTTAGTGCTGATGGCAAATGTATGTTATAAAAGGTTTACCTGGAAACAGTTTCCAAAATCATGTCAGTAACTTGAATATAGAAGGTATATAGAATGTATTTTTATTATTAAAGAAAAAAAAGATAATTTTGTCCTAAGATAAAATGACTGGTTATTAAAGAGTCAAATGTGGGACAAAACCTGAATAAATATAGAAAGTGCAGAAAGTGCATAGAAAAAGAATTTTTGTGGTCAAAGTTAAGTATGATTTAATGGGTCTATATATAAAGATTTAAAAGCTTTAATGTCAAACAGTATAATACAAAATTAGTTTTATTCTTTCTCAAAGTTTCTTAAATCATTAGTCTATTTTAATAAAAGTTTACAAAGAGTTTTTCTCCTGAATAATCAGTATACAAAAAAAGAGTCTGTTTTATCAAAATAGCTTCTTGTACTTTAACCTTATCATTTCCTTGGAGAAATAAGTCATCACTTTTGAAAGAACATAATGTTCAAACCTGCTTTCTCAAAGTCAAATCTTAAAAAGTAGCTTTTTATTTCAAACTGTTACAAATGATTTAGTCTTTTACCTAGAAAAAAGTAAAAATACTAAAAATAGTTAAGTTCATTTGATATAAGTTGAATGAAGTATTTGAAACTGTTGTATAATTAAAATAAAATCCCTAACCTTATAATAATTAAAGTTGTATGAGTAAAAAATTCATATGAATACTTAAAAGGTGTATACAATTCCTGAAAATTTAATAATGTTTCAGTATAATAGCCTATATTACCTCACTGGTTAGGAATCTTATACAGTAGTTATATAATCTACTGTAGTTATGAATTATGTATAATATACTTAAATACTAATCAAAACTTTAATGCAATACATTGCATACTTAAGTAATTTAATAACTTATATGTTACACATAAAGGTATTTTATTAAATGTATATATAAACCTTTTGTTTTGAGTTTGAACAGTCCTGAAACCAAATGTATTAAGAAAAGGTTTGGTGAGCATTGTTCAAACCTAAAAGTAAAATATCATGCAAAAAACTTTGTTCATCAACAAACCAATGCCTTGCTAGTTAACACTTTTCATATTTCAGGAAAAATATTGGGAACTAAAATAGTAAGCACATCAAGGATGTTTTGTAACAAATTAAAAGAAATAAAGTACATTCCAAAAGGTGTTGTATTCCTCCCTGGAAAAACTGACCACTCACCCAGGAATAGATGCATAAACCTTAAAATGTACTGCCCAGGCAGTGTTGTGTTCCTTCCTGAGGAGGCTGGCCCCTTCCTCTGAAATTAGCAGAATGCTCACAAGTTGGCATCTGTAGTATCAAATTCATTAATCATAAACACAGTCAACCAAAACTCTAGTATCAGCTGCTAATTCAACACTTCCCAGCTGAAAGCTAAATATTAGTAAGTTTATATATAAAACTGCTTTATTTATCTGTCATTCTGTAACTTTGTTTAATATTGACTTAATCTTTTAATTAAATATGTTATTTTTGTTTCTCACTTTAATTGATAGTATAGACTTATTAAGTTAAATACATATATTAACATTTATTTTATATCCATCCGGAATGCTGGCCAAAAATGGGCCAGGTAAAAAAAAATTTGTTGGTCTCCATGCTAGCCATTATAACAGCAACTGTAAGTATGTTATCTATAAGAGCAGAACCAAATTATACTTATTGGGCCTTGGTTCCCAATCCCCCCGTGCTTCGTCCAGTATCATGGATGGAAGCTCCTCCTAATGGACAGTGCTTTCAGGGACTCATAGATACAGGTGCTGATATTTCAGTGTTTGCTCAACAACACTGGCCTTCACATTGGCCTTTGGTGCCTACAGGCACCGACCTGCAGGGAGTAGGCGCAGCTCCTCACCCTTCTCAGAGTTCCCAATTCTTAAAGTGGGAAGATGAAGAGGGGCAGCAGGGTTGGTAGCACTACATTGTGAGTGCAATTAGCAACACTTATATATCTCAATATGATTAAAAGGGAAATGTTTGATTGTATGTGTAACAGAATAAAAATTTTAACAAAAATCCATGCAACCACACTACACATACAGTGAACCCTAAGTTAAACCGTGGACTTTAATAGCAAAATTATAAAAATATGCTATTTTTATAACATATATTATAAAAATTTATAAAATTATACATTTATAAAATGTAACATATTTTATAATATATGTTATACTCTCAAGTGTAACAAACATTCCACACCAAGGCAAGTTGTTGGTGGTGAGGTAGTATATGGGAATATTGTATTTTATGAATGATTTTTCTGTATTAAAATCTTTAATAAAGAAAAATAAGGCAAAAGATTTTGCCAGACTTCACAAAAGATCAATATACAAAAGGCCAATAAGCACAGGAAGGATGTACAATGTTAGTAGTCATCATGGATATTCATAAGAAACTTTAATGGTAGACTACTACACCACCATGAAATGGTTAAAACTTAAATAGACTTAACAATAATTAGCATTGGACAAGATATAGACCAAACGGAGCTCTCATACATTGCTGGTGGGGATGTAAAATGTTTCAAACAATTTGTAATAGAGTTTGCAATTTCATATAAAATTAAACATATACCTACCATAAGTCCCATTAATTCTACTCCTAGGTGTTTACCCAAGAGAAAAGAAAACATGTTCTTTTAGTTTGCCAAAGGGCTGCTGATGCAAATTATCAGAAATGTGTTGGCTTTTATAAGGGGGATTTATTTGGAATAAAAGCTTACAGTTCCCAGGCCATGAAAAGTCCAAATGGAGGCACTATCAGAGATGTTTTCTCACCAAATCAGCTGCTGTTGATTCTGTTTTCTGGGCACGTGGCAAAGCAAGAGGGCTGCTGAGCTTTGCCAAGGTCTCTGCCTTTCTGCAGCTGTAGGCAAGCCTGGCATAGGGCTTGTCTCTTACCAGGCCTTCTCTCTGTTTCTCTCTGGGCCTCAGCTCCCTGAGCCTCTTGAGGGCTTCCCTTTTTACAGTTCAGCATGGGTGAAACCTCTCTCACACAGCAGCATCAAACTTGGTGGCTCCCTTATTCTGTGTCTGTCTGTCTGTCTCTATTTCCTTTTATATCAGACCCAGCAAGGGGGTGGAGATTCAACCTGAGTCACGCCTCACTGACATAATCCACTCAAAATGGACTTACACTCACAGGAATGGATAAGTTCTCTTTTTGGGATTCATAAAAGAATTTCAAACTTCCACACATCTATATGCAAAAACTTATACACAAATATTCATAATAGATTTATCAAGAACAACTCGAAAACATTAATAATCCAAATGCCCATCAGGAGACGAATTAGTAAACAAATTGTTGTACATTCATATAATAAAATAGTATGCACAGCTACAAAAAGGCCCAATTGACTGACACATGTAACCAGATAGATGAATCTTAAAGACATACTGAGCAAAAGAGGAGAAGCCACCATAAGAGTACACACAGGGTAATTTCATGTACATGGAATTCTAGACTAGGCAAAAGTCTAATCCACAGTGACACAAAGAAAATTCTGCTGCATTAGAGGGAAAGTCACAGCAAAAAAGGGCAAAAGGGCAAGAAGGAACATTTTAGCATGATAAAAAATTTCTATAGCATATTGTGTCATATGCATGTGTCAAAACCCATAAATCTGTACACTTAAATGGGTGTATTTTATTCTACGTAAAGCATACCTAACTGAATTAGACACAGGATCCAACTTGTAAAAGTTGTTATGTCCAAATCTTGGAGAAATCAGAGCATTAAAATTAAAAGAATATTTACAGATTAAAATTCTTTGAATAAAGTATTTCATGGATCCACCTTAATTGAAGATAAATAGCCAGACAGATAAATAAATAAGGTTTTCCAAACAATAGAATGCTGACTAATATAGAATGAATGATGAGTTAGAAAATTACTATTTTAGAATGAACGTAATAATTTTGATTCTGGTAAGAATAATCAGTAAAGGCTAAACTATAGGATAGGGGGTTGTTGAAGAATAGTACATTATACAGTCTCAACTCCCCCTCCCCCCACACACACACAAATACTTATTAATAACAAAAGCAAAAATAGTAACTAAACTGAGGAGGAACCAGAAAACCCCATGACCTAGTCTGGTGGACACTCGATTAGATAGCCTCCAATTTCACCCACCTCCTGGTATTCAGACCTTGTGTAATCCCTTCCTTTTCAATATGGTTAGGACCTATGACATGCTTCTAACCAATAGATGACAGTAGAGGTGATGGGCTGTCACTTGCAATATCGCATTGCACAAGAGTGGACCCCATCTCGCTTGCCGACTCCCTCGCTGGCTTTGATGAAGCCAGCTGCTGTGCTATCAGCTACTCTATCGAGAGGCTGTAGTCATATGCTCCACTTCCCCAGTGGAGCCTTGAGATGATACCACATACTTAGATGACAACTTCATGCAGTCACGTGAGGCGTTGAAGCAGGGAATGCAGCTGGGTCACACCTAAACTCCTGCCCCACGGAAACTGTCACATAATAAATTTGTGTGTGTGTTTTAAGCTGCTAATGTTGTGGTCATATAGTTATGCAGCAATAGATAATTATAACACTGAGTCAAAATTAACATCACCAATAAGAGGTAGCTAGTTATCATAGGCCAGTAGATATGACACTCTGAGGAAGACACAACATCGATTAAGTAATATTCCAATCCAAAGTGCACAACTTGAATCTACTCATCGGGAAACCTAACTTGAGGAATATTCTACAAAATACTGGCTGTATTCTTCAAAAATATCAATGACGTGAAAGACAAAGAAAATATGAGGAGCTGCTGCAGATTAAGGAAACTAAACAAATCTGAAAGCTAAAAGCAATTTGTGATCATAGATTAGATCTTGAACTGGAAAACAAATAACTTTTAAAGCATACCACTATGACACTTGGTGAAATTAGAATACCTAATGTGTAGCAGAAAACAAGAAGATTTATGATAAATTTCCTGAATTTGATAACTATATTTTACATATGTAATTAAACAATTTTTCTAGTAGGAGGTTCATGTTGAAATATTATGGGTTTAGAAAACTATTATATGGTTTTATATAGCAAGGGAGAATGATAAAGCAAATCACAGGAAAATGTTAAAAATTGATGAGTCTGAACCAAAAAATTATATTGGGGACTTCTTTGTACAATTTTTGATAAATTTTTGTAATCTTAAAATTATTTTAAAGTAATAAGGTAAAAATAATGACAAATAGGCATTTGATTATAAATTGACATATTGTATTACATTGAGAAGCCTAATAGAATTACAATTTTCCTGTACATAACTGAGTGACTATACAGCATTGAGCCCCATGTATCTTTAGTTAAGAATGCACAAACCATTAATGCCTTTTTTTTGTCTACTAGCTTGCAGAAACCTTGAAATGTAGAGGTAGAAAAAAATGTAATTTTTCTCCACTCCTTGTTTAGAAAGTATCTTTACACATTTCACCAAAAGGTAATTAAAACTCCATGCCACTGATAAAAAGAACATGAACAACAAATTTAGTAAAGGTAGATAAATCATTGGGACACTGGGAATTGACTGAGGAGGGGGGAACTTGAATATTGCAGCAAAACTAGGTCATCTATTCACTTCAATAGGAATCGATCACATAATTTATCTGCAGGGCTGCCTGAAAGAGGAGAGGGAAAGCCACAATATCATTATCATCACCATACAATTACTTACATGTTAATTGGTAATAAAGTGTGAAGATCTGCACAGCACTGACAAATAGAGACTAGAAGGGCTGGAATAGGACATAGAAAGAGGGAAATTTTAGTTACACAGAAGATACACACCATTTTCTCTACACCTCTCTCTCTCTTATTCTCCAACTGCAAAGCCAACTGCAAAGAAAATGTAATTGGATTTTACTAAGTTACCATTACTCTTCTCTAGTAATTCCAGGGAAATTTAAAGTTTGGAAGCTTATTTATGCTCTATTTTATTTGTCTCTACAATTTCCAAGAGGTTCTTTTATGCCATATCAACTTCAAAATAAAAGGAGTGTTTAAAAATTGTTGACAGGCTGGATGGCTCAAGAGATTTGTGATAGGTTACATGCTGCCTTTGATTTGGAGGTCATTGCTTTAAATCCAGGCTGCCTAATGACTATTGGCTGCTCAAAGTAAAATGAACTGTGATTTGAGAGGAGTACCACAGTCCTTTGTATTATCTGCTATCTTTCCCAGTTTACAAATAGAGTCTCCAGTCATTCCCATGCCTTAGCAAGCAAGTTAGGAGATTCATATTAGACTATAAAGGTGCAAAGCCAAGATGCAATCAATTTTAGATTGTATGATTGTTACTGGTTAGTTTGACTCCTCTTATCCTTAATTTCCTGACTTCCAAAATGCGTTCATGAGTGTGTAGAATTATTTTACTAAATAAATAGTCAATGTTTATACATCAAAAAATATTTATTGAGGGCCTAAAAGAAAGGCAGATAATGCAGTTTAAATTACTTCAGTTAATCCCATGTAATGCTCATAATTCTCTTTTGAAGTAAGTTTTCCTTCTTTTTTAATAAATGGAAAAAAAAAACCCTCAGAGACATTAAGTAACTTCCCTAATACACACAGCTTTGAAAGTAAGTTGTAAAGCTGAAAATCATTCATTCAAATATTAATTCAACACACAGGGTTGAGCTATCTTCCTAGTATAAAATACCATCCAACCTACCAGGGACACAATGTTAGACAAAAGAGACAAAACCAGGCCTATGGGAGCTAATTTCTGGAGAGCAAGACAGGCAATAAGCAAACATATCACTCATTACATTTCCGATACTGATAGTATTATAAAAGTGTAAAATGCAATTAGTAATGAGAGTGTGATGGTGGGGGTTGCACAAGATGATTCAGAAAAGGCTCTAGAGGGTGACATTGAAGCAGAGAACTCAATCATGAGAAGGAACAAGATGTAACAGTTATGAGCCAAGAGCCTTCCAGGAAGGGGGAAGTCTCTGCAGCAGGAATGATGTCGGTGTTTGTGGCAAAGCAAGAGGGCAAGCAGGAAAACACAGGTAGTGGTGAGGATGGGGGTGAGGATTGAGCGTCAAGCCCTGGGGACAATGAGTTTGAACAGGAGTGATATGTCGGTTGGGTCCTCTAGGAAGCAGGTGCTGAGAAGTTTGGAGTGCACATGACAAGTTGGAAAGTTATGCCGATGATTGATAAAAGAGAAAGGAAGCAGATTTAGGCAGGGAAATCCAAAAACTCTCAGATTTTGATGCTTATCTGACACCTGAGACAGGAAACAGTAAAAGACGCTGCGTTGGGCAGGAAGCGCCTCAGCTTATGCTGCAGATCATACCGCATATCTGACAAAGTCTTGGCCAGTCCAGTGAGGAGCTTCTGAGCAAAGACTGCCCTGAAAGGAGTCCTGTCATGCTCAGTCGCTGACTAGGAGCTGCCTCCGGAAGAGTGTGACTTTAGCCTTTAAACCGAGGCAGATCTTGAAGGTGTGGTACCTGGAGGTTGGTAGATGACAGCATTCCTTGAAGATGAATGGTAAAGTTCCTTCTGGAAGGAAAACTAGGACTGTGCACCTATATAACTGCCACAGAGAGCTGTATGTATTATCCTTCCATCATATCCCTGCCTTTAAAAGTCACCACCTAGGGGTTAATTTGGAGTGCTCTGAAATTGGGTTCTCAGTCATGCTATTCATTCCACTGGGTCTTGGGAAATAAATCTTGCCAGAACTGAAGCCTTGCCAGATGTCCCAATGCCTACAGTCCTCAGAGGATCTCAGGAAGGAGGATAGGGAAAGGAACCATGGGCCCAGCTACAACTCAGATGACTACCTCATCAATTTGATTTTTAGAGGCTAATATTAGGGTTAGCACCACTTGAAAAGTGAAAATACAATTTCACTTGAAAATATCATTTTCACATGCAGATTTCTAAACATATTTTTATATCCACATAAGCTAAGTGCTTCCACATTTTGGACTTTGGGAACCACTGTGCCAAATGTTAAACACTTTATTTTTCTTCTTGTAACATGACTATCAGATATTGCCACATGAATAGATATTTAGAGATCAATTATCAGCAAACTAATAATTAGAGGCCATAAAAGAGTTAAACATAGAGGAACCACCAGGTGTTGAGAAAATATTAATCTGATACTGTACCTCTGTCAGAAGTAAATGAATATCATTATTGTTGTTATTACATGGCACAGTGCTAAGATATTTATGAATAATATCTCATTGGATCCCTAAATATTCCTATAATTTGTATGAGCGTGATAGTTTGAGATTATTTATGAATTCCAAAAAGAGAGATTATGTTTGTAAACTGGTCTGTTTCTCTGGGCGTGATACCCTTTGATTGTATTAAATTCAGCAGAGATGTCTAATTAAATTATGTTAAGATTAGGGCTTTGATTCAACCATGTCATTAGAGTGCGACTCAGTGTTAAGTCCCAGCCTCCTTGGGCTGATAAAACAGACTCTCACGAGGAAGTAGACACACAGGAGAAGAACCCAGAGGAAGAGAGACAGCTCAATAGACATAGAGGCCCTGGAAAGAGAGATGAGCCAGATAGTTTACAGCTGGCCTTGTGAAGAGGACAGAGCAGCTGAGCCCAGAAAGAAATGAGCCCTGAGGAGAAAGATGAGCCTTTTGCCAGCCTACAGCTGAGATCAGAAGAAGTTGGAACCATGGAGCCTTAAGAGGAAGAAGGAAGGCTGAACCCTCGCGGACTTCACCGCCATCTTACTTCAACATGTGGCAACACAGTTTGGTAAGGAAGTAACCTTGATTTGGACTCTTTAGGGCCTTGTGACTGTAAGCTTCTACTGCAAATAAATACCCTTTATAAAAGCCAACAAATTTCTGGTGCTTTGCATCAGCACCCCTTTGGCTGACTAATACAATGAGTAATAATAATAAAATGAGGATATAAAATTAATAATACTAATATTGTCCAACACTGTGCTGAGATATATATATATATCATTTAAGTCACTTAATAATCCTCTAATAAAATGATTACTTTGGGCAATTGAGAGAGGAGAAGGGGTTCCTTTGCCTGTGCGTGTTGACTGTGTTTGTTAGAGCAAAATAAAATCATGAACCCTTTCACTATCACATAGTCAAATATTGTAATATCCTACTGGTTCATTCCATTTGCATTCTCTTGGACTATAAAGGTGACATACTTTTAACTTATAATGAGAAGGCAGGAGCATTAGAAACGAAGAGAAAAAGACTACAGTGAATTGCGCACCAATCACCTCAGAAAGAAGTTATTATTATCCTCATTTTATAGATGAAGAAACTGAATCATAATGGAATTCAACTGGTATTCCAGTTGCTGTCTCCAAAGACCATGCTTTAATGAATATGCTCTATCTCACTCCCCACACATGCACATGGGGTTTCTCTTACTTCTTTTTTTAATCATATTTGTATAGAAGGTGAAGTAGGGCCACTGGCTCACTGATTTATCCTGATCTCCAAATTCAGGAGACACTGCTTATTTTTCTTTTCACTATCATTTATCTGGATCCACAATGGTAATTGTTGAGATGCAAATCTTCTGGGCTGCTAGACTGTACCTGCTGGTCAGGCTTTCATTTTAGCTCTCCGACCTTCATCCGTTTGCTTAGGTTGATGAACTACTATATTATAATTCAATTTTAACTCCATCAGTAACCCTTTCCAGAGAGTCTTAATTTTCTCCTCTTGTCTTACTCCTGATTTTAATAGATAGATAACTTGGCCAAATTGCAGAGATTACCACAAATGGAGATTATTTCACAACCCTAAAAGTTGAGGAACAAAAATCTTGACAGTTGAGGAAACGGAAAAGAGCACTGAGTTATCTTCCAGTACCACACCTTCAAGATCTGCCTTGGTTTAAGAGCTAATGTCACACTCTTCCAGGGGAAGCCTCTAGTCAGTGACTGAGCATGGCAGGATTCCTCTTAGGCAGTCTTTGTTCAGAAGCTCCTCATTGGACTGGCCAAGACTTTGTCAGGTATGCATCATGATCTGCAGTGAGATCTGAGGCTCTCCCTCCCCAATACTAAAATGGTCTTGAGTTTGACTTTGGTCCATCACTTGTCTGCCATGTGATTTGCCCAAATTTCCTTCTCCTCTTCTAAAAAAAGAGCTCTTTGTACAGTGTACTTGATTGCTTTGAGGATTAAATGAAATGACTTCTGTGAAATACCTAGGATATAGTAGGTTCTCATGAAATGTAATTATCCAGAAGTTAGGGGAAAGTTGAATGTTATAAATAATGCTCCAAAGGATATTTTTTAATTAAATATAACTTTAAGTGAATAGAATTAAATGTCATGAACAATTTACAGAAACCAAGGCTGGACCTGAATCTCATTTCAGACTACATCTAGTAAGTAGAAAAATCTTCAAATTCTGAAATTAGAATTTTAAAGGGGCCATTTGTTCACCTAGAACAAGTTGAATAATTGGCATATGAATATCATAAAGAGTCAATGAAATATATGTTATTAATCCATTTATGTCTCAAGCAAATTTATATAACAATGAATAAGATTGACGGTGTCCCCATAGCCAACCATCAGTTTCAGGGCTGATATATTTTAGTCTCATCCCTTCCTGAAACAAGACATGTATCTTTAAAAATATTTAATGCTGAGAATGTTCTATGATGGATATATTTTATAATATTATCTAGGCAATGTTTTATTCTTTTGTAAATAAATATAACATTAAATAGGATACATTATGGAAGGCTCTTCAAATAATTAAGTGGTCAAGTCACCTATGTTATTGATGTCTTATGAGGTAACATAATAGCAGAATTACAGATTTTTAAAAATCTATTATATTTAACCTATCAGAAAGAAACCTAATGCTGTGGCAGATCAACACCCAGACTATACATAGGCAAGTTAATTGCTCAGTGATGACAGGATTGATTAAGCAGGAAAGCAATTTCCATGAAGCATAAAACTTAAGAAGTGAACTGTTTAATTTAATGAGCACAAATTGCTGTATCGACCATTCATGGCTGATCCTATTATTAGTTCTACAAGTATTAAGGTGAACATCAGCCCTTATAAACTATTATACCACAAAATATTAGTGTGGCTCTTTCCTTGAAAGTCTTCTTGAAGTATTTTCCCCAGTGTTCCATGAAAAAGACATCAAATGTTAAAAATAATATCAATGACCTTAATATACCATCACTCTTCTAAAAGAGACTTCCAATAAGTCTCCAGAATGGAAGAACAAGTAACACTAAATTCATTATAATTATGGAAAATTATGAGAGGGTGAGCTTTAGCAGCTTGCTCAAGGTCACAAACAAAAATAATTGCTGATTTACAAAGAATCTAATCTTTCAAAGTCCAACCCAGAGATCTGTCTACTAATTCCCACTCCCAGTAATACATAACTGTAACCTTTAACTATTCTGAATATTTATAGCCTCTCTTTTCTCAAAGGATCTTCTCTTTGTGCTATAATGTTGCAGTAGTATCCGGGGTAGAAGATACATGTATTCATTTAAATTGGAGAATATTTTTCTTTTTCCCCAGCTTTGTCTGTCTGATCTCAAATAAGAAATGATGTACACCCTAGTAATTTTGTATGTAGGAAAAAAAATACCGCTATCTTTTTGTAAATCCTGAGTTGTATGCTGCTACTGCTGAATGTGTGTGAGATTAAACTTCGATAGTTCTGAATGTAACAGGTTTTTCTTTATATTATTGTATTTTGTTCATTCTCTGACCATTTGAGTTAAATTCAGCCCTTCCCCCCTTTATCAAGTATTTCTAATTTGTTGACTTTAGGAAAGCTCAGGATGTTATTTGTTAAAATATAATAGGTTTTGTTTGCCTTAGAATGACAACGGTTAGAGTAAATGTAACAATAGACTCTTTTTTTAAATATCTAAGCCATAGACTTAAATATAGTTATCAGTGATACTTCCATGCATCATTGCTTTATACTACAGATATGCCATCAAGGAAATAATTACTGTCTAAATTTCATATGGATAAGTGTTAAACTCCTCTACCTAGCTGTTCTTTCTACATGACAGAGAAAGAATGCACTGGGATTTATCCTGGAGCAGCCTTGTCAGTCTCTGGTTAGTTATTCCCTCCAACTAGAGATATTCCTGGCTACAAGGTCCATCAAAGGGTAAATACCACTTGCCTACTATTTAACTATTAATCTTATTTTGCTCAGTCACATTCAAGAGCCATTCCATTTATTCCATTTATTCACCAGCTCATGCATATTCTAAATACACAGTGCTCTTAGAAAAATTTTTATCAAAAAGTATTAGGAAATAAAGTTTGGAAAGAGAACAAATTACAAAAATCACTGAAACATAAATTGTAAGCAAGGATGAGAAGGGACTGATCTCTCATACCCTTTTGGCAAGAGACAAATTTCACAGATATAATTTTGAGTGAGAGAAATGAGGCATCAGAGTACACATTTAGGATAATTCCATTTAAATTAGGTTCAAAATTAGGGAAAACCAATTTATGATGGTAGAAATCAAGAGTGGTTTATCACTAAGGGTAATGACTGGGAGGACCCATAAAGAAGGCTTCTAGGATGATGGTTTTGTTCTGAATCTTGAGCTGTATGGGGATTATACAGCTTTGTTCATTTTGGAAAAATTTATGTGATCTCTACACTTTCTCTAATTATATTATATGTGCATAAAAATCTAGTCCTTTCTGAAATGCAGCAATTCAACTTGGCTGTTAATTTTGGTTTTTGCTTGTTTTGTTTTCAAAACAAAAGATAGAACATGATAGAACAATGTAAGGTAAAATTAAATATTCTGGTTTGTTAATTGGTTGAAGATTTATTATATAAGCTAGGATCATGCAGTGATGGATCTCAGTGCCACTTCATTCCTTAGTCATAAGTAAAACTTATCAGCAACATTCTGCAAGGTGCAATGTGGCAGTTTGATATTATTTGTAAATTCCAAAAAGAGATATTGATTATGTTTATTAACTGGTCTGTTCCTTTGGGCATGATACCCTGTGATTGTATAAAATTCAAAGGTTTGATGTTTAATTTGATTATGTTAAGATTAGAACTTTGATTCAACCATGTCATTAGGGCATGCAGGGTTGAGTCCCCGCCCCTTTGGTGGACTATATAAACAGACATCCAAACAAGGAGACAGAAGTAGATACACAGAAAAAGATACCAGAGGAACAGAGAGAGTTCCATAGACACAGAAGAGGAGAGAAGATGTCAGCTTTGATCCTGCAGCCCCAGGAAGAGAGATGAGCCATTTGCCTGATAGTTTATGGCTGACCTTGTGAGGAGAACTGAGCAGCTGAGCCTAGAAAGAAACGAGCTCTCCAGCTCATTTCTGGGCTGGAGATTCAAAGCTGATTGGAAGAAACTGGGCCCACGGAGTACTAAGAGGAAGAGGAAGGTTGAGCCCTTGCAGATATCCGCCACCATCTTGCTTCAGCACATGTTAACAGACTTTGCGTGAGAAAGTACCTCTTATAATACCTTGAGTTGGACTCTTTAGGGCCTTGTAACTGTAAGCTTCTACCCCAAATACATACCCTTTATGAAAACCAACAGATTTCTGGTACTTTGCAGCACCCCTTTGGCTGACTAATACAGGCAATAAAAAGATAAAAATGATGATGAGAATTTGAGGGAATCAGATATGAGTAGCTTTAAATTCTGTAGTCTACCAAATGACAGTGGGATGGAGTTTGACATGGATGCTAGAAGAAAATGTAGAACAAATACATATCACATAATTTATCTTTTTTCTGCTCTGGTTTCTAATGAGAGCTTCCTGGGGGCAAAAGCTTTGTTATTACCCGTTGGTAATCACAGCTGGGTACCATAAATAATGACCTTCTTAGAATAGCAGCAAAGTAAAAAATATGTGCCTTCTGGGGAACATAAGAAAACAGATATTTGCATGCTGGGGCACATTAGCTGCTTTATGAAGGCCTAATCCTGGTTCCTGTGGGTTGCCTGTTGTCTAATTCTGCTGTCCCTGCTTTTCTACCTAGGAAGACTCTGCTCTTTGTGGTTCATAGCACATTTTCTTGCCTTTCATTTATTATTCTTCCTGAAGTGGAATGAGCTCTAACTTTAGTTTGAAATCTCCTCTTAACCCCGTAAACATTAATGCAAATGTCAGAGCACCAACCTTGTATGTTTCGATAAACACTCTAGTAAATTCATTTTGTGGACGTCCTTAGGTCACATATCTCTTCTTTCTCAGTGTTTCTGAGGATGGTTGAAAATGGAATATGTTCTCTTTTTGTGAAAGTGTATTATAAGCCAAAGAGCAGAAAATTCTGTATAATAAATATAGAATATATTCAACTCCATATAAGTGACTTTAACTTATAAAATCCACTTACCTAATGCATTGGAACTTTATTTCTATAGTTGGGCAAAGTGACCTTTCTGAGACCTTACTCCTTTCTTTAGTCTTTCAGCTTCTTCCTTGGAATTCCATTTGGGTCATTCAAATGGTCAGGACTTCTCTTTCATCTCAGTTCATGATAAACCATTATCTCACTTTTTTTCCTACCAGCAATGGTGCTGTGAATTTGGCTGGTTCTCTTAACTTACATTATCCAGGAAAACACCAATTACCTGGTAGCACTTAATTTCTTTGTCAACTGACATATGATTACACTAAGCAACAATCATAACATTGTATTGTTCGTTCTATAACATGTACATATGTGACATATATTATAATATAATAAAATAAGGGAGAGAGAATGGACCTAAATAAAAATATGTTTTACTGGAATTAAATTATTATAAACCTGAAATTGATTATGATAAGTTAAAATGTATATTTTAAGCCTTAGAGCAATCACCAAGAAAATAACTCAAAAATATAGTTTTAAATTATTAAAGAAAATTAAATGATACACTAGAAATTATCCACTTAAGACAAAAGGATTAAATAAAGGAGAAAGAGAGTACCAGAATAGTTATGGCACTTACAGCAAACAAAAAGCAAAGGGCAGAAATAAACCCAGCCATAAAATCTTGAGTCTCTCTTCCTTCTTGTGTAACTTTGGGATGGTTATCTGATGTCTATGAGATTCAGTGTCTTCATCTGTAACATGGTATGAATAATACTTGCCTGAGGGAGTAATGTGAACAGATAAAATTATACATCTAAATTTCTACTACATTGCCTGTAGCCAGAACAGTCACAATAATATAATTTATGTAATTAATGAATATCTATTTTACTGCTTACCAAAAATGCACTTTCCAAGTAGTTAGCATCATTTTATACAATAGCCTAATCTATTTCAAATAAGTGTTATCCAAACAGCCAGTTCAACTATTTCAGGGCACAAGGAATTTAAGAGAATGAAGATAAGAGAAGATAGGACAGAGAAGAGAGACTGGAGAGATGGAGAGAGACAGAGATGGAGACAGAGGGAGAATGACATATAAATCCATATAAATACAAAAAAAACCAAAGCCAAAATAATATCTCTCAGCCTCATCCCTTATCTTTCTTTCTTTCTCTTCTACCCTACATGAACAATAAGGAAATTAATTATCTTTAATCCAGAAGAGAAGTCAGACAATGAGTGGGATATTCATTATTCTAGAGCAGAGTATAGGGTACATATGTTTCACCCCCAAGAAAAGGAATTTGGAATTCACTTGCAAAGTGATGGCTCTAAATTGGAAAGGAGAGTGTTTCCTACAAAATCCAAATAACAAAATAGGGTAATGGATAACTGTGATGTAGTAGTGGCAAGGGTAAATGATAGAATCCTTTTTTAAAGACTCCAATCTTCTACTTAAAGTTGCACCCAGCATCCACATATAAAAAAGAAAGGATGCACCTGAGCTGTCTGTGGTTTCTCCCTGGTTCTCTCCAAACCTATGCCCATACTTTTGCATTTTCATATGACATTGATTCCTTTTACACTCTGCTTCTCGGCTTAATCTACTGTTTATGGGAATGCGAAAAATGTATTCAAATTACATTCAAATGTGCCGAGAAAGGGTCGCTCTTTATTCTCTAAGTCTATTTTAATATTTTCCCATTAGTTCTTACACTCTGCTGGGTAGTGATATTAATTTAAACTACCCAAACCAAAATGTTGCCGTCTTCCATTATTAAGATTGTTAAGCTTCCTTGTAATCCTTCAGTGTATTCAAAATTCAATTCCTTGTGGGAGCTAGTTTAAATAGTCATTATCAAATAACAGTTTCTCTGGGTGCATGTTCTCTCTTTCAGATTTGGCTTCCGTCTGCTTTCTCTTCACCAAACAGTGTCTCAGTCTATGATAGAAACTTACTGTGTCCTCCTGGTATTGGAAGAAAAAGGTTCCTTGCATTGTGCTGTGTCCTCTAGATCCTCCCCCCTGCCCTACCCAAGTCTTATGGATTGATCAGAATGGTCTACTCCCTGGACTGATACAATTAAAGTACAACAGTTACTGTCTCTTGGCCTTTGCTGCTGAAGTCTGCAGCTGATATAACTCAGTCCAGGCTTTTCTTTCCTTATTCAAGAGTCAGTCTTCTTGTCTGCCTGGCTTGGCCTGCCCTGACCTCAGATTTTCTGATGCTACAGCATCCATAAAGGCCTACCTGTGATTCTCACACAATCCTACCGGAAGGTTACCAACCTGCTAAATTCAGCTACAAGGATGCTTGACTCGTTTACATAATTTACTCTAGCAAACTGCTCAGCCAGAACCCCAGCTAATTTTCTTATTTTTATCCTAAAGACATGTAGAAAATTTTGGGTTAAGTCAGTATAATACAGGATGTTTGTCAAAAACAATCAGCAGTGAATGTTTACCTCTGTAAGGCCTGAGGCAGGAAAAATGGGACAAACAAGAAGCTGAACAAAAAACTAAAAAGGAATAAATAGGGGAGGGGGTGAGATTTCAAAGATTTCCAAGGTGGCTTTAAAAAGCCCTGACATATCGTAGGGAATCCAGAAGGCCATGTGCATGTGCAATGCTATGGGCATTCAGAAGTTCATGCAAAATACAAGAGGAGGGATTTTCCCAATCCATTCTATGATTCCAGGATTACCCTGTTACCAACACCAGGTGAAGCCATCACAGGAAGACCAATATCCTTATGAATATAGACAGATATCTTCAACAAAATATTAGCAAAGGAAATCCGGAAAAATATAAAAAGAATTTTACACCCTGACTAAGTGGGATTTATGCCAGGAATGCAAGACATAGGAAAAAAAATCCATTAATACAATTCACCACATAATTAGAATAAAGGAGAAAAGCTCATCATCATCCCAATGGATGCAGTAAATGTGTTTGAAAAGTTCACAACCCTCCCATGAAAAAATTAATTATATAGGAATAGAAAGGAACTTTCTAAAACCTGAAAAACCTCAGATGAAAAATCCCCCTAAAACAAGGAATAAGACAAAATATCTGCTTTCATCATTTCTGTTAAACATTGTATTGTAGTCAGGGCAATTAGGAAAGAAAAATAAATAAAAGGCATCCATGTTGTTAAGGAATAAGTAACTGTATCTCAATTCAAGGATGACATGATCCTGCATATAAAATATTCTTATGGAATCCACAAAGAAATTTATTAGAGCTAATATCAGCAAGGCTGCAGGATACAATACCAATATATAGGATATAAAAGGTACCAATATATAATATACAAGATACAATGCAAGATATATAAAATATCAATATACAATATATAAGATCAATATACAAAAAGCAATTGTATTTCTATGCACAGGCATTGAACAATCTGAAAATTAAATTAAGAAAAAAGTCCATTTACAATGGAATAAAAAATGTAGACTACTTAAGAATAAATTTAATAAAAGCATTGCAATACTTGTGCACCAAAAACTACAAAATAGTATAAAAAGAAATAAGAAATATCAAAGTAAATGGAAGTATATTCTATTGTTTATGGATAAGAATATTTAATATAGTTAAACTAGCAATATTACCCAAACTGTTCCACAGATTCAATACAACCTCTATCAAAATCTCAGCTGGCTCTTTTGCAGAAATTGACAAGGCAATCCTAAAACTTGCATGGCAATGCAAGGGATTCAGAATAGTCAAATCAATCTTGAAACATAGAACACAGGTAGGGGACTCATACTTCCCAAATTTTAAACTTACTATAAGCTATAGTAACCAAAACAGCATGGCATTGGCATAGGTACACACACATGCACACAAACACACCCCACATACATATATATAGATACACACACACACACACACAAACACACACAAACATCAGAGCAATATAATTGACAGTCTAGAAACAAACCCTTACATTTATGGTCAATTGATTTTTGACAGTGTTGCCAGGACAATTCAATGGCAAAGAATATTATTTTCAACAAATGGTTCTGTTACAGCTGGATATCCACATTCAAAAGAACAAATTTGACCCTAACGTCACACCATATACAAAATGGATCATGGCTCTAAATGCAAATGGTGAAAGTGTAAAACTCTGAAAAGAAAACATAGGTGTAAATTTTCATGATCTTTTACTAGGCAATGTTATTTTAATATGACATCAAAAGCACAGGGACAAAAAAATTATAGGCAAATGGGACTTCATCAAAACTAAAAAAAAAAAATTGTATTTCAAGTGACATTATCAAGAAAGTGAAAAAACACATGGAATAGGAGAAGTGTTTTCACATCATATATCTAATTAGGGACTTGGATGCAGAATATAGAAAAAGTTTTGCAACTCAAAAATGAAAGAAATCCAATTTAAACATAGGCCACTGATTTGAATAGACATTTCTCCAAAGAAGAAATATAAATGGCCAATAAGCACATGGAAAGATATTCAACATCATTAGTAATTAAGAAAACACAAATCAAAACCACAATGAGATACCATTTCACATCTACTAGGATGACTAGAGAATCAAAAGGAAGAAAAGCACAAGTATTGGCAAGGATATAGAGAAATTGGAATCCCAATATGTTGCTGGTAAGATTGTAAAATAGTGCAACACTTTGGAACGCAGTCTGGCAGTTCCTAAAATGTTAAACACAGATTTACCATGTGAATCACAATTCCACTCCTCCAAGGGAACTGAAAACGTATTTCCACACAAAAACCTATGCACAAATATCATTGGAGAATTATTCTTAACAGCCTCAAAGGTGAAGCAATCCAAATGTCCATCAAGTGAAGTATGTGTAAAGAAAATATTATACGGCCATTGTGATGGTTAAGTTCAGGGTTCTACTTGGCTGGGTTATGGTGTCCAGTTGTTTTTTCTAGCAAGCACTGGCCTGATTGTTACTGTGAGTCTATTTCATGGACTTAAATCATCACTAAGGTGATTACATCTATGGCTAATTACATCTACAATCAATTGAGGAGATTGTCTTCAACAATGAGAGAAATCTCTTCCAATCAGGTGAAGGCCTTAAAAGGAGAAGTGATGATTTCAGCAGTCAGAAGAGAGTCAGCTTCTACTTCAGCCAGCCAGCTTCTACTGGGGAATTCATCAAAAACTTCCATCGGAGTTCCCAACTTGCGGCCTGCCCTAAGGAATTTGGACTTGCCCATCCCCACAGTAGTATGAGACAATTCTTATAAAAATCTCATAATATTTACAGATATCTCCTGTCAGTTCTGTTTCCCTAGAGAACCCTGACCAATACAGCTGTAAAAAGAATGAAATACTGATATGTGCTATGACATGGATGTACCTTGAAAGTGTATACTAAGTCAAAAAAACAGTATGACAGGCCACATATTGTCTGATTCCATTCATATGAAATGTCTACGCTAATCAAGTTCACATAAACACACAATAAATTAATGGTTGCCAAATGCTGAGGCAAGGGAAGAATAAGTTGTGACTGTATGTGTTTTTTTCTGGGGTGATGAAAATATTCTGAAATCAGATAGCAGTGATGATTTTACAACTGTGTATATACTAAAAATTACTGAATTATACAATCAAAATGGGTGAATTCTATGCTATATTAATTATAACTGAATAAAGCTGTTATTTAAAAAAGAAAATATCAGGCATTGTGTCAAGTGCAAGGCCACTGTGAATAAAATAGGCAAGTTTCCTGTCTTCATGGAATTTACAGGATATTGAGGATGTTGACAGCATTTTTCTTGGTTGCATACTAATGGACCACGGACATAATGTATCCCTGGACTTAGCAGAGAGTGTCAAAAATAGTTGCCACAAATCCTGGATCATGGCCTGCCCAACGAACCAAGCAATGAGGTTTCTTCTAGTCTTGCAGTTTTAGACCTTCCATTGAGATCACAGTGATTTGATCTTCTCCTACACACTTGATTATGAGGTAATGAAATAGGAATTTTAGAGGTACCGATATGAGTCTTGCCGACATAACTTTCTTATCATCTCACAGCTCCCCACTCCCTGGCCTGTACAGGTCCCTTCACCAAACATGTACAGTTGAGGCACAATTTCTGTTCCAGGCCCTGTCCACTCTGGGACGCTCTTTTTGAATTGCTGGCACTACCTGCTGGCTGCTTCTGAGAACTGCTTCCTGGTTCCCACCTCTGGAATTTTCTGGCTTTTCTCTTTTGCATCTTTAACTTCATTGTCTCCCAATCTTGCAAAGATAGAATTTTTTTCTCCATTTCCCCACTTTTGCCGTATTTTCATTTTTACATCTATTTAGATGTATCCGCCCCCCCCCAAATATTTTTTAATAGAAAATCAACTCCCTTATCCTTTGAATCTTTCTTGTTCTACTTTAGGTTTGATTTCCTACAGTAGCTTGAACAAGCCTTAGTTTTATTTTATAATTTATTCTTATTTTCTATATCCTCAATTCTCCTCATCCACCAAATCCCCTTTCCTACCCACAAACACTTACATATTAGCTCTTCAGGCCCAGCATTGGGAGACCATAAAACTCCTTGGAAATAATAGGTGCTCTAAAAATATTAACTGAACCCACACTGATATTTTCCATCTCTATAGAGCTTTCCAGTTAATAAAGTGTTTTCACTTGCATTATTACTGTGATATCCAGAGGCATTAATCATCTTGCCCAAGGTTAGTCAGCTGTGGAAAAGTAAATCTAGGATCTAATTCAAGATAATGCCAGAACGTTTAAGAAAATAGAGTAATGAAGTGATGGCCACTGGCACTGTAACTGATCTTCCTTTTATGCCAAGCTTAGGATTTTTCTGTGTCTTCTTCCTATGCCAAATGACTTGTTAGAGTGATGCTATCTGATGTGGAAAAAGGAAGGAAAAAAATGAGAAGGAAGACTCAGCCAGAGGTCACTAAAAAGGAGAATATGTTATTAAAGCTCAGGTTCAATAACATCTGTCAAATAATCCAAAAAACTCCATTCAGCTGCTACAAGGAGTTCATTTTCCAGAAACGGGACACGTGCATAAGACATTGCTTCTTAACCAAGACAGACCCCACAAAGGACCAGTTGTTTAGATGAAAAACTCTCGAAATGCCTGGAAATTCCTCTTATTTTTTACTCAAAGTTTCATATTTCTTCTACCATGAATTTATTCTGTTTTAAATCCCTGCATTTGAAATGAGCTAAAAATTATTTTGATGCGACTTGGGTTACATCTAAGAGTCGTATTGCTGGAGCATACAATTGTAACCCAAGAAAAATGGAAACTTGTGTATTTAAAAACCTATATGTATATGTTTCTAGAGACTTAGTTATACCGCAGTATTTCAAATCTTTAAGTGCTGCTGTCAATGATATTTTTAAAAATTTTTTCTATTTCTCATTTTTCATTTCTAATATATAAATACATAATTTATTTTGGATATTGACCTTTTTTCTACTAACTTGATAAACTCATTTGTTAGATATAGTGGTTCTATTGCAGATTCTTTCTTTTAATGTAGAAAAGGAACTATTATGATAAACAAAGAATTTTATTATCAGACTTGTTATCATGCAAACAGAGAACTCCCCAGCTTTCTGCACCCTACGTGGAAGTGGAACTACATTTTTGTTGTGCTTGATATACTATTTATTAGAAAAGTTTATTAGAATCCAACACAAGACTAGGACAAATTTACCTACTGATTCAAAATGAAAATCGTAAGGCATTGTTGCAGGGATTCCAGCCCTGCTCTGTGTCCCATCTCAAAATTGTAAAGGTAGATTCTATGCCCCCCTGAATTTCCTTCTCCAAGAAGCCCTTTTTTCTCAAACTTTTCTCTGCAAACTTAGTTCCTGAATATACTCAAGCACTGTGTGGAATATTGTATTAGTAAGAGGTGTGTTTCTAGAAAAGACAGATTTAAGAAGGGAAAAAAAAACACCTACAAATAAAGCTGTGGCCTGAGGCAAAGGGAAACACAGTTCCAAAGGAAGGCAATCTCAGTGCCTGAACTGTAAGAAGAAGGGAAATTAAAACAACCTAGGTGTGTTCTAGGAGGTTGAATTAGAATGATATATATATATATATATATACATACTATATGTATAAATATATATATTAGTACTAAAGAGAACATATCTTAAAATGTGCAGCCTCTGACAATAAAGATTCCTCTTCTACAGGGTGTGTGAAACATGTGGGAAAGGAGAATGTGTATTTGCGTGTGTGTGTGTTTGCACATGCATGCCTAATGGAAAGCTCGTTATAAGACTTTCATCTAAGAACATGCCAGCTTCATGACTATGCAGGCAGTGTAGTCACACATGGCCCCCCTGTCACATTTTGGACGTTCTTAATAACAGTGTCCCACCAATTATGCAGCTGACCTTGTACAGGAGATTTGAAGAAATATCGGTTTATACTATTGAATGTTAAATCAAATTCTTTTAGCTTTTATTAAACTCAGGACTCAGCAAAATGTTCTGAGCTGTGTCTGGTGATTTTCTCTACTATAGCAAAAAGAAAGGCGTTACTGAGGAGGGTAGAGGATAGCTGTAGATATAGAGGACTGCATTTATTCTAATTTCTCACCTATTAAGTTTCAGGTATCATTCTGCCAACAAGTAGACTTACCTATATCCAACTTAAGTTCTTTTCTCGTTCTTATTGCCTGTCAGCATTTCATGCAACAAACATTTGCATTGGCATTGCAAAAGCAGACATTTTCTAATCCATACTCATGCATGTTTTTTCACTGAATATGCATAGCCATAGAGCATCAAAAGGCCTGATGTGAAAATCTCACCTGATCATCAGGTTGATGATATTTGAGTTTTTACTCCTGTTAATATGCTACTTTCTTCAAGATCAGAAAATTCAGAAATACTCCTTGGTCACTGTCTAGCCCTGTGACATTCAGCATGTCACTTTAGTTTCTCTGAGCCTCGATTCTCTGGGGTCGAAAAACGCGAAAGAAAGAAAATCGAAAGGAGAAAATAAGCTTCCAGAAATGTGAAGTTCTTATCAAACATGGAAGTCTATTAATTATGAGGCATTCCATATAAAGGGAAGTCGAGTTAAGGCCACTGAGAAACGGGGGAGAGGGGAGCAGCCGTCATTTTACAGAGAGAGGAACAACGGCAATGAGGTCAAGGCGACTTTGATTTAAAACCTTTCCCATCACCCTGCCATAGGGTGTAGCCAATTTACTGTTTGTAAAACAGGGAAAATTATGCACAAATGAAACAATAAATACATTAAAAATATGAATCCCTTTATCCTTCTAGAATGCCCGGAGACAAAGCTTTTACGTATTTGCTGAGCCACCTTCAGCTACAGTACCTGAATATTGCTTGCCACTGCTCGTGCCCTTCCAAGATTTCGCTTATTGTCTTATTTTTTTCCTGCATTAAATATTTTATATTCTATTGCACCCCCCTCTCTAACATAAGCTACCTCAAATAACTTTTGGAAGAATTTCTAGCAACAGAAAAATGAAACGAATGGATTAGATAAGAATCATTGATTCACAGATGATAGAAAATGCAATCTAAATGTCTAATATTGGCCTCTTTTTAGAATGAGCAGCTTTCAAAATATGAAATATTGAAATTTAGCGTCTAGTAATTATAGCAAATTAAATGATGCTAAATATATAGAAGATTTCATATAATTTATGCACATATTTAAACAGCAAGCTCCCAAAGAATGCATACATTAGATATTTTGAGGAGACAAAAGCATTTTATTCATATGCTTGACGTACCCAAATCTTCAGGTAGTTATCTCCAACATATAATTTTTCTGAATCTAAATTGTGTTGGAATTTGGTTGGAAAACTTACAACAAAGATATCATTATGGGACAGAAATAAAACCCTAACAAGATTGCTCAATCATATTCAATAACATAGCTCATTAAAAAATATCTGCATGCTCTAGTTTCACTTTCAGTTAAAATCACTGTTTGAGTCCATAATTTCATTCCTGTAGCTAATATTTCTTTAGAGACAGATATCAACTATCTCCTAGGCTAATCTGCTCTGTCTCCCAACAAATTACCTGATCTCAGATGTCACTTAGTGAATATAAATATCATTTTGAATATTTTTTCAAATACTACTTAGCAGTATTTAGTTTATCAGAAAATATTTGGAGTAGCATCAGGGATTCAATTACCTTCCTCGTAAGCTATATTTAACATAATTAAAATAAAAAAGCAATGAAATAAAAGTGAGAAAACCACAGTTTAGCCCTGATATTGCATTAACTGTGTTGATGAAAGTTTCTAATCTTTATGTTTCTCATTTGTGGAATAAGTGTTTTACTAATTAATATCTACTATATATCTTCATTGTAAAACTGTCATTATTTTGGTGTTACTCAAAATTAGGGGCATTAAAATCCTATTATTTGGGATAAGTTACCAAAGGCCAGGAGGAAATCATGACTGTTTTTACAAACTGTGAGCTGCATGCATGTCACGTGGCTATAGGACATAAACACACACGTGTGCACACACACACAGATATGAACCCATCCCGCCTCCTGTTCATGAACATCCTGTAAAAGGAATGCGCATGCATGTTGTACTGCCCTGCATATTGTCCAATCTTTCCTGCAATTTGCAGGTGTTCCCCTCTGATGGAGATGCTGAGGCCTGTCAAACACTCTACAGTAGCCACAGAGGTCAGTTGCTATGAAACCCTTGCTGCGCTGGGCAATTCCTCCTTGAAATGACAGGAGACCTAAGGAAACAAGAAGGAGTGAAGATGACTCCTTTCCCCAAAGGGTCACTGCTTTATGAGGAAACCAATGAGTTTTAAATGCAAGACCACTTAACTCATCTTCTTACGTGACAGTGGGGACTTTTATTCTCTTTAATGGCCTTCTCCTTTCGAAGGTCCTCTTCCCTAAGATTTCACAATTGCACTCTATTCTTATTCTAATCATCTCTCTCTAAAGTCTCTATCTCACTATTTGACTAGCACAGCTTCCTTAGTGAAACCAATAGGTGTGTGCATGAGATATTTTGATGCTGAATGGAGCTAATCCATTACTATGGGTGTGAACCTATTATAGGCGGGATCTTTGATTAGATTACTTCAATAAGGCATGACCCAGGGCAGGCCTAAATCCTCTTATTGGAGTCGTTTATAAACAGGGTGAATAAGTAGAGCCACACAAGAGCTCAAAGAGGAACCTTCCTCTTAATGATGGCTATTAAGAGGAACTTAAGGGAAGCGGCTGTGGCTCAATCAGTAGGGCTCCCGTTTACCATATGGGAGGCCCCGGGTTCGGTTCCCGGGGCCTCCTGGTGAAGGCAAGCCCGCCCGCACGGCGTGGTTGGCTGACCCAGCGAGCACAAGCAGCAAGGGGGGGATAAATGAATAAATAAATAAAATCTTAAAAATAAATAAATAAATAAATAAATAGCTTTAAAAAAAAAAAAGAGGAACTTAATAGCCACCATCTTCACTGCAGCCTTTCTCCAACCTATTTGTTCCCCTTTTCTTAATAGCCTAGCCAGCATCAAACTTGTTATATAATATCAATTATTTTAATACATCCCTCTCAGTAACTTGTCAAAAAGCCAATCTAATATTGCTTTACAAAATGTCAATTGTTACATAATTTCCACTCTTCAATTCCTGCCTTAATGCAAAATTGTATTACTTTTGTTGGACTATTAACAAAACTTCCTTAAGATTTCTCTGGCTCCAATTACAGCCCAACTTCTAGCCCCAGCTGCCACCTAGTCCCATATTAAGCAATATTTTTGATAATCAGACCTGTACATTTAACTATAAAATCGTATTTTTGCTATGATTAAAACTCAAAAATATACTTATTCAAATGTCATTTAATGTTCCTGACTCTTTAAAATTACATTCAGGGCCCTTTAAATATAACTCACCTGTTCTTAATTCTAGATGTACATTAGAGTCATGAGGGAGATTATAAGAAATAGATGCCTGGGAAATATCCCTTGAAGTTCTGATTTAATTGGCCTGGGATGGGACTCAGACATTTTTTGTTTTTTAATTCTCCAAGCAAATTTCCTGAATAGGCCCATTTAAACACTATCCATTTAACCCATGTGTTTGACAATCACGAATCAAAACCTATGAAACAAATCAAAACAACAACGGAACACAGCACTTTAGATAAATCAAAGAGAATCCATAGCCTCTACAAACAAGTAATGTCGATGAAGTTCAGTGTTTTTAAAAATGTAATTCAGAGGTGACACATTCAATATGGTGACATAACATATCCCCTGGAGAAAACTCCCAGAGCACCAGCAAACAAAAGGACAAACCCCACTGGCTTAGACCTCTGGAGAATGGCAAAGACTAGAAATGCCGAATCAAAGATAAAGGAAAATATCAGGTAGGAAACTTCCATCTCAAACATGTAGGTCCACTCCCTTCCTCGCTGGGTCTAGAGCAGTATGGGAGTTGCTCAGAGCCAGCAGTCCAGACTCCTCCCCCCTCCCATTCAGAGATACCATAGAGCAATGGACAGTAGCAAGCTGGAGCCCCATGCATATTCATGCACATGGACCCAAGTCCTCAGAGACCCAGGGCAGAACACAAGCTGCTAAGAGCTGCATACAAAAGGACCCCAGGAGATCTCTCTGGAGATCGCTCTAGAGAGCGAGAGAGAGCGAGAAAGAGCGAGAGAGAGCGAGAGAGAGCGAGAGAGAGCGAGAGAGAGCGAGAGAGAGCGAGAGAGAGCGAGAGAGAGCAAACACAGTCAAACTGCAGCTGAAAAGTGCTACGCTCACTCAATCCAGTTTCTGCTGACTGGACCATCTAAATGCACAATGGACTTTTCTGGAGGGACCTACCTTTCTGAATTGACCCTACCTGGCTCCTCAGAGTGGGAATCCCTATCAAAGAAGAAACTAGAGGCCAACAAAAAGGGGGTGGGTGAGTTAAACTGGACTGATGTAAGACAGGAGGTTTCCAGAACTGAAAAGAGTAAGGAAATTGGGGCACTGAGTGAGGGAGAGGATTTAAACAAATCATAGGAGTTGGAAAGAAAATTCTGCACAAAAATAAACAGAACAGATCAAGATTGCCAGAGAAGGAGCAGAGGAAAGGAAATTTTCTCTTGAAGGTGAAGCAATTGCATAAAAAGGGCAATCATAAAAACTGTACTGTATATCCAAGGCAAGAATCAGATGAAGAAAAGCTAAGAAATTCTGATCAGATAAATATGGCTTAATCTAAAGGTCTAGAATAAGTTGGACCAAGCATCAAATGTAACAAATTATGGTAATGAAAGGCACAATAGTAGAGATTAAAAATACACTAGAGGCATTCAACAGCAGATTTGAACAGGTAGAAGAAAGAAGACACTTCAATTGAAATCATATTGTCAGAAGTTCAGATGGATAAAAGAATAGAAATATTGAGCAGTGTCTCAGGGATTTGAATGACAAAATGAAGCACACAAACGTACATATAATGGGTGTTCCATTTGGAGTCTCTTGTTTACAAGAGACTCACCTAAGACCCAAAGACACAAATAGGTTGAGAGTGGAAAGTTGGAAAAAGATATTCCATGCAAATAATAAACAAAAAAGTGCTGAAGAAGCTATATTAATATTGGACAAAATAGACTTTAAGTCAAAAGCTGTTATAAGAGACAAAGAAGGACACCATATATTAATAAAAGGGCCAACCTACCAAGGAGAAATAACAATCATATATATATTTATGCACCTAACCATGGTGCTCCAAAATACATGAGGCAAATACTGGCAAAACTGAAGTGAGAAATAGACAATTCTACAATAATAGTTGGAGACTTCAATATACCACTCTCATCAATAGATACAACATTTAGATAAATAAAAGAAACAGAAACTATAATAATATGATAAATGAACTAGACCTAACAAACACAGACAGATATCTCACCCCAAAAAAGCAGGATATGCATTCTTCTCAAGTGCACATGGATCATTTTCCAGAATAGATCACATGGTAGGTTACCAAACAAGTCTCAATAAATTTAAAAAGATTGAAATTCTACAAATCATTTTTCTAACTGTAACTGAATGAAATTGGAAATCATTAACAGGCAGAGATCTGGGAAATCCACAAATATATGGAAGTTTTATGATATTCTCTTAAACAATCAGTGGGTCAAAGAAGAAACTGCAAGGGAAATCAGTAAATATCTCAAGATACATGAAAACGAGAATACAACATATCGATACTTATAAGATTCAGTGAAGGCAGGACTAAGAGGGGAGATTTATAGTCCTAAATTCTCATATTAAAAAAGAAAGAGCTAAAATCAAAAACCTAACTGCATATCGGGAGGAACTAGAACAGCAAACTAATTCCAAATCAAAGAGAAGGAAAGAAATAACAAATATTAGAGGAGAAATAAAGGAAATTGGAAATAAAAAAATATAAAGAGAATTAGTAAATGGACAAATCCTTAGCTAAACTGACAAAGAAGAGAGAAGATGCAAATAAAATCAGAAATGAGAGAGAGAACTTGTCTACTGAACCCACAAAAATAAAAAGGATAATAAGAGGACATTATTAACGACTGTATGCCAACAAATTAGACAACCTATATGAATTGGACAAATTCCTAGAAACCCAAGAACAACCTACAATCACTCTAGAAGAAATAGAAGACCACACAGACCAAATATAAATAAAGATTTTGAATCAGTCATCAAATACCTCCCAACAAAGAAAAGCCCAGGACCAGATAGCTTCACAGGCAAATTTTACCAATTCCAAGAAGAATTAATACCAATCCTTCTCAGACTATTTCAAAATTTGAAGAAGAAGGGACACTACCTAACTCGTTCTATGAGGCCAACAACACCCCAATACCAAAGCCAGGTAAAGATACTACAAGAAAAGAAAATCACATACCAAGTTCTCTAATGAATATGGATGAAAAACCTCAACAAAATACTAGCAGATCGACTCCAGCAACACATTAAAAGAACTAAACACCATGATCCAAGTGGATTTTATCCCAGGTATGCAGGGTGGTTCAGAATAGGAAAATCAGTTAATGTAATACACCACATTAACAAAACAAAGAGGAAAAAACTACATTGTTCTCTCCATTGACACAGAAAAAGACATTTAACAAAATCTGGCATCCTTTCTTAATAACACTTAGAAAAGCAGGAATAGAAGGAAACTTCCTAAACATGATAAGGAGTGAATATGAAAAACTCACAGCTAACATTGTACCCAATGGTGAAATTGGAAATCATTAACAGGCAGAGATCTGGAAAATCCACAAATATATGGAAGTTAAATGATACTCTCTTAAACAATCAGTGGGTCAAAGAAGAAATTGCAAAGAAGAAAGGCTGAAAACTTTCCTGCTGAGATTGGGAACAAGACATGGATGCCCTTTGTCACCACTGTTATTCAACATTGTGCTAGAAGTACTAGGCAGAGCAGTTAGGCAAGAAAAAGAAGTAAAAGACATCCACATTGGAAAGGAAGAAGTACAACTTTCACAATTTGCAAATCACATGATTCTATATAAAGAATATCCTGAAAAATCTACAACAAAGCTTCTGGAGCTAATAAATGAATTCAACTATGTGGCAGGGTACAAGATCAACACCCAAAAAATCAGTAGTGCTTCTATACACTAGTAATGAGCAATCTGAGTAGGAAATCAATTTTAAAAATCCATTTACAATAGCAACAAATAGATTCAAATATCTAAAAATAAACTTAACCAAGGATGTAAAGGACTTGTACACAGAAATCTACAAAACATTGCTAAAAAAAAAAAAATCAAAGAAGACTTAAATAAATGGAAGAACATTCTGTGTTTATGAATTGGAGACTAAATATTTTTAAGTTGTCAATTCTACCCAAAGTGATTTATAGATTCAATGCAATCCCAATCAAAATTCCAAAAGCTCTCTTTGCAGAAACGGAAAAGCCAATCATCAAACTTATTTGGAAGGGCACGAGGCCCCAAATAGCCAAAAACATCTTGAAAAAGAACAAAAACGGAGGACTCGCACTTCCTGACTTTAAAGCATAGTACATGACTACTATTAAAAACAACAACAAATAAACAACCAGAAAACTCCAAGTGTTGGAGAGGATGTGAAGAAATAGGCACACTCATTCATTGCTGTTAGGAATGTAAAATGGTGCAGTTCCTGTGTAAGACAGTTTGGCAGCTCTTCAGGAAGCTAAGGACCCAGCAATCCCACTACAAGGTATAAACCCAGAAGAATTAAAAGCAGGGATTCAAACACATATTTGGACACCAATGTTCTAGTAACATTACTCACAATTGCCTAAAGATGGAAGCAACCCAAGTGCCCACAAACTGATGAAGGGATAAACAAAATGTGGTATATACATACTATGGAATATTATTCAGTTGTAGGAAGAAATGAAGTCCTGATGTACATGACAGCATAGGTGACCCTTGAGGACATTATGCTGAGTGAAGTAAGCCAGGCCCAAAAGGACAGATATTGTTTTATCTCACTGATATGAACTAATTATTATAAGTAAACTCATAGAATTAGAATCTAGAGGGATGGACTGGGGTTAGCAAATGGGGAGTTGATGCTTAATTTGTATAGAATTTCTATTTAGGTTAATTGTAAAGGTTTGGAAATGGATGGTGGCGATGGTAGCACAGTATATGAGTGTAGATAACAGCAGTGATTTATATAGGTGCATATGGTCAAAAGGGGAAACTTTAGGTCATGTGTGACTAGAATAAAAGATGAAAAGTTAAAGCATAGGACTGTATAACCCTGAACCCTACTGTAGACAATGTACTAGCTTATGGTATATGTATAAGAATGTCCTTTCATGAATTATAACAAAGGTATGACACTAATACAAGGTGTATATGGAAAAAATACACCTAGTGTAAACTATGGGAAATAGTGAATGGTACAATTTTTATAATTTTCCATAAAGGTAACTAATGTTAAATTGTAATGAAGGTAACTAATGTTAAAAAAAAAATCGGTACAAAAAAAAAAAAAAATAGTGCAATTACAAAAAAAGTGCTGTCATTAAGTGTAACAAATGTTCCAACCAATCACGGTGTTGGTGGTAGAGTTGTATATGGGAATCTTGTATTTAATGCACGATTGGTCTGTAAACCCACAACTTCTCTAACAAAATGTTTAAATGTAACACATGTGAATTAATAAAGCAGTCAGAAGTGCTGCCCACTTTTCCCAGATGTTGAATTTAGCCAAAAACTTTAAAACAGCTGTTCAAACATATTCAAAGTTCCAGGGAGTATATGTTCAAATCATTATTCAGAATATGACTTTGAGACTGAGCACATAAGAAATTACATCAAAGAAATGGAAACTTTAAAAAAAGAACCAAATAGAAATTACTGAAAACACGGTAACTGATATAAGACATACATTGAATGAGGTATCGAATGTTCCGAAGTATATATTATTTTACCAGGATTGCTCTGTCAAATACTACACAGTGGATTGGCTTAAGCAATGGAAATTTATTCTCTCATGGTTTTGGAGACTAGAAGTCCAAAATCAAGGTCTCCAGAGGCCATGCTTTCTCTCAGAGTCTAGTACTCTGGTGCTGGCTTGCCCCAATCCTTGGGGTTCCTTGCCTTGCATCTCTGTCTCCATCATATGGTGATCTCCTTCAACTCTAGCTCTTTTTGACTTGTGGCTTCTACTCACTTCTCACATCTACTAGCTGACTGAGTCTAAATTTCTTTTTCTTGTAAGAAATTCTGTCAGACAGATTAAGGCCCACCCTGATGTTGAGGTGTTAAAAAAAAAGTTAAACCAGAAGTTTATATCCAGCAAATACATAGTTCACCTATTAGGATGGAAAAAGAGAGATTTTCAGATATATGAAAGCTGAGAGAATTGATAGCCAGCTGACCTGGACAAGAAAATAATAACTAAGGATGACCTTCAGGTTGAAGAGAAATTATAACTGATGAATCTAAACCAAGGGGACCGTAAAATGTTAATGAATGTATAAATAGAAAAGATTATGTTTTCTTTCTTCTTGTAATTGACTTAAAAGACAACTGACTATTTAAAGTAACAAGAGTAACACTAAATGGTAGGGGTATATAACATGCTAGAGTAAAAGCTGTGAATACCATCACACAAGGAATATTGGTGACAGGCAGAAGGAATTGCACTATTGACAAGCCTATAAATATGAAATGTGAATCAGGAGAAATTATTTTAAAAGTTATTGCAATGAGCTATAATAGAGAAGTGAATAGAAGAAATTTTAAAAAATCAACTGAATCAAGATAAGTGAGAAAAGTTGCAGTAGGACAATAAAAAAGGACCAATGAAAAATTGTTTTATTTTTGTGTTATTGCAAATGGTAATTAAAATATTTTTCACTTTTTCCCTGCTAATATATACTTAATAGTATAGAATCACAATTAATTTTCTCTTGTTAAAAAGACATTTTGGAGGAGTGAGTGTAGCTCAGCGGTTAAGCGCCTGCCTCTCATATACAAGGTACCAGGTTCAATCCCCAGTACCCCATAAATAAATAAATAAGACCTTTTGAAAAAGTGAAAAGACAAGCCATAGATTGGCAGTGATTACTTGAATTTCATATGTCAAAGGATTTATATACAAATACATAAACAATTCTGATAATTCATTAATAAGACAAATGAGTCCCCTAAAGTGGGTAAAACATTAATAGAGACTTTACAAAAGAATAAATACAAATGACAAATAAGCACATGGAAAGATGCTTAACATCCAGTACCATTACAGAAGTATGAATTAAAATGACGATGGGAAGCGGCTGTGGCTCAATCAGTAGGGCTCCCGTTTACCATATGGGAGGCCCTGGGTTCAGTTCCCGGGGCCTCCTGGTGAGGGCAAGCCCGCCCGCACGGCGTGGTTGGCTGACCCAGCAAGCACAAGCAGCAAGGGGGGGGATAAATGAATAAATAAATAAAATCTTTAAAATAAATAAATAAAATGACGAGATTCCCTTTCACTCCCATAAGAATGGATGTGAAAGTGAAAATACTGGTGTATTGGTCAGCCAAAGGGGTGCTGATGCAAAATACCAGGAATCTGTTGGCTTTTACAAAAAGTATTTGGGGTAAAAGCTTAGTTACAAGGCTCTAAGTTTGCTTCCTTACCAAACTCTGTTGCCACTTGTTGAAGCAAGATGGGGGTGACGTCTGTGAGGGTTCAGCCTTCCTCTTCCCTCTTAAGGCTCCATAGGTCCAGCTTCTTCCGATCTCAGCTGTAGACTGGCATAGGACTTGTCTCTCTTCCCGGGGCCTCTACTGTGTCTGTGGAGATGACTCTCTTCCTCTGTGTATCTTTTCTGTGTATCTACTTCTGTGTGTCTCCCTGATTGATTGTCTGTTTATATAGTCCACAAAGGGGGCAGGGACTCAAACTGAGTTGTCCTAATGATGTGGTCAAATCAAAGCCCTAATCTTAACATAATTTAATTAAAGGTATCTCAGCTGAATCTAATGCAATCAATGGGTATCACACCCAGAGGAAGAGACCAGTTTACAAACATAATCAATATCTCTTTTTGGAATTCATAAATAATATCAAACTGGCAATATCAAGTGTTGTTGGGAACTCTAATATTTCTTTTAAATGTAAGCATCGTTTAATATACAACCAGGAATCCACCGCTATGAATTTACCCAAGAGAAAAAAAATCTTTTCTGAAAAGACTTGTAAACAAATGTTCATACAGCTTTACTGATAATAGCAAAAACTGTAAACAGCCTAAATGTTCATCAAAAGGTAAACTGAAAGACGATTATAGTTTATTAATACAATGGAAAAATTCAGCTATAAAATGGAGCAAACAATTGGTGAATGCAACAATATGGATGCAAACATTATGCTGAGTAAAGGAAGCCAGACACAAAAGAACACATTCTACACGTGGAATTATTAAGCAGAGGAATCTAAGTTACTGTGGTCTATAGCAAATCAGTGATTCCTTAGGGGAGAAGAGAATTGACTGCAAAAGAGGAAATTTTCTGGAGAGTCAGAAATGCTCTATAACTTGATTGCCGCTAGGGTAACTCAGGCTATATATTTGATTTGCCAAAGATGAGACAGCATAAAAATTCAAAAAGTGTCCATTTCCCTGCAAATTGGCATTAGAGAGACAACTTCATTCTGCACAGTCTTGCAAAAGCAATTTATGTAACTTATTTATTTGGACATTGTACTTTTCTCTCTAACCCTACAAATACACGAGGGCACCCCCCAAAAATGCATTTACCTCCATTTCTAGACAGAAAATTGTTAACTTTCTAAGATTTAATTTATTTAACAATGTTCCCCACTCAGCCATTTCTGCAGCCCATCTCCTTCCCTCAGGCAGTCTCTTCTGTAGTTTATGTGGGAACAGCTAAAATAAGAATTTTACCCCCAAAATAGATAACAAAGTTTAGCAAAAAGGTCTGGGTTTCTAGGTTCTTGGCTATGTCACATAAAGGAATTTAAGGACACGCCATAGAGTAGACAAAGGAGTAGAGTGTACTAAGAAATGAGGAAAAGGAAAAATACACACCTGAGATGTGGGTACAGGCCATGCTACAAGGTAAGATGTGTGCTTGGCGCCCCGGGGTAGGCCTTTTTAAGGCCTTCCCTCCTTCCCCTTTGCCATATTAAGGAGGGACCCCAGCTACTTGCTGTCCTGATTGATCGTCTTTCTGTTCTCACCTGTTGGCTTTCAGGGGACCAATGGGGAGGCCTTTCTGTTTGCAATTATCTGGGGCTTCTTTTGAGCATGGGAGTTTCACATGGGACCTGGTGATCAGTGCCTGGTGGACTTTTTGGCTGTAAGAGTTACAGCTGTGTTCCCAAGCAGTGGCCTTCCCTCGGGGGTTCTGGGCAGAATCTCGTGGTGTGTTCTGACCAGCCACCCAATACTATTAGTTCCCAATACTAACCTGCCTCAAAAAGTCATAGGTAGGTAGCAGTTGGAAAATAAAAGGCTTGAGAGTTCCTGAGAATTAAAGGACAGTTCAAATATTCAGGGGAGAGCCCTCCTGGTTTCTGGATAATTAGCATAACCTGTTTTAGCATTTACTTAATTGTCCTTGCCCTAGATTTCATTTACTAATGCTAGAGAATGCTATTTTTGATGAGCAGTCTGCTATATCTGGTTGAGTTTTAACAGCTAAGGTGGCATTTAATGTTTTGATTTAAGGAAGTCACAGTCAATAACTTTATAACAGTCAGCATATCCTTCTAAAGGGTGCTTAAAGGATAAAACACTTCCATTGATTAACATGAATATTTTTCACCTTAGTAAACTGAATCTTTGGACCTTTGATTCCACTATTAAACTTTTAAAAGTGTAAAATAACTATGTTTTGTAGTTAAGATTGAAAATGTACAGAGTATGATCTAATTTTACCTTAAATATAACTCAAATGGCTTTCAGTGACTCTGTCCTCAATACAACCTATAAAAATTCATCTATAAAACCCACGCTAGAGTCAATGCTTACGACTAAGTGAAATGGATACCTGTACTATCCTCTTCGGACTCATGAGTACCCGTGAGCAACTGCCAGTTTTATTTCCCATTTCTTTTAACTACCATATTTCTCAGATGGACGAAAAAAATGAAAATGAAATCTCCAAAAGTTATGTCTCTAAATTGAGTCAACAAATACTTGAAGTATATTTAGCACTTTTCAGCAAATATTTTATTCTATGTATGTAATCCTTTCTCTGTATTGTAGTTTGACTAAGTAGACCCATGTGTTTTTTTTTAATTAAGCGGATATTTATTACAGAGAAATCATGTATGGTAAAGGATCTAATATTAATAAATTCATTTCCATTCACATCTTTGGAAAAAATAAATAGGATAAAATAATAACATGCAAAACAGGGAAATCTACACTAACAAAGAATCACAAACATAAACAGAATTATTTGACCAAAATCTACTTTGCAATTTAAAAGCTCAGAGACTTCAAGTCAAAAACAAAAAACAAGCACGCTAAAAAACAAATATAAACCACAAGGAGACACCAATATCTCACCCTCCTGACAAAAGCTGCAGATCATTGCGATTGAAAATGTTGAAGAGGGTGTGGCACAAGAGAAACTCATTCACTTCCAGTGGAGGTGTTAAGTTCAGCCTCACTGTGAAACAGATTGGCATTATCAGCTATGGTGGAAGGTAGAACAGCATATTCTGCTAAGTCATTAAGTAAGACAAAGCAGGTTGTAATGCTTGAAGGGTACAAATCCCCAGTGAAACCAGGTACTGTTCCGAATTTTAATCAATGACATTAGAGAAGAGCGTGAAGTAGTGTGAGTACATTATACTCTGTGCAAATGGTTATATTTTTTGTTTTATGCGTTAGATTATCATATCATATCATATCATATTATATTATATATTATAAATATTGGGAGGAAAACGTATCATTTGAAGGAAGTATGGAGAGTTGTATCCCTGCACGTTAACAAAAGAAAAAAAAAATTTTTTAATGAACTCATTAAGTTTTTTGGTTTCAAATAGATATACAATTAGCAACTCAAATGGTTTACTGTCAAAGAAACAATGTAAAGTTTAAAAAGTAATCGAAGAAATGATACAATTCATACTAGAAAAATAACCTCAGTAACAGCAGCAACACAATGTGATGGAATATGAGCTACGTGTAATTCTCATATGCAGAAAATTGTGGTTGAGCTATATTATCTGTTTGATGGACCCATACCTGAATTTTGGATGTACAAAACCATTAACTTTGTCTTTTATTTCTGAGAATTTAACTTAATCACAATAAAATGGATAGAACAACAGAGTTTTAAAATTTAGAGAATAAGTTCATCAAGAATAATGAATCTGTAAATATCCAGGAACATTCTAGAAGTTGGCAAGAGTCTGAGAAAAACTGCATTAACTATGATTGTTGACATGAGTTGAAATTGGTACAACATTCTGTGAGTCAATTTGGCAAAATCCATCACTTTTTTCATGTTATTTAACCAATCTGTTTTTAGGGATTCACCTTTAAAAAATACTTTTTTGGGGGTGGACACACACACATGCAAATCAATCTTTTTGAATCTGGAAACAATGTTTACCACAAATACAATTATAAAGCAAAACAGCATTTATTTGTTAAAATAACATAGGTGCATAAGCATCATCATGGGAAGTGACAATATATCGATTAAAATAGACAAGTTGCAGAGAATGTATATGGAAAATGAATCTTTTTTTTCTTAAAATAGTTTTTGCATGTTATAGTAAGAATTTGGAAGTAGATACAATAAACTGATAAGAGTCTAGGTGTTGGGTTGATTTAAGCCTTATTTCTAGGTATTGGGTTGATTTAAGCCTTATTTTCATCTTTACACATTTCTGTATTATTTGAATTTTTAAACTGTGCTTTACTTTTGTAATGAGAAGAATCAAGGCATTTAAAAAGAAGAATATAAATTCTGGGTTTGTTCTTTCAGTTGATTAAAGAGAGAATTTTATATTATGCCCTAGATTTATGGAAGCACGGGTGGAGAAAATCACAGAATGCAATTACTCAGGTACCTCCATGTCTTATTGCTCTGTTTACCTTGCACACTGTACGGAGATGTAGAACTATGGCTACAATGAAAATGAATCCTGGAGCCAGTCGTTTTGTGGATAGATTTATTTTTATGGTTTCCTTCGTATTTGTCTGAAGGGGAAAAAGACATAACGTGAGAATGGGAACAGTAAAATATTTCATTCTGTACTGTCTTCTATTGACAGGTATAAGCAATACCTTATGTTTACATATCCCCTATTTCAGAGAGTGAGTATATTTATGGGCACCTATTCATTGCCAGAACATTCTTGTGCCTGTGTGCAGGGATCTACCAGGTGACCGTTTGAATGAATTTAGTAAAACAATAACCTATTGACAACAATTTTTTTTCCTGAATTCTTGGTCAATTAAATCCAGGTAATCTATTTTTTTTTTTTATTATGGGTAAAAATCAAAATTCTCACAATACATACAAAGATTTGCAAAATGATATATAAATATATATGCATATATGTGTATTTGCTTACAAAAATGTTATTTATATATATATATATACATATATTTTAAGAGGTGCTTAGATTACCCAAAATATTACACGGAACCCACTGGGATTCCTATGTTGCCCACCTCCCACACCTCCCACCACATCCCACACAAACGTCTCCCACAGTGTGGCCCACCACCCTCAATGAACTTACACATCCTGGAGCCTTGCCACCAACCATAGACCACAGTTCACACTGTAGACCACACTCTCTCCCACTCAGTTCTGAGTGGTGTGTGCTGATTTAAAATGGCCTACATCCGTTGCCACAACAGTACTCAGGATAACCTCCAACTCCCAAAGAAGCCCTTGTATTTCAACTGCTCATCCCCTCCCTACCCCAAAAGTGTCAAGTGGCCACTGGCTCCACCTCATTGTTATAATTTCTTGCATTGCTAGAATCACCATATGTGAACAAGAGAATACCATCAAGTCCACTCTAGTCCATAGTTCTTCCCCCAATCCTGAGGGGACTGAGATGGTGATGTCCACTCCAACTCCAAGTGAGAGAGGGCTTATATCCCATGGATATGGTGGGTGGGATGATCCTGCCTGCAGATGCAGGCCCTCTCCATTCCCTGGGATGGCCATTGCCCATCGTTGTCTCCTCACCAGGTGACTTGGATGAGTCCATTGAGCTGTAGGGTAGGAGTTTGCAGCTCCACCTAGATTTCATACACACCTGGCACATAGGTAGGCGGGAGGCTCCAGTCTCTGGAAGTATACCTAAAAACTCCAGCATCACATATAGGTTTGAATAGAAGGGACTGGTGAACCATGTGCAGGGAGGACTTATTTGAGTCTAATTCTGTCACTCTCAGGAGCACAGATTCCAAAATAGAACCCACTGATAAGGCATCAGTCTCTGGGGCTATCCCCCCTTATATAGGACCAGGGTGTCTCCGGAACTCTCAGAAACCCCACTGAGTGGAGTGATAGGCACTTAGATGTTCTATGAGCTCCTACTCAGGTGTGCGTAAGAGTTACCTCTGATGACCTCCCGACTCTCTTTGAAGTCTCTTAGCCACTTGAACTCATTTGTCTTTACCATTTCCCCCTTTTATTCAAGGTCTTTTTCCAGTTGTGTTGCCAGTTGGCACTTGGTATTAATCCCTCGTTGCCAGGGAGGCTCATCCCCGGGAGTCATGTCCCACGTTGGGGGGAAGGTAATGCAATCATTTGCTGAGTTTGGCTTAGAGAGAGGCCACATTTGAGCAACAAGGAGGCTCTCAGGTGGCAACCCTTAGGCACCCCACAACTGCAGGCTAAGTCTCATTTACAAGAGCAAAGACTCACAAGGGTAGTCATCAATAAAAAAAAACACATCAGTGGGTCATTCTCATTTCATTACCTGGTTGCTTGGTTTGATATTCTGATTGGTTTTCATATTGTACATTCAAAGTTGAGTAAAAACAATGAGGCAAAACTGGCATGATATCTCTGTTTTTCAAAATTATCTTTGACATAATCAAGAATAATTGGAATCACATTGAATTCCTAGGACAGGAAATTGTCTACACAAACTGATCACCTCACATTTAGGTGAGATTCTTTACATCCTGGCAGATTCACATTAGAACAACTTCTAAGTCTCAACCTCGCAATCATTCTTTCATTTAATATACAACCTGGATTGAGCAGCTTCTGTAAGTTGTGGACATGCAAAGCTGCACACACAAGGGAAAACCTGGAAACGGAATGCATGATGGTATAAGAACTGACCATGGCTTGGGACTAGATCTAGGAAAACTTTCCAACTGCCTGTTAAATAAGGAATCACATGGGCAAAATGGTTAGGAAAGATTCCAGGCAGCCTAAATATCTTTTAGGAAAGAGCAAAATTGTTAAACAGCATGACAAAATTAGTGTCTTTTATGGTTGGAATAGAAATTGAGTGAGTTGAAGTGGTAGAAGATGATTGAGTGGTAGTCTTGTTTACAATGTTTAGTCAGTATCTGTAAAGGCCATTAAAACAGGGGAGTGGCATTCTCAAATTTGGATCTCCTTGGCAAGAAAGAAAGAGAATGGAATAGTGATGGCATCAGTGGCAGGGTGTGGTCAGACTAGAAACCATAAGTCACGACATATACCAATATACATTTCATAGAATTAACCTGATAAGGAAGTTGAAATCACACACATTGGATGCTTGGCTTTGCCAGGTCTTGGCATCAACCTGCTGTGTGATCTTGGGCAAGTTATTGTTTTATCTTCTCTGGATTCCTCATCTATAAAAATGATGAGTATATAGTACCTCAGGGGGCATGGATTTTATCATTCAATATAAGTAAAACTGGAATGTCTCAATAAATGTTAGCTCGTATTTTTATCTTTTATCTCTTCTGGAAGACTTCTAATTCTCCATTTTTATAAAGATTTTAGTCATGTATCTTTCTTTACAGAAAACTCAATTTTTGTGTCAGGTTGCTCCCTGCACAGCCATGGTGCTTTCTTATATTCTTTTTCACCGTTCTCTTAGAAGCTCTTTGTGATCCTATGGTTAGTATTTTGTTATAGTCTTCCATCCCATGTAAACTGTATTTCTAATAAAAGTCTCATACTGCTAAATCCTATTTTTTTTCTCTCCCACTCTCTCCGAATGGTTTAAACGCTGGGGGGAAAGTGGGATTAGAGCAAGACTAAATTACCATGGACAAGGTCACTGAATTCTTGCTTGGCAACAAAGATACCTTGAGAGCACAGGTGGAAAAGAGTCAGAAGGTTCAGACTCTGTGAACCCAGGAGGTGTCAGGTCTTAGCCACACAATAGAGACACCTATGCAGCCAGAGGATGTTTTCACTCGTGTCTTTTTTGTCTCAGGCTCAGTCAAGATAGATTCAGGAACCACTGAAAACAAAGGACTTAAATAATGGAGATTCAGGGTACCTCTGGCTGGGGGAGGAGGCATAGGAAACGCTCTCTAACCATTGACTCATTTATTCATTCAGACAAAAATATTGAGTGTCTAATAAACTTTTCTGCCCTAATCTTTGGTGCTGGGGATACAGAGAAGAACCTGTGAGCAATTTTGTCTTGAGAGCTGTAGCTGGTAGTAAAAATCAGCAGGAAAATGAACAATTGCAGAGCAGGACTGAAAATTCTCCTTCTTGGACGCTCAGAAAACCGTGCCTGACATGGCAGCACTTTCTGGAGATAACATCTATTTCTGTGGTTGAGTGTGTTTTCTCTTTGCCCTTTCTGCCCATTTTGCTGTGTTCAGGTAGGCAAGGGCACCGAAACTGTATCTCCTGCCCAAGTGAGAGGCACAGCCCAGCAATTGCAATTTGCTCCTAATTAAAGAGAGGCCAAAGATGAGGCACAGCCTTTGGAAGGCTTGGGTGAATGATAGCAGGAAGTAACCATCACTTCAAAATCCACAAAGTCTTGATTTCTCTTTAAGGATGCAGATATTCAAGGGCCTACCTGTGATGTTACAGGGAAGAAATAAGAAACTACAACGTGTGTAGAGCCTTAAACCAGCTTGTAAATGTCCTGAAGTTGTCATGAGTATAGGAAACCAGTAGATGTGAACTATTATTATATAGGTCCATATTTTTAAGAAAGCTGTTTTCTTGCAAGGCAATAGATTAATCAGTCTCTTTTTACACTGAAATTGGGATTTTACTCCTTTGCTTTTTTACTCTCTTCTTACACAAGGGAAAACATGGAAGCAGAATGCATGACAATTTAGTCTCAGTTAAAAACTTATGCAGATACAATGCTGCTTTAATAACAATAATTGTTACCATTGACAGGTGCCAGCCTCTGAAGATCTGTATATATACTGTGCATTTTAATAAACACAACTGCCTCATCCATTTGTGAAACAATAGTTGCAAATATAGAAGGATATCAACAAACAAAAGAGATCTCTGAGCTACCAAGACAGATGTTAAAAGTTGATGAGCTAAAATCATGTCATTTAGTGTAGGAACATGTATTCCCTTCTCTGCAAGAATCTTTGTGCTATAAAAATTTTAAAGTTAACTAATCTATCCTGAGAAATTTGTTTCCTAAAATACTAATTGGCTGAAATCCTGGAAAACCTGTTTTATAAATCTTGCCTTCCTCCTGGTCTCAAGGGACACGCTTATTTATGAGTGAATTTTGCATACAAGCAGATTTTTTTAACTCTGTCTATCCGAGATGTTATCCATGTGGACTACTGAAGATATCAGACTAAGCAATAGCACTTATCATCCTATAGCCTACCTCTCTAAATCCAAGGTCCTAAGGAGGACTGACAACATTTTTGCCCAAATATCTTTTATTATTTCACCAATTTAACTCTAGTTGGGAAAAATCACATAACATTTTCGCCTTCCTTTTAAATCTCTTATTTTAAGAACTTTGAAAATTAGAAGATTAGAAACATAATAAAATAGATACCCATCTCCTAGAATTGAGAGTTTCTCACATTTTGTCATATTTGCTTTATATTTTCCATGAAAGAAATGTGTTATGGATAAAGATGAATTATCTTTTGCTCCCATCCCCAGTACCATTACTCCTCTCCCTCTACCAGAGGTGGGTGCTGTTTAATTTGTATAGAATGTATCATACAGAATTTACGTCTATAAACAGCCTAAGAACTCTAACAACTCAGCACCACTGGGTACAGTTGTTCCTACCTTTGTGGTAGGGATGTATCATATTGAATCTGTCTATAACTTGCTGTTTTTCCCATTCACTGTTATTTTGTTGAAATCCATCCATATTTACTATATGGTTCTAGATCAATTTATTATCTGTAGTGCACAATCCCAGCTCATAATCATATATTTTAATTATCCATTCTTCCAATGAATGACATCTGTGCTGATTCCATTTTTTTTTTCTATATTCCAAACTCTGCTAAAAGGAAATCAATCTACACTTGTGAAATGGTACTCTAGACACAATTAGATAAAATCATCGATTATGTAAATAAATGATCACCAGTATAGATGAAAATCTTTTACATGATAGATCACATCATGGGTTGTATCAAATGATTAAATTCTGTGTCATTTGGGGTCCTCCAAAAAGCAGTATTAGAATTATAAGAAATATAATGGAGGAAAGTCCTGTAAAGGATAAAGAGGGAGGGAGCCAGAGTAGACAGGATGCACCTGCAGAGTGCAGTGTGGAGGAAGGACTGGGTAGGAAGATTCTCACACTCCAGGAAGGTCCAAGGAAGTTTCAGCCAGGCCAGTGGGTATCCAGAGCACAGGTTGCCTGCTGTAAAAGTCTGACTCCAGGTAGGATGGACCAGTGCTACTAGTTCCAGCATGCTGGCTCAGTAACGAGTTTGCAGCATCCTGAAGGAAAGTCATGGTGGATCCAAAGGGGTGGCAGCTGGGGCTGTTAGCAGATTATGCTCTCCAAATATATTACCTGGGAGAGAGTTACACAATCTGAATCACCCGGGATTCAGAATCACCTGGGAGGACCAAGAAACTACATGTTCAACAATCATCTTGGGATTCTAATGATCAAGCACTAAATAAAATTAAATCTTTAATAAAAAAAAAAAAAAGAAACTATCTGTACAATGATAAAAGGAAGATGCAGAATGACAATAAATAGTCATAATAATAATAAGCCAATATTTATGGCTTATTACACACAACACTCCGTTTTAAAGAGTCTGCATGTAATCATCTTTACAAACTTTGAAGTAGGTACTGTTATATCCTTTTTATAGATGAAGTAGGTGATGTGATGACAAGTAATTTGTCAGTGGTCCATAATTACAAAGTGGTATAAGTAGGATTCAAAGTCATACAGCTTGGGGCTCCAGATCTCACAATATTATCCACTACTATAGTCACAGAGTGTTATAGAGTTGGACAGAACTGGGTTTAAATAAAAAGTCTACAAACTTATGTGTTTACTGTGAAAATTATGTATTTTCAATTATTTTACTTTCCAATCTAAAATTCAAATACCATCAACATTAGTGAAAGTCGTAGGTAGACTACATCTTTCCCACAATTTTTCTTTCTACCTGAATTGAAATGAGAGCTATCAATTTCTAAGACCAGCACAGTGACAACTTCTTTCCCCAAATTTGTCATTCTCATAAGAAACAAGGTAAAGTTCTATACCATGAATGCATATCATTGTTCAATTACAAAAATGTGCTTTCATCAATTGTAACAAATGTTCCACACAAAAGCAACATCTTAATAATAGGGTTTTATATGGGAATCTTGTATTTTATGCATGATTGTTCTATTAACTCACAACTTCTCTAATTAAAAAAAAAAAAAAAGAATGCCTGAAACTACACTAGGAATTTTATACTTGCCTCGGTATGTTCACTGAGATTCAGAGCAGATAGATTTACCTATATTTTGCAAATGAGGAAACTTAGGCTTAAACAATTAATTTACCTGCACAAGATCACACTGGTTACAAAACCAAATTCTAGTCTTTGCTTTGCCTAGCATAAGCTGTAGAACTATGGGTAACTTCATTTCTTTATCAGAAGAAATACACAGAATTCCTTTGAGGAGAAAATGAGGCAAAGCATTTGAAAACATTTGAATGATGAACAATGACAATACAAATATCCTAATAGACCTAGATTTGTTTAAACTATAGTACATGAATACTATTTTTTAAATGGTATTGCAAAATAGCACCTTAACAAACATGAGCGACCTAGAGTTATTTCTGCTTCCCATGGAGTGAAAAGAACCACAAGGCAATCACTAAAAACCATCTAAACCACCAGAACTAGTGGTGCTTATCTTTTCACTAGGTGAGCTTGCATGATTCAGTATTGATGTTGATTAATTTTACTTGAGATGATAATATTTATCTGTTCTAACTACTCATAATTGAATGCTTGAGGAAACAGGATTGGCTTCATTAAATTATTAGCTGTGACAATGTCTTTGGTTGAAATTAATGTGTTTCTGTGTATTTATCATTTTACAAAACCCTACAAATGTGATTTGGGAATTTCCCCAAGGTTTTTCGAATTCAACTTGTGTGTGTTTGAAAAAGTCTCTTCTAGTATTTTCCTGAAAGTTAAAACATAAAATTCTTTTTGTTGACAACTAGTGAAGAATGATTTGCTTGTCATTTGAAATGGTTGAGCTATAAAACAGTGACATGTGAAAGTTACAACAGAAATTCAGAATGACCTTACCATCAAATGATAAAAATGGAAGCTTTGTAATAAATTTCTCCTGAGTATTACTTTAACAATGTACTTCAGTGTTCCAGTTCTATGGAGCTCTTCATAATATACTGGATTAAATCAAGTTAACTACCAGGGACTCTTAAAATGGCTCGGTATCACCTTCTTGCAGGTAGGGGAAGGTTAAACAGAGCTGGAGTAACCCATACTAGACAACCAATAGAGAAAAGTCACGTCCCTTTGCTTTCTCATTTTTGAGCCCAATCTTCTCCTTTGACCCCATTTCTACATATTTATCAAGTCCTATGTTTTCTTCTTCCCTAAGCTCTGGAACAGCCCCCCTCTTCTTCCCTTTTCTTCTGAAATGTTCAGTAGATTAGACCTTCATTAAATGTGTAACTACTGCAATAACTCCTAGCAGATATATGTTCAGCTTCATAATTTATAATCTGTTTTATAATCTAGTATTAGATTACTTTTTTTCTAAAGCAATCCCCCCCCAAAAAATCTTCCATGCTCAAAATTATTCAGTCTCCTTAAAGAAAATATTAATGTATTTATTCACCAAATATTTATTGAGCCTCATTACATACCAGTTAATGTGTCATGAACTGACTGAGCAGTGAGCAAAACAAGCATAATTGGACTTACATTCTGAAGTGGAGGTAGAAGGGATATGAGAGTACGGAACAGACAAAAATAGAACAATTAAAACTTAAAATTAGTGTTAGAAAGGAAAAAGAGGTTAAGATACATAACAAAAGAAGGTGTTCCACTTTACATAGGGTGGCCAAGGAAGCCCTCTAAACTGAAACCTGCATGATAAGAGTCAACCATGAATCTTCCAGATGAAAGTGGTTGGAGGAGATCATTTGCAAACATCTAGAAGCACACAAGACTTTTATTATGTTTCAGAAACCAAAAGAAAAACAGTGTCAATGGCGCATCGTAAGAAAGGGAAAGTGAAATGAAATGAGGTTGGACATATAGGTAGGGGCAGACGCAGACCTTTCTAGAACATCACAAGAAGTTTAGATTCATTTCTACATATAATCTAAGGGTGAACTCCTTAATGTACAAATAAAGGTGTTAAAATATGCCCGCCTCCCACATTTTCCTGCCTTTTTCCTCCCCTGCTATCTAGGCCGTCTGACCTGTTGTTTCTTCCTCAATATGATTTTTTCTTCTCCAAGTTGTTGCTCATGTGGTTTCCTCTATTTGCTATAACTTAGTCACCCTTAAGTCTGCCTCCCAATGGCTACAGCACTCTTTAGAGCCTGGGTCAAATGTCATCTCTTCTGTGAAACAGCTCTAATTATTCCAACCAGAAGCTGGTGTGTGCATGTGCCCTCTTGCTCTTTCCGTCATAATTTTAAAGTCTTCAAAAGTTTACATCATTCAAATAACACATACTAATTATGACAACACTTTCACCAACTTTGGAATTTACAAACTGATAAAGTGATTCACGTATATGCTCCAGCTATGGGGTCTATTCGCCTATTTTAGAGGTGAGGAAACCAAGATGCACGGGAGTCATGAGGATTGCATGAGGATGCTCAGCTACAAAGTAGCTACTCCATCTACTCCAGATGCTCTCTCGTGAAGCCCATGCTCTTAATAGCTGCCACGTGTGTGTAAGACTTCTGCTTTGCATTTTAAGTATCTATAGGCCTAGCTTTTGTACTATTCAGGCAGGTCCTTGAGATGTGAGATCAAATCTTATTTGTCTTGTCTTTCTTTCTCACTCACATGTTGGCCACTCAAATATTTGCTTATTGGAATGGATAATTCACTGCCTTTCATATAAGTGTCAACATGTATTCATATCTTGACTCTTTTTAAAACCTCAGTGATATATGCCCAGAATCCTTTATCTTCTCCTAACCAGCTCCATTTCTTACCCATTTTATTTCTCTTAAGAATATCATCAGCCTTTGCAGGCCTCTAATCTAGTTAGTTTTCCTTTCACTTATATGGACTCCTTCTTTATTGGAAAACTAAAGGCAATTACGAACTCGGTCAGCTGTCCAACCACACTTAAAAATGTGCCTGCACCTAAAAGTATTGTTAATTCCTTCCCTTCTCCCTGGAAACTTCTTTCTCTCCTCTCATCTAAGGACCACCTCTTCACATGTACACTGGTTGCCACCTGCCCTCAGCCCTTCTTTGTTCCATTGATCTTCCCAACTCTCATAAATACATTCAGCTTTTCTCTCTGCTAACTTCTTCCTTTCTGTTTATTTTATCCCCAATACAATCAAATGCTAAGACAATTACCCTTAAATCTTACCTTGTCTTGAGCTGAAAACTTGATTTTTGAATAGCATTACTCATATCACCCTATTTTTCTTCCAGTGGTAGATCCATTTAACTTATCATTAAATGCTTATTTTTTTCTCAATAACATGCAATATTGTCTAAAAATATATTTAGCCAAGATGTCAGCTGGCTTCTGTGTACTCCAGGTCAATAGAACCAAGGTTAAAGGAGCCAAAGGAATCTTAGGAAAGACAGGCATGATCAACACTAACAAACTTAACTGGGGAAAAAATGACAGCATCAAAATGCGCTCAACCCAGACTCCTGGGGATCCTAGATCTATGAAAGTGATGGATGGCATCTGATATTGGTAAAGACATACAAAATCTTTCGTGTGCATCACTAGTGCTCCACGAACCTGAAATGTTACATGTAGCCTGTGTAAATGAACTTAATGTTTAGAAGATTTGTGTTTCAGGAAATTTATCATATATTGCTTAAGTTGGAAAACTCATTTGATAAAATGTCTCACTATTATTTACCTGAATAAGAAAATAAATATTTTTGAGGCTTAAATACATGGAGAAGCAAATTTAACCACCATACACTAATTCTGATTTACCTTGGCATGACTCCCAGGTCACTTTATAGTTTTTAAAGTTAACATAGTATAATTTCCCTTCCATTGTCTTTTAGAGTTGATTTTTCCTATATTTTAACTTATTTATTTTAGATATAAAATGATGTTCATATATAACTTTGGAAATTATGAAATTTTAAAGGAAATTTTAAAGGAAAATTTTAAAGGAAAATAAATCACGCACAACAAAACCAGAAATAATTGTTATTAACGTAGGTCTCGGCATTCTTTTTTATCTTGTTCTAAGCATGTGTTTTTAAACATAGGTGCATCTTATAACAAATTTTTCATTGTCCCTTTAAAAACTTAATCTAAGCCTTTTACATGGTATTGCCAATTCTCTGTATACATCATTAGCAACAGAATTGCACATTTCATTTCATAGTGATTGAATTTCATAACCATTATTACATTTTCTCATTTAGAATGTTTCCTGTCTTTTAAAATAATAAATGTTTTACTGTAGAATAAATAAAATTATTCTAAATTTAATATCATTCCCTTAGAAATGCTTCCCATACATGAGATTACAAGGTCCAAGTGATATGTGAGTTTTGACCATGTTATTTCTTGATGTATTGCTTTCTATTTATACCAATCACTCATGATCAGTCTATCAAAAAGCCTGTACCTTTACCATAATTGAATATTGACATTAAAGAACTATCTTTGTTTCTTAAGTATTCTGAAAATAGCATTTTATTATTTATTGATTTTTTTTTTTTGTAGATTGCTAAAATGGATAGGAAACTTGATAATGTCATTAATCACGACCATTTCAGGAATTTTGTTTATTTTATTGTCTAGGCCTCCTCTTCAGGAATTTTTATCCCTAAAACTACAAAGATAGTTTTTTGTGCCACAATAGCCCTTGGTCTAGTACAGTGCTTTATACAATACATACCAATGAACACATATCAGAATAAATTGATGAATAAATGAGTGGATGATTGAATGACTACAGATACCAGTCTGGTTGGCAAAAAAAAATATCATATTTTTTAATCCTTATGGAAACAGAGTCTCACAAATGGCTGGCTTTTTTTTTTTTTTCCTGAGATATACAGCAGTAAAGAAAACTCTCCCCAGGAAGACATTTTCATACTCACCTTATCTTGGGATTTTTTTTTTTTATCACTTGACAAAAAATTGTGAAAATACACTCTTCTAGTCTCAAAACAGTGAACCAATAAATTCCTATTGTTAAGGCAAAAGCAGATTGTGGTATTTGTTATAGCAGCTCTAGCAAACTAAGATGCATACTAAAAGAGTAAGTAAATCTCCTTAATTCATAATGCCCTCTGCTGTCTTCTTGTGAGACTTTGACATCCTGAGACTCTTTCAGTTCCTGATGTGAAGCACTTAGGGATACTGACTTCACTCAATATCTTGACTTCAAAGGCATGGCTCCAATCTCCTATCCAGCATCATTAGATGTGTTGAATACCAAGAAGTATAGAGAACACACATATCAATAAGGAAAAAGTGAAAAAGTCATAAAGTGATAACAGAGGCAGATTATTACTTGATTGCCCAGTTAATGGCTTTTCAAAGGGGTAGTAAGAAATATGATTATTAGGAATAATGAACCTTTATCGTTCACCCTCCATAACGGTATCAGACATACTAGGGTAAAATGGTTTCTGCCTTTATTCTCCCAAGTCTCACCCAGTTTGCCATAAGCAGTATTACTGCCCTCTTGTTTGACCTTCCACTATGAGGCTAGGTTCAGACTCAGAAGCAAGTGATGCTTGATCACTTCAGGCTATAATGGCAACAGAATCATGAGATACTGGCTTCTTTTTTTTTTGAACAAATGCACTGTCCCCCGACCTTTCCTTGACCAAAAGGGTAAGGAATTAGGAAAGAGCAGGCAGATAGACTCATTCTGGGAATAAAGGCTTTGCTCTTATAGCTACAATGGTCCCAAGATGGTGAGGCCAAGGGAAACCCTATTTATCCAGGGATAACCTTGGACGTGGAAAATGTTATACTAACACTGCATTAGACCATGCTCAAGACAGGATTAAACCTGAAAAAAAAAATTATTAGGGGAAATGTCTATGAGAGAAGATAAGGAAGGAGCCATGAGAGGCTGAAAGAGCCATCAGAATGCACTGCAGGTCTGACTCTGAGTGAAGGGATAAAGGAAGAAGGTAGGAGGGGTGGAAGCCTCTTAGACTGCAGCACAGTTGTAAAGAATGTTCAACAAGGTCTCCAAGGAGTCCTAGAGCCCAAGATGCCCATCAGAAGAGATCTGCGTCTCTCTGGAACAGACATGCTTTAGTAGCTCTGTTATGCTCAGCCATTGGCTGGGAGCAGCAAAAGGGAAGCGTGGCCTTGGTGTGAATGTGGAGCACAGAAGCTGGAGCCACTGCTCAGTTGTGCTCCTGCAGTGAGAGATTTAAGAGGTATATTCTCATGGCTGCCACATACCCCATGCTGTATCTTTGCTAGATGAGGATAACAAATTGCCTTCTACAGAATGAGAATGGGTAATGACAAAGCATAAACTCTCCTCTTAAATGCAAACCCAAAGTTGCTATAATCATCACTTAAACTCTAATTCAAAATTAGTAAGCATACTGCAATAATAAATTCCAGTTCTGGCCAGAATGGTCAATGCTTTTGATTTAAATTTCTTCAAAGTTAAAAAAAAAAATCTCACGTGAATTGCTTTAAGATCTGTTTACTAGACAAAAACATATGCTGTGTATCAATAAATCATGCTACTCTAGTTTTCCCAAATATTCTTCCACAAACATAGATAACAAAACAAAACAATTTATTTTATCATTTTCCACAGCAGATAGTTTCTGTTTCTTCTTCACTGCTGCACAGTTTAAATCATTTCCCTATAAAGAATGACATCCTGAAGCCATTCCCTAGCCATGCAATCAAGTATTCATACAACCATTTGTGAGAGTGAGTTTTACTTTTTTTAAAAATTCACCTGAATGACTCGATATGGCTAGCAGATACAGATGCTCTATACACCGGCAAAACCATTTTACAACTATAATGAGCACATTTTACAAGGAAAATACCACATATTTTAGTGTCCCCGAGGCATATTTAAGATCTAGTCATTGGTTACTTCAGCAAAGGTCAGTGCTATATTTTCAGCCAATTTACAGTTTGCTTGTTATGAGCCTGGGTACTTAGGCTGACACAATACAGAGTTGAGAAAAAAGTATTTATATGTATAATATAAATGAGTGTACACATAAAGGAAACATAGAGTCTATGTCTTATTTTGTTCTCAGTAAATTAAATGACCAATAACACATAATACTCAAGAGAGCCTGTTTGTTTCCTGCTAAAAATAATTGGCTTCCAATTGTGATGGTCCACAACGGGCATTGTTATAAAGTGCAGTGGAATTTAATAAAGATACCATCATGCCTCTGCTTTGTTCTGAGAAAGTCAAATGGATAGAATTTTGTTCACATTGGGTGAAACAAAGAGCATGCTTAGCAAAAGCTAAAACCTAAAACATTTGATTCAGTCTTGGTTAAAAATAAAATAACTTTAAGACTAGCAGTTATTTGATATGGAGCATTACTATGAACCAAATAATGGGGTTTTACTCATTTCTTCCTCCCTTTCTTGTTTTCTTTCCTCCGCCTCCTTCCTTCCTCCCTCTCTCCCTCTACCCCTCCTTCCGTCCCTCCCTCCCTTCCTTCCTACCTTCCTTCTTAGTTTTTCAACCAATTATTTTGTTTAATAAGAAGGAAGAACAAAGTTATTTTGTAACAAAATCCTGGGCTGTTTATTAAATTTCTCAGATAAAAAGGAAAAGTTTATAGACCAGATATAGTTCTGTGACCATATGAGTATAATAAACAAAGAAGGAATCTGGAGGATCGCCAGTTAGGGTAATGGCTTTCTGAAATTGTAAAGTTACACCTGCTCTTTGTCATAGCTACAGTTCTACTCTTTATGTTTACAATGAGCATGATGTTCAATTATTAGCTGGAATGCTTTGTTTAATCTTTCAGGAATGGAACCTTCAACCCTGAGGTTTATGATAACCACATGTATTAAATGCTTATTTTTGACAAGTGTTTGTGCAGTTAAAACACCATAAAATACATTTCAATTGGGCAATGAAGTTGCTCCCTTAAGCTGTAAGTGAACTCACCAGCTTTATGTTGACAAACCCATTACTCTGCAAATAAACTCATCAAGTTTGTGCTAACTCATATCTGGCAGTTTGGCTTTTTACTTGCAGTCCATTTGAAATAAAGATTGCCTCTAGTGATATAGATTTTTTTGCCTAATTATAACAAATATAATTAGAAGCTAAAAATAAATGGGAAAAAAAGTTCTTGATTAATCCTCATCAATGTGGTCAGGGCAAGACAACTGGTATATAAATACACTTTATATCTGGAATGGTAATGAGAAGTTACTAGCTGTTCAAATTCACTGATATGCCCAGCAGCCCTGTCTGTGGGCTACTCCTCTCCATCTCTGTGAATGCAAAACCCTTCATCTAGCTCAAACAATGGTTTTGAAAACCCTTCTGCTGAATCTCACAGCTAGAAATAATCACTCTTTCATGTAATAAAGCCTTTCATGGTTATTTATTCCACTCTTAAAAATCTATCAGGACCTCTTGAAATGCTGTAATATTCAAGATTTTATTTTTAACTTCATGTCTTACTTTTTTCTCAATGGATATAAAAATGATCTATTTACATGTTTCATAACACTATACATACACTCACCTATATAAATTGATCTACTTACATGTTTCATTACACTATACGTACGCTCACATATATACATGGACATATACACAACGACATATATAAAAATTCCTTTTGTCTCCTCTCTGCACATTCCCTGAGCCTACTTTGATGCATATCTCTCTAAACCCTGAAAAAATAAGTCTCCTCCTAGCCTATCTGATCCCTCCTATACCATACGCTGTTTCTCTCATCCTTTCCTTTCTGTACTGTCTCTCAGATGACTTAGTCTTTCTTTCCTCCAAGACTTGGGATTTTGGCTAACAAAATTGGCATCCTCTTTGGCAGGAAGGAAAAGGATGGTGTCAATGAATAAGTCTGTGTCATTACTTATGGATTGTGTCATTACTTTTGAAGTCATCATAAATGGTTATTGAGCACCAACTAAGTGGGAGGTGCTGTACCAAGTAGATACTGGAGATAGAGTGAAGAAGGAAGACCCATGCTCTGCTCTTCTAGAGCAGATATCTCATGAGGGAATCCAGACAAGCAAACAGGCAATTATAAAACATAATGATGGCTGTTCTTATGAGTATTTATGAAGAAAGAGCAAGGTGCAATGGAAAGGATACAGATAGAGGAGCACACCCCAGTTTGAGACACAAGTGGGATTGGACTGTGCGGAGAACTGCAAATGATTCATTTTGCTGGAACAATGCATCTGATCATTGAGATTTCATAATGGAGAGTGAATTGGAGAACTATTTTAGTTTGCCAGGGCTGCTATTACAAACACTGCACAATGGTCTGGAGTATAGAACAGGAATTTATTGTCTCACAGTTTTGGAGGCTGGAAGTCCAAATACAAGGTCTGGACAGATCATGCTTTCTCTCAGGGTCTGTAGCTTTCTGGTTCTCTTGCTGCAATTCTTTGAGTTCCTTGGCTTGCATTTCTGTTTCAGTCACACAGAACTCCTTCTCCTTATGCCTCTCCGCTCCTTTGATTTTCACTGATTTCTGGCTTCTATTTCTCCTGCTCAGTCATTTGTGTCTCTGTTGCAATTTCTTCTCCTTATACAGACTTCAGCCATATAGATTAAGGCCCATCCTATTCAGTGTGACCTCATCGAAACAGTATCTTCAAAAATCCTATTCACAAATGAGTCCACATCTTTACTAATAGTAACATCCTCAAAAGTCCTATTTACGAATTAGTTCATACTAATTAGTTTGCACACATGGGAACATGGATTAAAACTTGAACATGTCTTTTGTGGGGATGATTAATCCCCAACAGGAACTTATCACAAATGGCCTCACAAAACACATTATAGAACTCAGTCATTGATTTTTTTTTCAGTATCTATTCTTCCTCATTATAAGAACATTTTGAAAGCAGAAACTCTATTTTTCTCACATGCATATATTCTAAAGTGCCAAGCACAGCACCTGGCAGAAGGTAGTTTCTCATTAAATCTATGGTTTTCACAATACAAAATTATATATCCTATTAATGATAACTTATACCTTTCATAGTCTCCCTGCTACCAACTTAGAATTGCCCTTTGTGATTCAACTACCTTTATGTGACCGGCCCTTTGGAATCTACCAAACAAATAGCACACATATGATGGAATTTTATACTTAAACAACAACTTATATTTTCCACATGAGGAATTTCAAACTGAAAGAGAGAAAGTAACTTGACTGAGACTATCAATTAGAATTGAAATTGGGACTATGTGTAGTATGTATTCTGTTTCATGTATTTTTCATTGCCTCTCCCCTGCCTCACAAAATAAGATCCAGAAAAATGAAAGATGATTACTTGAAACAACCAGAAATTTTTTCTCTTCCCACGGCTTCTCCATATCCCTGGAGATCATTGCATCCTAGAAGGTATAGTCACCATGAATCAATTTTTAATAGGTATTAGTGCTTCTTTAGCAGTAAATACTGTGAATTGTTTCCACAGACTCCATTGTGTCAAAGTAAAAAAAATCTGGTTTGGGGAAGCCAAACAATATGCCACCTCATTAGAAAACAGCTGCCTGAGATATGTACTAAAAAGTAAAATTTAAATTGGGAGTGTGCTTTTCATTTGTGAGGTTGAGTTTGGAATTCTCACTTGGAATGTAATTGTCAATTGAAAGAAAGCTAGAGAATAATCTATCGACTGAATAACATAGTGAACCCAGAAGTGGATGAGGAGTGTGGTTAATAGTACAAATACAAGAATGTCCTTCTATGAACTAGAACAAATGTGCATCACTATTACAAGGTGGTAAGAATATTTTGATGCTAGGGAAAAATACAGGAGGGATTGCGGATCATATGGCAGTTCTCTACTTAGCTACTTGAGGAAACGCCAAACTGTCTTTCACAGAGGCTGCACCTTTCTACATTCTCACCAACAGTGAAGGAGTGTTCCTATTTCTCTACATACCTCCAGCACTCGTATTTTTCTGGGTTTTTTTTTTTTTTTTTTTTAATAATTGCCATTCTATGAGGTGTGACATGATATCTCATTGTAATTTTAATTTGCATTTCCTTAATTGCTAGACATATTGACCATTTTTTCATGTACTTTTTCACCATTTGTATTTCTTCTTTGGAAAAATGTCTAAGTCTTTTGCCTATTTTTTAAAAATGTATTTTTATTTTACAAAACAACCATGCACAGATATAGAACTCCCATACAACATCCCCTCACCAACACACCTAATCGCTGTGGAAAACTTGTTACAGACCATGAGATAACATCATCAAACCATCGCCACCAACCATGGTCCACAGCGCACACCAGTCATATCCCTTCCAGACCTCCACCACTTATCTTTTGCCCATTTTTTAATTGGATTGCTTGCCCTTTTATCCTTGAGTTGCATGATCTCTTTATATAGCATGGAAATCAAACTCTTATTTTATATGTGGTTTCCAAATATTTCCTCCAATTGAGTAGGCTGCCTTTTCACCTTCTTGACAAAGTTCTTTGCAGCACAAAAGCATTTAAATTTAATAAGGTCCTATTTGTCCAATTTTTTATTCATTTCTCATGCTTTGGGTGTAAAGTTTAAGAAACCACCACCTACCATCAGGTCTTGAATATGTATCCCTATATATTCTTCTAGAAGTTTTATGGTTCTAGCTTTTATATGTAGGTCTTTGATCCATTTTGAGTTAATTTTTGTATAAAGTGTGAGATAGGGGTCCTTTTTCTTTCTTTTGGCTATGGCTATCCAGTTCTCCCAGCACCATTTGTTGAATAAACTGTTCTGCCCCAGCTGGGTGGGTATGATAGCCTTGCCAAAAATCACATGACCATAGATATAAGGGTCTGTTTCGGGAACAATCAATTCAGTTCCATTGGCCTATATGTTTATCTTTATGTCAGTACTATGCTGTTTTTTAACACTGTAGCTAGCTTATATGATTTAAAGTCCAGAAGTGAAAGTCCTCCAACTTTGTTCTCCCTTTTCAAGGCTATTCAGAGCCCCTTACACTTCCAAATAAATTTGATAATTGGCTTTTCCATTTCTTTTTAAAAGGCTGTTAGAATTTTTATTGGGATTGCATTGAATCTGTAAGTCAATTTGAGTAGAATTGACATCTTAACGATATTTAGTCTTCCAATCCATGAACACAGAATGTCCTTCCTGTTTATGGATTTTTTTTGAAATTTCTTTTAGCAATGCATTGTAATTTTCTGAATACAGATCCTTTACATCCTTGGTTAAGTTTATTTCTAAATATTTGGTTCTTTTAGTCACTATTGTGAATGGAATTTTTTTCCTGACTTCCTCCTCAGATTTCTCAGTACTAGTGTATAGAAACATTACTGATTTTGCATATTAATCTTGTATTTTGCCACTCTGCTGAACTTATTTATTAGCTCCAGTGGCTTTGTTGTAGATTTTTCAGGACTTTCTAAGTATAGGATCATGTCATCTGAGAATAGTGAAAGTTTTACTTCTTCCTTTCCAATTTGTATACCTTTTATTTCTTTTTCTCAGAGAAAATGACATTTTGAAGGGAATAACCACAAGGATTTGACCTAATAAAATGTTTCCCAAAGTTACCTAATGATAAAAAGCATCTTGCTATTTCTTGTTAAACATACAGCTTACTGAGAATCTCCCTGGAGATTCTGATTCAGAACGTTTGGGTGGAACCCAGGAATATGTCTTTGTAACAAGTGTTCTGGGATGGTTGGGGAGGGGGTCAGGGGTGGAATATCTTCTAGTATCTTCTGGAAACTTCTGTCTCATAAGCCACTGTAATCATTGCCTTCCACTTTTACTTGGCAAGGGAAAGATTTGAGTGTAATGATTAGAAGGACAGACTCTAGGCTATGATTTTTACCTACATTGTCATCTTAGTCAAGTTACTAAATCGTGGTAAGCTGCAGCTACTATACCTAGTACCTAAAGTTGTTTTAAGAAATAAATGAAATAATCCTCTAAAGCACTTAGATTAAAACAGTGCCTACACATTTTAAGGGCCTGTTTATGGTTAACTGTTCTCACTCTTATTAAGCATTAAAGGTAAATTATATTTTTCAATTCCCACAACAAAATTATGAGCCAGAAATTATGTTTGGTCTCCATTGTAATGGTAAGTGCCAGAAACAGAATTCAAACCCAGGTCTACATGATTGGAGAGCTCATACTGCCTAAAGGAAATATGTTGGGTTTTACCTTAAATGCCCATATTTTTAAAACACCACAGAAACAAAAGGTAAGCCAATTAATAACCAAGCAAGCAAAAATATATATATCAAGATTTAAAACTAGATAGATAGATATAAGAGATGAGATGAAACAGAGATAGAGAGAGAGAGAGAGAGAGAGAGACAGAGAGAGACAGAGAGAGTAAACACATAATTTAGGAAGACAAAAATGAAAACACAATATTTATGTGGAAAAAGCATGTCCCAAAAATGAAAACCAAAAAAATGCTCTAGCAGTCAAATAAATTATTTACTGATCATTAGCAAAGATACGAAATATGACCATTCTCAGAAGTAGGATTCAGACATAACTGTACACTGTTAGTGGCATTTAAATTAGTGCAACTTTTCTGTAAGCTGATTTGACAGGAAATATCAAAAGCCATAAAAATGTACCTAGATGCAAATCAATAATTTCATCATTAGGAAATCTGGCATTTTAATAAGTGTAGATGTGACAATTCTATATAGAAAATGGAAACAATCTAAACATTTAACAGCAGGAATAGAGTGAGGCGATTTATGTCCCATGTATCTTATGAAATACAAGGTGGCCTTGACAAGTCATGCTTTTAAGAATTTTTTAAAAAATACTGGTAATGCTCACTTTAGGGGTGTGTTTCTATGCAGGATGACATGCTGGATACTCCAGGGTTTTGGAGAGCAGGGAAGCCTTTTCACATGAATCATATAAATATGTAGTTTTTGTTTTTTTGTTTTTTGTTGTTTCTTTGCTGGACACTCAGCGGCAATTAGAAAAATAGAAAGAGACTGGAAGGAAAAAAGACATGAACTGAAAAGAAAAAGTGAGGTTTATTGTACAGATGGAAGGGTTTGACTTAGACCATAAAACACAAACAATTCATTCACAGAAACAAAAGGCAAAGCATGTGGACACCAATGATCATAGGTAAGTTAATGTAGTGCTGGGCCTTTTGAGGAATGTCTTTTCTGACATTTCTCAATGAAATAGAAATTAGTCATCAGCAAAGAGTGAGTATCAGAGAGGATGTGTGGAAGTTTGAGAGAAGAGAAGCTGTGAACTTTTGGGGAAAGAGGGTGGAAGAATCAGAATGGACTAGGGGAATGTTCTGCAATTGTTCGGCCACATTTTGGATCCTGTGAAGTTTATTGGTCATGACCTCTAAGTTAGACCAGTGTACATGGGTATTTGTTTTGCTCCAGTCACAGGTACAGTTGTGAATGGCATGGAATTGAATATAACCAGGGCTGAGATTTTGTCAAGGAAGTATAATACGAGTGAAGGGAATTCAGGAATATACCAAGGAGTGATTAAGATAATTGGCCAAGGGATGTGAGTAGGTATGAGGGAAGCAGGAAACAAGAGAGTGTGAGATAAAGGAGTCTCAGCAAAGCATTTTCACACACCTGTGATTTGTATGTACTCTGTCTGTAAATAGCATGGATTTGAAGGTGTGCATTGGGATGAGAAAATAGGGTCCTGAAACAGAAATCAAAAGTAATGCTTCTCATTGTTTTCTTAAGTTAGATCATGAATTCATAAGGGTTCACATTCTAATGTTATATAAGTTATCAGTATGTTGCATGTATTCTTCCCATCCTGTTGAGATGGCTCCCTCATCTGTCTGCTCGTTGTCTGTTTGCTGTATCTGCTTGTTGTCTCTGCTCATTGTATCCGCTCATGGTCTGCTCATTGTCTGCTCGTCTTCTTTAGGAGGCACCGGGAACCAAACCCAGAACACCCAGGACTTCTCATGTGGGAGGCGGGTGCCCAACTGCTTGAGCCACATCTGCGCCTATTCATTTTATTTATCAAATTTTAGATGGTAAAACTCTAAAAGGAAATGCCTTACATAATTCCAACATAATTAAATTATTGTGATACTAACATTCACTCAAAAATATCTTCTTTCCAAAACTTTCTTGAACCAGCTAAAGCAATTTGTCCCTCTAGTAATGCTCTGTGACCTTACGCTATTTTACTTCCACACAGAACATCACAGTGTGTGATATTATCTTCTTTGTTAATTTGTCAATAAGCTATTGCTGCCTCCTCTTACAAGCACAGGAGTTCCTGAAGCTAGGACTTGATCTCACTCACTGCCATATCTCCCTTTGCTAGAATAGTGTCTGGCTTGTAGATCATATTTTTGATAGACTAATATTGTTAAAATTTATGTGTTTAAAAGGAAGTATTGAAAAAGAGAGACATGTTAGTGTTTAGATTTGGAGATAGACTTATATGTGACTTTCCTTTTCTTCTTTACATTCCTGTGTCAAGCTTCATTCTTTAAAGGAGGTAGCATTTCTTTTACAAAGGAGTTATTTTCTTCCATAGATATTCATATGGGCCAAGTAGCCTCCTGAGAAAAATAATATGTGAAAAAAATAACATTTTGGCATACATTGAAGTATTTCTTAGGACAGCTAAGCATGGTTAGGTACATATCAAATGTTCAAGATTACCATCTCTAGGTAGATATTCTCATAAGGTCATTGTTTTAAAAGTGTTTTTGTATTTTCTTTAATTTATACATTTAGTGCATTGAACTTAAAGAAAATTGATTTAAAAACTTAAGAATAAATTCACAAGTTTTCCATTGCAATAAGTTTTTTGGAAGTTAAAATATAATGTTCTTAAATAAGTTATAGATACTAAGACCTAAAAAAATAAAATAAGATAAATAAATAAATAAATAAATAAATAAATAAATAAATAAATAAGGCAGTAGCAAAAGGGAAAGGATAGAAAATGAAACTCTGTCATTTGATTAATAAACCACATTTCCTCCCTGGTAATAATGTTTCACCACCTGGAATTCACTACCATCTGCTGTTATGCTAAACGAATCTCAGTTAAGTATCAACACACACCTGAGATATATGTATTCTATATCTATAGATAGCACAGGTTTGAAGGTATTAATTGAGGTGGGAAAAATAACAGTGTCCTGAAATAGAAATCAAAAGTAATTTTACGAGTTTAACTATCATCATTCTATGTAACAATGGATCAAGCATCCCTCCAAGCAAAGAGAAATAGCTTGTTGTTTTAGAAATATAATCTGCCTGGAAGTCTTCAATCTGGCCCTGGATTTCCCCTTAACCAGATGACCTCAGAAAAGTCACTTTCCCTGGTCGTCATATCTGTAAAATAAGGAGACTGCATTAGGATTCTAAGTCACTCTGCTCTTCAACATTCTGTTTTCAAGAATTTTTTTCCTTAGAAAATTCAGGCAAAATCTCATCCTGGATGGAGGAGAGTTTGCAGGAACTTGTTAGCTATAAAAGGCTGCACAAATTTGGATGCATTTCTTAGTCTCTCTGTCTCTCAATTTCCTCATCTGGGGATAAAAGTAGCAGTAAACCCATAGGGTTGGTGGAAGGCTTAAAGAGTTATCTGAGTTATTTAATGTCACATACCCAGAGGATTGCTTGGATATTTTCATGATGTCACTGTGCTGGTTATTCTCCCCTGTTCTCCCAGCCTAAACCATGTGCATTTTCTGTGCCCTGCTCTGTGCCTGGAAAGGATGTTTCCAACAGACTTCATTAGTAGACCCCCTTGCTAGTTGTTTCCTATTTGGCTCAGCCAATGGAAGATGTTGGCAAGAGTTCAGAAAGTAAGAGGAGAGAGTTTGTACTGTTTCTTCCCCTCTCCCTGTCTGTTTTCTGGTGCCATATGTCTGCCAATTCTCTTTCTCCACGCTTTCAGCTTTCAGTCATAAAATGGTACTGTGTCATCTTCTTAACCCATCAGCCCAAAGGTTGGTAACTACTTTTCATTGTCGCTAGTTTAGGATGCTGCAGTATTCCCTGTAACCTACTCAAACCCTTCATTGAAGTCTCTTCATTTAACCGTGAGAATAGAATTTTGTTTTCTGCCTGGATCATGACTGTTTAGTAACTATACTGAATTAGTCAGTCAGAAGTATTTATAAAGCAATTTACTCAGAGAAGACACTACTAAGATAATTTGTATTCCTTGCCCTCTTCATCAGCATTAGAGACAAAAGCTCCAGTTTGATGAGTAGTATTTGAAGGAAGAGAATGTTATGAGCACATTAGCAGAATTTACACAGATTACTAGAAATGAGTAGAGCAAAGATACTAAAACAATCTTTGTTATGCCTTAAGGCAAACATGATGAGGATATGGAAATTTAGATATGGTTATTAATTTGGAAGGGGAGTGAATTTGAGAGAGATGATGACAATTGTACATACAAATATATGGCACACATATAAATGCCAGGTAGACATTTTAAATACATTACCAGGTTTAATGTTCACCACAGACTGGGGCAATATTTATCTAAGTACTTCTGTCTAACAGGTAGGTGACCTTTCTAACACATCACGCAGCTTTTGACAGCTAGCTTTTGACACCTTCAGTATCAGGAAACTGGTGAATATCCAATGTAAGCAATAATAAAGAAAGGTGAAGGAAAACACATGTCTTAAAACAGTATTAAAATGTAGGAATTAGGGGAGTGAGAGGTGGAAGGTGCCATAGTACAGACTGGATACCCAATAATGCAGTGATAAAAGGAAAAATGTACAAAAGAAAATTTTTGTTTTTTCCCATTTTTTGAATATCCCAATCCTTTAATTTAATTTTATTTTTAGTGTTTTTTTCTAAGTTTCCATGTATTTTATCTCTTACATTTAAACTTATCATTATTATTTCATTTTCCTATTAATTGTATTTGGCTATTATATGAGCTTCATCTCTAACGAAGGTTGGATGACAGAAGGGTTACAACGGGGGTGGGAGAGGATCATTGTTGGGGGGTGTCTGGGATGGGGGTTTCATGGGAGGAAGTTCACCTGAATATATATAAAAGATATATAAAATTGTTCAAATGAACAAGGGGTGGGGCATGGTCACAGTGGGTGGAGAATCACTCAATAAATGAGGGAATACTGAATTCCCAGCCTGGAGAGCTCTGCCATATTCTCCAAGGGAGCAACAACAGTCCCCCAAGTGCAGGGGCAATGTCTGGCTAAGGAGGGTGGTCCACTGATGGGCTCTTGTTATTGATGACTAGCCTTACGAATCTTTGCTCTTGTAATTGAAACTTAGCCTATTGTTATGGGGTGCCTAAGGGTCCACCTGAGAGCCTCCTTGTTGCTCAAATGTGGCCTCTCTCTAAGCCAAACTCAGCATATGAATGCATTACCTTCCCCCTAACGTGGGACGTGACTCCTGGGGATGAGCCTCCCTGGCAACGAGGGATTAATACCAACTGCCAACTGGAAACACGACTGAAAAAAAAAACCTTGAATAAATGGGGGAAAAGGTAAAGACAAATGAGTTCATGTGGCTAAGAGACTTCAAAGAGAGTCAGGAGGTCATCCTAGAGGTAACGCTTACGCACACCTCAGTAGGAGCTCATAGAACACCAAAATGGATATCACCCCAAACAGACGGGCTCCTGAGGGCTCGGGAGACACCCAGGTCCTATATAAGGGGGGTAGCTCCAGAGATTGATGCCTTATCAGTGGGCTATACTTTGGAATCTGTGCTCCTGAGAGTGACAGATTTGGACTCAAATAAGTCCTCCCTGCACACGGTCCATCAGTCCCTTCTATTCAAACCTATATGTGGTGCTGGAGTTTGTAGATATACTTCCAGAGACTGGGGCCTTTGGCCTGCCCATGTGCCAGCTGTGCCTGGAATCTCAGTGGAGCTGCAACTCTTACTCTACAAGCTCAATGGACTCACCCAAGACACCTGGCGGGGAGATGATGATGGACAACGGCCATCTCAAGGAATGAAGAGAGTCTGCAGCTGAAGGCAGGATAACCCCATCCATCTTATCCATAGGATATAAGCCCCCTCTCACTTGGAGATGGAGTGGACATCACCATCCCAGACTCCTCAGGATTGGGGGAAGAGCTATGGACTAGAGTGGACTTACTGGTATTCTGTTATAGACATATTGGGATTCAAGCAATGGAAGAAATTACAACATTGATGTGGAGCCAGTGGCCACTGGATGCTTTCGGGGCAGGGAGAGGGAAAAGCAGTTGTAGTACAGGAGCTTTTTCAGGACTTGGGAATTATCCTAAGTGACATTACAATGACAGATATAGGCCATTTTACATCAGCATATACCATGCAGAGCTGTGCAGGAGAGAGTATGGTCTACAATATGAACTATGGTCCATGCTTAGTGGCAAAGCCCCAGGATATGTATATCCATTGCAGGTGATGTGCACACTAATGAAAGATGTTTATGTGGGAGGTTGTAGGAGGTGTGGGAGGTGGGGAACATGGGAATCCCTGTAATTTTTGTGTAACATTTATGTAATATAAGCATTCTTTTAAAATATTTTTTTAAATGTACGAATTATGGAAACAGATATGTTATAGTTTTTTAGTTTATCTAAATATCAAGTTGAATTTTTCCTGCCTTACCAGTTGGATATAAATGAACATCTGGGCCTTTAAAGCTACAGGCATTTCTCAAGGCAAAAATCAAATACTACCTCAACAGTTTGTCATTGGAATTTATTTATATTTTAGTTTTCCCCATTTTCCTGCACTATTTGAATACATACTTCTAACTCTTTAGCTAAAGTTGATTCCTGGACACCATGAGCTTCATTTTAGGTATCTTTTCATTTCTAAAAAAAATTGCCTGATACAGTAGCTGTTTTAACTAGTGAATGAAATAATCAATTATAGTACAATTATAGGTACAATTCTGCTGGTTGAAATTGATACATTAGTCAACATCAGCTACAAATCATCTTAAAATTATTACCAGATAAACTAGGATTTACCAAATTCATTTAACTCTGAAATACTTTGAATATGTCAATGGAACACCAAAGCCATGTTTAGATTGAAGTGGACAAAATAATATTAATAACCATCCCACAGATCAATTCCTTCTTTCAGATAGTTCCATTGTGAATGAATCTCTGGGTATTTATGTTTAATATATTATAAACACCAAATGATATGGTCTATATAGAATATCACAATTATATGTATAATATGTACCGTCTTAGTTGGTAAATGATGCCTGTGTATCAAAGCACAAGTGGAACCTTATGCATTTGTGTATCAAATAATTATTTCAACAAGTTCCTATCACCTTGGCAAATGATTCCATAGCTATGCATCTAATCATGTTGTTTATTCTGAGTAGTGCTCTATAAAGAGGAGTTATTAACACTTCTTTCCTGGACTATTTATTGATACTCCCCAATATAGAGCATCTTTTTAAGCTCCCATGGATACATTTTATTACATATACTTATGGCACTCATATAAATCATCAGTATGCCTCCCTTTTTCTGTATTAGGGGCTGCTAGAAGAGAGACTGTCCTATTTATCTTTCCATTCACAAAACATAATATATCACCATCACACAATAGAAATACAGAAGATATTGAATGTCTTGCTAGTAAACTGTTCACTTAAAGCCATGAACAATTTTTAAAATTCCATTAAATTGCCCAGATCTTAAATCTAAGCAATCTTATTTCAGAATTTACTGCTATTAATCAATGTTTCTACCCCTTGGAATGTTTGTGCCTTGGACTAGTGACATTTCACTATTTCAAATGTTCACATCTTTCAGGCTTTTTATAGTCATTTGCTTGATGATTTTCATTTGCCACCACTAAATGAAGCCATAATCTAGTTTGACCTCCTCTCCTTTCCTCTTCTCACTTTTCATACTCTTTCTGGGCAATCTCATCCAAGCTTATTGTTTCATTTAGCTTCTTTTTTCATTGGAACTCCAAATCCATACATCCATCTCCGGACTTCTTACTGACTTCTGACTTAATTTCCCATTACTCTCTGGACATCCAGTGTCATAAGGGTAATCAAACAACATCCTAAAAAAGAAAAGCATATCCTACTTCAAACTTCCTCTGACATTAGAATCAACATCATTCTTTTTGGGGAGAGGAAAAAGAATGAAAACTTTGGAAACAACTTTGAAAACTTACTCATATCTCACATCCATTCTATTCTTAATTTATTGTGACCTCTACCTTTGGAATACCTCTCAAATACATTTCCAATTTTCATTCTTGAACAACTATGTCTGATTTCAGACCCACATCATCTTTCACCTGGGATGTAGTTCCCCAATCTTACTCCATTCTCAAAATGTTAATGGATTAATATTCAAGATCTGTCTCTATGGATTTATACATATATTTTAATGTTCTTACAAGAAAGTGTTACATTATATGTATTATTTTCTTGCTTTGGGTTAACTAATATATCTTAGAAATACAACTCAAAGACTTTCCATAACATAAACATTCTAGCTTATTTACTTTCCTTTATGAAAAGTAGATTAGCTAGAAATTATCAAGGGTACATCACAGTCTTTTAAAAAATTGCATTCCTTGTTTTCTTTGGTTACCACTTTATCAAGTAATAGATGCTTATACACAACCTGCCCTCCGCCTACATTTGGAAGCATTTCTCCAACATTTGTTGAGAGGAAGTATAAGTATTACCCTACTTCTTACCTGTAGCATGAGTCCCTTGATTTTATTTGAGTTTTTCTCCAGACAAGCAGTAGGATCCAATTAATTGAGATAATTCAGTATGGGTTTTCACAAAAAAGCATGGCTCCATTTATGCAATCAGAAGCTTTTGCCACATATACTCAGAAGCATACGCTGTTGTTATTTTCCTCTAAGTCCATGATTATCACATCCATTTCTCTATTTCTCCTGTAAATAACTCTATATAAGTAGAAAAACAATCATCATCCCCAGTTTTCAATAGACAATTTAAATAGACAATTGTTTCCAGTACTACAGCTTTCTAGAAACTTTGAAAGGCCCTCCCACTACAATACAACCACAATTTTGAATAATTTACAAAAACATATTTTTAAACATTTCTAAGCTCACCAAAATGTTGGGAAATTTCCAGAGGCTACACCCCAACAAAAACCTTAAGAATTCACATAGCAACCTGATGAACAGAAAGCAAAAACTGAAGAATTTTCACCCTGGAAGCAAATGCCTGCACTACTTCTAGGATCAGGATACTAGGCCTGGGGCTCCAACAAGTTGGGGTTGCTAAATATAGGACTTCCACATTTAGGCTGAACCTTCAAAAGGAGCTAAATTGGTTTCACATTAACGGCAAATACAAATTCTCTCTGCAGGTAAGCAAGTCAAATTTAAGACTTCAGGATTATCAAAAAATAAATTCAATAAAATATGAGAAAGGCAAGGTAAGCCAAGGGAAGGGAAGAGAAATTCCCCTAGCCAGAAGGAAATATTCTACAATGAGTTATACGGTTGACCTAGACCCAAAGACTTCAAGTATTGGAAATATCAACTACGGAATAAAAAACAACCATATGCAAAATATATGAAGTATTAAAAAACAGAATAAAAACTTGAGAAATGACTATCAAAAAGAATACAAGGGAAATCTTAAATGAACAGAACTTTTAGAAATGAAAAATATGATCGTGAAAAAAAGCTTAGTGGGTGGATTTAACAGCAGATGAAATGAGACTTGCTCATTTTAGTAAAATGTAAACTGTCAAGTATCTATTGCCTTTGTATATGTACATATATATTTTCTTTGTTCTAAAGCCAAAATAAAAGCCACACCTTAGGAGGTGGCAGGGCTCTTCTCTCCATATCGGACGGAGAGTCCCCTGATCCCCAAAAAAAAAAAAAAAAAAGAGGGAATGAGAGCTCAGTATATAGTTATGAAGAAATTACCTAAAGTGCAACTCATAGAGCCAAGGAGATAGAAATATGAAAAAGAGGTTTAAAATTATGGAAGATAGATCATATCATTAAAAATATTTTAGTTTATCTTCTCTAGTAGATGCTTATGTAAAACTTATATAAGATTTCAAGAATTACTTAGAAAAATCCAGACCAAAAGAAAACTGAAGTAGTTATAATAATTTCTCATACACCGGGCTTTAAACCAAAAATCAAAAGGTACAAATTAAAGAAAAATGAAATGAAACATGTAATAAAAATGAAACATTAAAAAAGAAATTTATAATATATAACTGAAGACAGAGTAGGAGTAACAAATATAATAAGGGAATATCTGAGTTACTTTATGCCAATTAAATTAGCAACAATTGAAATGGAATATATAAATATATATAAACTGGGAGTAGCAGACTTATTTTGAAATGTCCATTACCCTCCACCCCATCATATTCCTCCTAAGGCAGTAGAAGTTTTCTTAGATATCTAGATACATGTTATATTTCCCAGTATCACTTGAAGGTAGGTATAGCCAAATAAGTAAATTCTGGCCAATGCAATGCGAATGAAAATGCTTTGTGAAATGTCTGGGTTATGTCATTAAAGGAAGGAACTTGCTCTCCCTGTTGTCTGCTTTTACTATTCCTGCTAGATAGAATGTAGACATGAAGGCTGGACTTGAGAAGGCACTTGAATGAAAAGATGAAAACTGTTGAAGATGACAATATAGCAAGATAGAGGAACTTGGGTCTCCAGTATTATTAGATCATCTTACTATTTCTGGGCATTTTAATGAGTCCTTTATGTTAATGACAAAACAGACAAAACAATGAAACACTTTTACTTTGCTTAAGTCACTGTGTTTTGTGCCTTAATCTGTCTTCTGCCTATTGCTCTTAGAGAAATGTCTCAAACAAGCAATAGAAAGCCTGAATGTGCTGAATGTGGTGGTTTGGCACTGTATGTACCCCAGAGAAAGATGTGCTTAAAGTTAATCCATTCCTGTGGCTGTGGACCCACTGTGAGTAGGACCTTTTGAGGCCTCTTTGGTTAAGGTGTGACCACGTCATTCAGGATGGGTCTTAATCCTCTTACTGGAGTTCTTTCTAAATGGAACGAATACAGAGAGAGAGAGAAAGGCAGCCATGGAAGCAAGAAGCCAAAATCAACAAAACCAGGAAGAGAAGACAGAAACCAGCAGATGCCACCACATGCTTGCATGTGGCTGAGCAACCAAGGATCGCCAACAGCCAGTCTTTGGGAAGAAAGAGTCACCTTGATTGTGCCTTGATAGGAACATTTTCTTGGACTCTAACTGTAAGGGAATAAATTCCCATCGCTTAAGCTGAACCATTTCAAGGTATTGCTTTGAGCAGCCTAGTTACCTATTGTTACCTAGGAAACTATCACAAAACTTAATGATGCCTATATCATTTTGTATTTTGTATGGCTCTGGAATTCATAGCAGGGGTGGCTCTTCTCTGGACCATGATGGGTGGAGCCTGCACTAGAATGGTTCAGAGTTGGAGTGAATCAAACAACTTGGATCAGTTGAGGCCCGAAGGTTCAATTCCATCCTGGCTTCTTCACTCACATGTCTGCCTCCTGTCAGAGATGGCTAAAGGAATGACTCTGCTAGATGTTGACCAAAGAACTGAAACTAAACTGTGGTATATTGGTGGCATTATCAATATATGGCAGCTCATTGGAGAAGGGATGAGCAATTCAATAAAATGTTTATGGACGCCTGGTTTCCCATCTGGTTTTCCATATATGTATGCATATAATTTGATCTCTACCTCACAGCATCTTAAGAAAAATAAATTCCAAATGGAATAAGGTTTTAAATAATATCAGTAAGCTTTGCAATATCAAGGAACATATATATATGGAGTTATGAGAGACCTTAAGGGAAAAACAAAAATCTGAAACATAAAATATTGTAAGTTAAGCATCCTAAAATTAAGAATATATTTTCATCAAAAGACATGAAAAATATAATAGGAAGATTACCCACAATAAGTGAAGATATATTTGTAACACACAGTATTGAAAGAGTATTGATATCTAGAACATATATTTTTAAAAGTCATATAAATCAAAAGGAAAAACAGCCAACATAAGTAAAATATGAATAGATATTTCATAGAAGAAAAACAGAGTGGCTGATAAACATATGAATAGAATAGTGCATGGCAATAGTAAGAGCTTCAAAATAAATATGTATTGAGTGAATAAACAAATAAAATGGAAGAACAGAATTCAAGGCAGAGAAATGGAATGTGGAAAATAAATTTACAGTGAAGCACTATTGTACATCCACAAAGTTGCAAAAATTAAAAAGTCTGACATTAATTTGGCAACGGTAAATCCAAGTGGGAGCATAAAGTGGTGCACCCACATTATCCAACAATTTGGCATTATCTATGAAGCTGGACTTCGAATTCTATGTCTAGATATATATCCTAAGGATGTACTCTTGCTCATGTGCACCAAGAGGCAAAAATATCAAATATTCATAGAGGTATTGGTTTTAATAAAGAATACTGCAAGCAGTCTAAAATCCTTTTACAGGAAAACAGATTAGTGCCCCCACCCCCATGTAATGGATAGTAATGTATACAGTAGTGAAAATGAATGAACCTCATCTATCTGCAGTATGGATTGGATGCCTCCTAGAAATACAAACATAAATGAAGAAAATCAAGTGACTGAAATAAAGAGAGCATGATTTTTAAAAATAAACCTATAACAAGCATAATTGTAATTGTGGGTTAAGAATTAACAAAGGATTATGATTTCTGCATCATTATATAGATGCTTTTTTCCCTCCTTTTCCAGTATATTACAACATAGCTGAAATTACTGAAACTGGCTATACCAGCCTCACCCCCTGTATACTTGCTATAGTGATAGGTATTCCAAACTGGTCTCAGTCTTGTGTATAATTGCCGTTGTGATAGTAACTACTCCACCTTCCCCTATCTGAACCCATAAAAACCCTAAACTCCTCAAAATTAAAACCCTGGAGCCAGATTTTAGGCTATTAGGCCATCTGAGCTCCTCGCTATGTGTTGGCAATAAACTCTTTTTCTCTTTGAAGCCCCGATGTCTCAGGAATTGGTCAGTATGAAGTGCATTGGGCAAGAACTCACTTTTGCTCAGGATCATAACCAACCAATATATTGTTGAAAAAATGTCCTAGTATGTGTTAAACTTACTTTAAAAAATAAACAAACGATATACACATAGGTTCTCTCTGGGCTGAAGATAGGGTTCTCTCTGGGCTGGGTTCGGTAGATGATATCTGAGAGAAACAGATAGGTAACTTCAACAGTACTGATAATTACCCATTCCCAATCTTAGTTTTATTTCATATCCCTCGTTCTAATGTCATTTTAAATCATCTATAATTTCCCTAAAGTCTACAAAATTGACTTTATTTTACCTCGTAGACCATTCTTAATTCCAGCCCATAATAGGTTACTGAAGTCCACACCTTACAAAAATTACAAAAATTGAACCACCAAAAAAAAATGCTAGGTAAGTTTCACTACATATCTGAAGCTTAAATCTTTCCAGTAGCTGGAGAGTCAGCTGCATTCTAGAAGTAGTGGCAACAGACTTAGGGAGGAAATGCCAAAGTTTTCATGTTGCTGGACTAGCTCCAGATCATTATCTTTATCTTTTACAATTATAATTATTTCTGATAAAAGCAAGAATAACCATTCATTCATTCAGCACACACTGTTGGACACACAGTGTGGGTCAAACAGTATGACAGACATGGGGGATATAAAAACATCTTCTATGGAGCATATGCTCTGTATTTTAAATTGCACATTATAGTCAATACATTAAATTTAAAAGATGCATATTATTATGTAGCATGTATGGATCTCAGTGCATAAACTCAGACTTGTGATAATTATAACAATCTTTCTTCTAAGATGGGAAAAAACAATAATATATTTGTATCTCTTTCTAATCTGGGAAAAATTCTACTCCAGGTTTTTTTTGTTTTTTTTGTTTTTTTTAAAGATTTTATTTATTTATTCATTTATCGCCCCCTTGCTGCTTGTGCTCGCTGGGTCAGCTAACCACGCCGTGTGGGCGGGCCTGCCCTCACCAAGAGGCCCCGGGAACCGAACCCATATGGTAAACGGGAGCCCTACTGATTGAGCCACAGCCGCTTCCTTCTACTCCAGGTTTTTAACACAGTTATATCTATTTCCCTGATGAATGTTCATTTTCCCTCCAATTTTTAACCTCTCTTGTTTTATTTATTTCATCTTGTTTGGCTTTTTTTTTTTTTTTTTTTTTTTTAATTTGGGATTCTAGAAAATACAGTGAGGAGTTGGTAGTTACTCATACATACCTTGTCTCCAGAAGCATTGAACACGAAGCTTGGTCACTGAATGGTGGCACTTGGGAAGAGCAGAATGTTCTTGAAAGAATATATACAAAGAAAAAACATGCTAGGGATCCTAGGGAATATTTCACTTTTTCTGGTCCTGGGCCCTCCAAGCAAAGGCTGTTTGTAACATCCTTCCTTACTACAAATACACAAGCATCCCTTAAATTAGTTGTAGCTTGTTACATCTTAAATCATGAGAAATTTGATGCCATTATTTCAATATGGTGGCTTGATTTTTTGCACAAGTAGTGTTTGAGTAAAGAGTATATTTACTTTTAAGCCATGTAATTATAAAGACTTATTACTGCACAGAGTTACTATTGCATAAAGATTTAGGTAAAAGGCATAAAATAAAAGACCCTCTGGTCTTCTTCTGGGACCCTAAGTTTATTTGCACAACCAAATGTCCTTTTGGTGTCATGTCAGTTAGAACCTACTGGCACCACTATTTTCCCTGTCCTGACCAGACGAGGAAGTCCAAACTGCGTAGATGACACCCCACCCGCCTCACTCCACCATTGTTCTGTGCCACAGTGTCCCCAGTGGTGAGGAGTGCTAGTAGCCCTTCTCCCCTCTAGGCACAGGATTCTTTCATTCCTACCCAAGTAGGTCTCACTATGGCAGGAAGTGGCTTTAAAGCTTGGCTTTCTTATTGTCAGAGATGCTGTGTCTCTGCTCTGCAGGAAAGGGAACTCAGGCGGAAAAGAATCTGCTCTTAGTTCCATTTTTTGATCTAGGAAATTAATTTTAATAATTGATCAACATCTCAGAATTTTTACAGCCATAACTAATTAGCCTAAACTGTGATCAGTGTTTTTATAAAGAATAGAAAAAGTACAGGGCACCATGATGTTCTGTACAAAGGGACTTAAGTTTTGTTGGGATAAGGACGCTTTCTCTTTTTTTTTAAGATTTGTTTTATTTATTTATTTATTTATTTATTTATTTATTTATTTATTTATTTATCCCCACCTCCTCATTGTTTGCACTTGCTGTGTCTGTTCGTCTTCCTTGTTTCTTTAGGAGGCACCGGGAACAGAACTCAGGACCTCCGATGTGGGAGGGAGGCGTCTAATCACTTGAGCCACCTCCATTCCTTGCTTTGTTGTGTCTCCCATTATGTTTTTCTTCTTGTGTCTCTAGTTGTGTCATCTTGTTGCGTCAGCTTGCCACACCTGCCCACCACGCCAGCTCGCTGTCTTCTTTAGGAAGCATCGGGAACTGAACCAGGGACCTCCCATGTGGTGGGTGGGAGCTCAATCAGTTGAGCCTCATCCACTTCTTGAAGTCTTCTCTTAAAAATGATATTTATGTTTGAAAGAAAGTCACTCTCCTGTTGCACTTATAAAGAGGTAAACCACACAGTCTCAAAGAGAAAACCCACCAATGAGGCACTAAGTGTTAAGTGCCCTTTCACACTGGGTTTTTTTCTTTTTGTATTTGTTTCTACTAACGTGAGGTTCAAGGTAACAAGAGGCAGACTGTTTTCTTACTTATCTTTTTCCCTTTACCAAAAGTTTATATTTGATGCATAACACATAGTAAATTCTCAGCAAATATCTACTTAATATGGCATTGAATATCTTTTAGCCATTTTTTTTAAAAAACCACATGCTATTCTATTATAATTGTTCATCATTATAAAGTATCTTTTTCATAATCCAAGATTACAGTGGTCACTTACATAATCATCATCATAAATGATTACCTGATACTCATCTATTAAAAAAAACAATGACCTTTCACCAGTTATGTTTCCGTTTTCTAATTACAATTATATTCTTTTAAGTTGTCAACGTTAGAGTTATTAAATAAAAAGGTATAAAGTTTCAGCTATCTATTTTCATATCCCCTGCTACATCTTGTACAGTGTATAAATTTAAATTTCTCATTTTTATCAGTCAGGAAATAGAATTTGTGATTGGTAGGTTTTAATTTTAGTACTGCCCTGAAACTACTCTGGAATTCATTCATATTTAAATCATTATAAGTATCGGTTGAGGCTTTTACTATGCATGAGAGATTTGAAATGATTTGAAAATTTCCATTTTATCAGACACTCTATCGTGTTGATATATTCATTGGTGCTCATGAATATAGGATTTTCCTCATAATTAAAAACTTCTCTCTGTATATCATGGTAAAACATATTTCTTTAAAAAATACTCTCGGAATTATAAAAAAGATACATATCCTAATATTTCTAATAAATGATAGTTCTCTATTTTTATGTGGAATAATTTCTAGTAACTAATTCTTTTCAAAACACAAGTAATCACCAAAATGTTTTCTCTTAGCATGCGTCTACAGCTCTCGGTCTTTCATGTTCTTTCCAGTAATTCATCCCTACCATAAAGAAAGTTTTGGTTATGAACGCATATTCTCTTCAACTTACAGATCTCCTTTTTATCGTGGATATGCATCTGCCTGGCTCTCTCTCCCCAGTCTTGCAAACTTCTGAATCACATGTACAGTCTTGCAACATCAGAACCCTTCAGACATTAAGAACAGACTTCTCCACATTATCAGGTCTGAACCCTAAGTTCAAGTACTGAATAACTGTGCTTCAAGTGAATTTTGTTGCTTGTGTCACTATGATCTTGAACTCTGGTTTTCCTCACTGGGATCTGTTTTGTTTCTTTTGACCATTTCTGCCACTAAACGGCAGCTATAGTAACTGGATCCTCTATTTGCAAGGCTGACCCCATTTCCTTTGGAACTGGGCTGATGATTTGCTCTCAGTAGGAATTTAGGGGTCTGGAACTCAGCCTCAGACATAGGCCAAAACCTGGGTTGCCATGTCTCCCTGGCTCTGACACTGAACCTGTCAGTGCTGTAGACCAGTTGCCAACTAAACTTATTTTCCTTCCTGATGCCTCCTCCTTGCCCTTCACAGACGTTTTCCAGATACATTTCCTGCCTCATCAGCTCTGTCTTTTCTGATTATTTAAATTTTCCCTCACTGTGTCTAAATCAGTCCAATTCTATTGTGTTGTGCTCTATTGTCAATATATGTCATAAGCAGAAATAGTATATTGCTAAGAAAAGCAATACGGGAAATGGGAACTAGCAAATTACCAGGAGGCATTAAGTTAGGAAACCTTAAATGTTGAAACAATAACTTTGGACAAACTTTTTTCATTGCAATTCACTAAAAGGACATTTAAATCAGTCTTCTTTCCATTGTGTTTTAAAGGTGCTTAGTTGTTTTTCTGCCTCTAGACTCACCTTTCCCAGTCTGTATTCTACATAGCTGTCAAAATGATTTCTCTAATTAGCAAATCTGTCCTTGTCACTTAATTTTTTTGATGGAGCTCCTATTTTTGTCACACAATGAAATACCAGTTTCTTGATATGGCTAATAACTTCTTCAATGAACTTGTCCAAAATCCTTTTTCCTTAAAACCTGATACTGTCTTCCCACACTACCATTTGGAAATCCCAAATTTCCTCCACATAACATTTTATTACATCCAGTGGCCACATGCTATGGCCACCTCCTGTAGGCACTGTTTGCTCACAAGAGCTCATTGTTAAATATGCATACATTTTCCCAATAATTAGTAAATTATTTAGTAGTGTGAAATTAACCACAGTGGGAAATCACCTTATGCCACAAAATCCGTTTATTTTCCCTAACAGATAGACAATTGACTAGCATTGAAAGCAACTCTTGTATTTCAAATGTGAATACTCTCAACATTGCCTGAATTTCCATTCCCTGCCATTTTGGGTCCTGAGGAGTAGAGCTAAAAATGGGTGGCAGAGGCAGCACTCTAAGGTGAATCTTTTCTTGGTGTGAGTAGAAATGCCTAATCAAGGTCCTGAGATGGAAAAAAGGTAGATATGAAAACTTAAAACTTTATACTATGGCTAAAAATAAGTTATAATAGCAATGACAACAAAAAATATCCTGTGTTTAGTTTTATATATGTATGTGTATATACATGTGTATGTACATATATTCAGTTCTTAAAATGTAAATTATTTTCCTGTTGTGTCAAAGTTTAATTAGATTTAACTGCAATGATGTAGCCCCTAATGAATATTTATAAATAAGTTAATTGATTTTTATTTATACTTCACACTATAATAATTACACAATAGAGTATTCAAAATGATATATATTGTTGTTTATAACTACAGTAGGTAAGATTAAAGCATGATTAGTAATTTTTACAGTCTTTAGAATTTCAGACTTATATTCATTATATTTCATATAGAAAATTCCAAATTGAAAAAGATGTAATTTTCATCCAAAATAGGTGTACGATGACTGTATGATACATATAACACCTCTCACTTGACTGCAGATTGATCTCACCCCTGCGCACTCTTCAGCCGTCCCTCCCTGTAAGCCCCGGGAAGCACATCGAGTTTGGCTACTGTAACCTTGAATGCTGCCCTCTCGAGCACATCTTGGTTAGAGAAAAGAGCACATGCCCAGATGGTTTCCCAAAAGTTGCATGCAAACCTGACATTTGGCCACCTTTGTCCCCCAGTCCTATATAATCTAAAGTGCAGTTGCCATAGGTGCAGACAAACTTGAGTGAACTAATTGCCAAATCACTGCCCATTACAAGGTAGCAGCAGTTTTCTGTAAGTTCCCCTAATAAATGCTTAAAGACTGATCATCCTGGTGTTTAATGCCTCTTTTTTCAGAATCTCAGTAGGCCAATTTGTGGGATGGTTTGGGGAAGTCCTGGCTGGACCTTCCCCTATTTCAGCAAGACCGACAAATGACTATTCATTGAACTCACTGAGTGTTTTTAGATTTGTGATTCTTGTAATTATGCAGTGAGTGTAAAATCCTTTTTAACACTTCTGCTAGGTGGAAAGGTTTGTAGTAATAAATCCAGGATTACTTTTATCTGTCAAAGTAAATTATTGACAGAAAATTGTTTCTGAAACAGAGCATATATCTCTGCTGTAGAAGTGTTTCAATATTTTTGTGTAGTAAAATCTAAAGACACACTAAGCTAGAGAAAATCTTAAATAAGGCATGTCAGTTGCTTAATTGAACTGGGGAATTATTCTGGATTTCAAAGTTGTAGTGTTTTAATATCATGCTGAATTTAATGCAGTGTTATATCTCATTTATCTGGTAAACAGATTCAGGAAATGACATCTTTTAAGCTTTTAATGTTTACTCTTATTGATAATGTAGGTTATATGTAATACTTTTATTGATCGGTTAACTTTATGATGCTTGATAGACTGGAGATGGGAAGAAGTGGTTACTAAGAAAAAAAGATCAACATTCCAATGTTTATTTTCTATATGCTGAAGAACACTGTGATGGCTAGGCTACTGTGTCACCTTGGCCAGGTAATTGTATCCAGGTGTTAGGTCCAGCAAGCACTGGGCTAATTTTAATACAAGAGCATTTATGGACTTCCATCACCAGTGAGTTTACTGCATGGATGGCTGATTGTATCTGCATCAATCAGGGAGATTGCATCATCAATGGGTGACACTTTCATCCAATCAGTTGAATGTCTTAAAAGGGGAAGTGATTTCAGCATTCAGAGAGAATTTCCCAGCTCATCTTTAGACAGCCACCGTATCCCAGAAACTCATCAAGGACCTTCATGGGACTTTCATCAGAGCCCCTGGCTTGCAGCCTGCCTGCAGAACCTGGACTTGTACATCCCACGGTCATGTGAGAGACTCTTATAAAATCTCATATTATTGACAGATATCTCCTGTTGATTCTGTTTCCCGAGAGAACCCTGACTAACACAAACATAAAATGCTTAGAGCTTATCTTTGAGAAGTCCTGAAACTGACCCAAAGTGCAGAGATTTCTCATCTTTCTGGTGCATATAACCACCACTTTTATTCCTATCTCAAAGATCATGACAAGCATCTTGGGCATTTTCTTATAATATGGTAATATATGACATTCTGTGAGACAGGGTAGAAATGCATGGAAAGTTTGCTGAGAATTTGGTTCTGGAAATGAATGAGCATCCAGGCATTAACTAGAGCATAGCATTTTGTCCTGCCAGGGAGACAAGTAGAGAAAGAAGAATCTAATGGTTATCATAGCACAGTGCCTGTCAAACCTCCAAAGGTTTGCAAGTGCCATTCCCTCTTCTTGATATATCCTTTGGTCTTAGTTTCCCAGTTGCTCTGACAAATACCACACAATGGGTTGGTTTACCAATGGGAATTTTTTGTCTCATGATTCCAGAAGCTAGAAAGTTTGCTTTCTCCTGGGTCTGCAGCATTCTGGCTGGCTGATAATCTGTGGCCTCCTTTGCTTTCCTGTTATATGGCAATATTATCTCCTTCCTCTTCCGGGATCAGCTGACTTCCAGCTTCTACACTTGGATTTCTCGTCATAAAACCTTATTCAGTTGGGCCACACCTTAACTAAAAATAACGTCTTTACGAAGTCCTATTTACAATTGGTTCACACACACAGGAATGGACTAAGAACATGATTTTTTCCCGCTGGGGGACATAATTAAAACTGCCACACCTTCTGGCCCTCTTTTCTTGTGATCTTCCTCAAACTTTCCAAGTACTTAACTTGCTTGGAATCCATTAATTCATTTGATCATGAAAAATTTAGTAAGCACTTACTATGTACCAGCCACTCAAGTAGACACTGGAAATTCAGGCAAAATGCCCTGCATTCAGGGAGTTTATATTCTAGTGGAAGGAAGACATAAAATGTAAATAAGTAAATATTTCCTGTGTGATAACGGTGGCAGCATAAAAATTAAAATAGGAAAGGAAGAGAAGATTATCATTCAGTTCAAGCATCACCTTCCCTGGAAAGCCTTCCTTGATCACCACTATATTCTGGGTTCTCTTTCATTTCTATGTACTCCGAGAGGACCCTGTGCCTGCCCCTCTGGCAAAGCAACCCGCCCACATCACTGTAATCATCTCATTATGACTCAAAGAAGATGAGGACCAGCTCCTCCTTATCTTCTTTCAAGGTAACCAGCCTACTTTATAATAGAAATAGCTATACTTTGAGTACTTAATCCTTGTAGACACTATTCTAGGTTATTTCTATGTGTATCCATTTTCTAATATTACATAACAAATTTTCACAAACTTAGGGACTGAAAACCATACACATTTATTATCATATATTATCTGTAGGTCAGAAATCATGGCACAGCTTATTTGGGTCCTCTGCTGAGGGTCTCACAAGGCTGCAATCAAAGTTTCAGTAGGGTTGTATTTTTACCTGGAGGCTTGACTTGGGAAGACTCTGCTTCCAAGGTCACTCAGGTAATTAGCAGCATTCGTTTCCTGGTAGGTATATGACATGGGGCCCCGGATTCTCACTGCTATTGGCTAGAAGCTGCTCCCAGTTTCTAGAAGACAGCGCCCTACCATGTAGCTCACTCCAGGAACAGTTTATAAATAACCGTTTGCATCTTCAAGGCAAATGACTCCCTCTCTACAGTCTGCTGAAACAGAGCCTTACATTAGGAGATATAATCATAGGAGGAATAGCCCATCACTTTTGCCATTTTCTATAGGTTAGAAACATGTTACAGATTCCACCAACACTCAAGAGGACTGTATCATATAAGGGTGTGACTCATTGAGGGCCACCTTAGATTGTACCTGCCATACCAGGTGTCTTAGTTTCCTGGGCTACCTGAGCAAATACCATGAAATGACTCAGCTGAAACAATGGGAACTTACCTGCTGTATTAGTCAGGGTTCTCTCGGGAAACAGAATCAACAAGAGATATCTGCCAAGAATAAGAGATTTTATAAGAGTCTCTCATGCGACTGCAGGGATGCACAAGTCCAGGTTCTGTAGGCAGGCTGCAATCCAGGGGCTACGATGAAAGTCCAATGAAAGGTCCTTGAAGAGTTTCTGGGAGAAGTTGGCTGTCCAAAGATGAGCTCGGAAATTCTCTCTGAACATTGAAATCACTTCCCCTTTTAAGGCATTCAACTGATTGGATAAAAGCGTCACCCACTGCTGATGCAATCTCCCTGATTGATGCAGATACAATCAGCCATCCATGCAGTAAACTCACTGGTGATGGAAGTCCATAAATGCTCTTGTATTACAATTAGCCCAGTGCTTGCTGGACCTAACACCTGGACAGAATTACCTGGCTGAGTTGACACATTAGCCTAACCATCACAGTCCACCCCTTGTCAACTCGGCAACCATACACATTACCCTAAACCATACATAGTCTCTAAGTAAAAACAATAACCGACAAGCATACATATATATTTCTGCCTAACAATGTTCAACTCCCCAAGAAGCCAAAGCTGTGGGCTGGGAAAGAGAAGGTAACATGGCAGGGGTGGTGACCATGGGCATTTCGGCTACTTCCTCATGTAACTTATTTGTGCCTTCAGGACCTGCTCAAGCCGTATCTCGTATATACCACTTCCACTTTATTATGGAGTGCTGCGGTGCACGCCCAGCTTTATGGTTTGGTGGGTCAGACAATACCCAGCTCATGATAGGCAACTCAGGTCTCATGGTAACTTGATGGCCCATGGTTAAGTGTTCAGTCTCTACTAAGGCCCAGTAGCAAGCCAAAAGCTGCTTCTCAAAAAAGGAGTAGTTATCTGCAGAGGATGGCAAAGCTTTGCTCCAAAATCCTAAGGGTCTGCTTTGCGTTTCCCCTACAGGGGCCTGCCAAAGGCTGCAGACAGCATCTCTATTTGCCACTGAAACTTCCAGCACCATTGGCTCTGCTGGATCATATGGTCCAAGTGGTAGTGCAGCTTGCACAGCAGCCTGGACCTGTTGCAGGGCCTCCTCTTATTCCAGTCCCCAATCAAAACTAGCAGATTTTCTGGTCACTCGGTAAATGGACCAGAGTAGCACACCCAAATGAGAAATGTGTTGTCTCCAAAATCCGAACAGGCCAACTAAGCATTGTGCCTCTTTTTTGGTTGTAGGACGGGCCAGGTACAAAGCTTATCCTTTACTTTAGAAGGGATATCTCTATAGGCCCCCCACCACTGGACACCTAGAAATTTCAGTGAGGTGGAACGACCCTGTATTTTTGTTGGATTTATCTCCTATCCTCTCTCACACAAATGCCTCACCAATAAATCTAGAGTCTTTGTTACTTCTTGCTCAGTAGGTCCTATCAACATGATATCATCAATATAATGGACCAGTGTGATGTCTCGTGAGAGGGAGAGATGATAACATCCCTGCGAACAATATTATGACATAGGGTTGGAGTGTTGATATATCCCTGAGGCAGGATAGTGAAGGTATACTGCTGGCCTTGCCAGCTGAAAGCAAACTGTTTCTGGTGGTCCTTACTATGGATGATTGAGAAAAAAGCATTTGCCAGATCAACAGCTGCATACCAAGTCCCACGGGGAAGTGTTGATTTGCTCAAGCAGTGATACCACATCTGGGACAGCAACTGCAATTGGAGTCACCACCTGGTTAAGTTTACAATAATCTACTGTCATCCTCCAAGACCCATCTGTTTTCTTCACAGGCCAAATAGGAGAGTTGAATGGGGATGTGGTGGGAATCACCACCCCTGCATCCTTCAAATCCTTGATGGTGGCACTAATCTCTGCAATGCCTCCAGGAATCCGGTATTGCATTTGATTTACTATTTTGCTAGGTAGGGGCAGTTCTAGTGGCTTCCACTTGGCCTTTCCAACCATAATAGCCCTCACTCCACAAGTCAGGGATCCAATGTGGGGATTCTGCCAGTTACTGAGTATGTCTATTCCAATTATGCATTCTTGAACTGGGGAAATAACCACAGAATGGGTCCGGTGACCCACTGGACCCACTGTGAGATGGACCTGAGCTAAAACTCCATCAATCACCTGACCTTCATAAGCCTCTACTCTGACTGGTGGACTACAGTGACATATTGGGTCTCCTGGAATTAATGTGACTTCTGAGCCACTGTCTAATAATCCCCATAATGTCTCACCATTTCCTTTTCTCCAGTGCACAGTTACTCTGGCAAAAGGCCGTAGGTCTCCCTGGGAAAAGGTGGGAAGAAGATTAACAGTATAAATTTTTGGCAGTTTAACATTATCCTTCCCCAAGGGGACTTGGCCTTCTCCTCATTCAAAGGGCTTTGGGTCTGTAAACTGTCTCAAGTCTGGGAATTGATTAAGGGCCTTTATTCTCTGCTTCTATAATTTGAATTATGGTTTTGTTCACTCGACCTAGAACTCTTCTGCTTATACAGATCCAGAAGAAATTTAGTAGACTGCCCATGTATTTCACTTCCAGGTTCCCCATGATCTATTAGCCAATGCCATAACTCCAAGCGACTCAGACTATTCTGAGTGCTGCTTTGAATCTCCTTTTCATTGCAGTAGCCACGCCCACCTTGCCTTTGGCGTTTAACTGCCAATACTTGACTTTTACCAGACCGAGATACAATCATCCCCATAATGTTTAAGGATTCCAATTCCATTACAGCCCTCCCAACAGTAATATCTGGACTGCAGAGAAGAGCAACCACAGAGATCTTCAGAGAAGATGGGTTAGTCTTACAAATTTATTCCTCACGGTCCTGGTTAATGGTGTGTCATCTGGACATTCCTGGGGTAAGTGGGCAGGTCTCAAATGGTTAATCCATTCTAGCATCCCAATCTCTCTAAGCCTTTGCATCTCCTCGTCTACTGTGTACCGGGTAAATAGGGCATCTCAACCTCAGACATCCTAGGCCATCGTTTGGTCCATGTATCAGTCAGCCACCCAAACAAACTTTGTAACCCCTCGAGCTATAGCATTGAATTCAGAATATCTGCTTAGTGGGCCCATGTCAATAAATTCAGCCTGACCCAACTTTATATTCCTTCCACCATTATCCCATACCTTTAGTATCCATTCCCACACATACTCCCCTGATTTCTGTCTATATAAGTTGGAAAACTCATGCAGTTCTTTCAAAATATAGCATATTTCCCTCATGGGTCACAGTTTGTATTTCACCTTTGGGGGGTTGTTTTGATTTTAATCTAGTAATAGGTCTCAAAGACAAGAGGGGTGGTGGGGGTGGGTAAGGAGAAGGATTAAAGATGTCTTGCAGGCTACTGACCTCAGGTCATTCCATTGCATTTTCTTCTGGTGAGACAGGATTAATCTCTTCAGGCAGGGTGTGGAAGACAGATTCCTCTGGGCAGACTGGAATTTGGGCAGTGCATGCTGGAGTTTGTCTGGTACCTGCCTCGTGGCTGGAAGGAGGTCCAGACTCTCTGGGGCAGGCTGGAGGCTGGATGGTACAAGATTGACAAGGTGTGGTCTCCACAGGGCAGGCCATTGCAGGTTTATCTGGTAAAGTCTCAGCAGAATTTAGGGTTCCAGCGTCCCCACCAATATTACCATCATCCCATATGTCTCCATCCCAATCCTCAGGGTTCCACTCCTTTCCAATCAATGCCTTCACTTTAATTGCAGAAACCCTGCGGGGTTGAGATTTTAGTTTCCTCTGTAATTCTGCTACTCATACAGTGAGAGTCTGGCTTTGATTCTCAGATATCTCAAGTCTGTGGCTACAGGAGACAAGATTTTCTTTCAAGGCACACATAGAAACTTTCATATCATTCATGCAGCATTTAAGTTTCAAATTTGAAGACTTTAGCTCATCTCTTTATTTTGTGACTGTATCCAGAGTATATAGAAGGAGCCAACCAACATAGTTATACTTTTTGACTCCACAAAATTCTGTTAAGGTGTTGAAAACACTCTCACCCAGATCCTTGCTTCTTATAAGCGTGGAAGTAGGGGAATCCAGTGATGCTATTTTGCGTATCTCTATTGCCAGCTCACGCCATGGACTGTTAGCAACCTCTTCATTATTGGAAAGGCAATCATTAGTACCCTTGAGTCCAATTAGAGTAGAGAGCCACCTCAGACATCCCATGTTTAAGACTCTTTTCCTCAAGATCCCACTCCTGGTACCAAGCTGTATTATTCAGGGTTCTCTCAGGAAACAGAATCAATAGGAGATATCTGTCAATAATATGAAATTTTATAAGAGTCACTGTGGGGATGCACAAGTCCAGGTTCTGCAGGCAGGCTGCAAACCAGGGCCTCTGATGAAAGTCCAATGCAAGGTCCTTGATGAGTTTCTGGGAGAAGTTGGCTGTCCAAAGATGAGCTGGGAAATTCTCTCTGAATGTTGAAATCACTTTCCCTTTTAAGGCATTCAACTGATTGGATAAAGCATCACTCATTGCTGATGCAATCTCCCTGATTGATGCAGATGTAATCAGCCATCCACGCAATAAACTCACTGGTGATCGAAGTCCATAAATGCTCTTGTATCACAATTAGCCCAGTGCTTGCTGGACCTAATACCTGGATGCAGTTACCTGGCTGAGTTGCCACATTAGCCTAACCATCACACCTGCTCAGGGTTTGAGTAAGAGAAAATGTCCAAATCTTGGCATCATACAGGCAACGTTTTCTTCTTGAAGACCAGTATTATGGGGCCGGTGGCTGGTGATCTCTGTCTCCTCTGAAACAGGGCATAGCACATGGCAGCATGGGCTGGTTTCTCCCTTCTCTTCTGGATTTCACTGATTTCAGTTTCTTCTTTCTGTGGCTTTCTATTTCTCTGAATTTTATTTTCTTATAAAGGACTCCAATAATCGGATTAAGATCCATCCTGAAAGAGTTTGGTCACACCTTAACTTAAGTACCCTCATCAAAAGTTCCTACTTACAATGGGTTTACACTCACCTGAATGGGTAAATTTAAGAACATTTTTTCCTGGGGTACATGCAGCTTCAAACCCATCAACCATGTATTGTCTCATTTAACCCTCACAACTCTATAAGGCAGGTGCTATTACTATGAAAGTAAAGAAGCCAAGGGCCTGACTAGTAAGAAGTCAAGTTAACATTCAGTTCAGACAGTCTGACTCAAGACCAGATTTTTATCTGTTGTACTAAACTGCCTCTGCTAAATACTGAATTTATGAATAAAAGTGAATGAAACAATGGATGAACTAATGAATGCTGGTAAAGCTTTTCCCTTTAAAAGCAATGTGAAATATATCTATGCAAAAAATAAATAGACTCAGTACAGCAAGTTGCTTAAATTAAGAACCTGAGAAAAGATCAAGTTCTTGAGTTTCATCTGCTTATTGGTTGGACTGGAAGAAGGAATTGCTTGCGCTATTTAATTCTTATTTTATTTCATTTTTTGTCCAGGATTTTGATTTTGTAGCATCTGTATAATTTAATTATGATAATTTAAAACTGTTTACGGTATGACTACATTGTGAAGTCATTAATAATTGAGTGATATACTATCTTATTATTTTGACTAATGGTTTTGTTTATTTAGTCATCCTTGAATACCTTCTCTAACCAGAGTTTAACTATGAGAGCTGGTCTGTTTTAACCACTATTGTATCCCTAAAGCCTGTGAAATAGCAGGCATAAAGTAAGCACTCAATAAATATTTAAATGACTTGAATCAAATCAAATAAATATTAGAAAAATAATTTCAAATTTTCTGTCAGTTTTTCTTTTGCTGTAATATTCTTATTGTTACCATTTATATTATAAATCCAAAATAACAGGAGAATAAAATAGTAGAATCAATTTAAGCTTCATTTGGCATTAATACACAAAATGTATTGTGAATTTTTTTGTTGTTTAAGTATCATTGGCACTTAACTAAATTTCCAATAGCTAGTGTTAGAAAGACTATCTCACTCTGCTAAGGCATAAAACACAAAGATTTAAGAAAAATTTGTTTTCCTTTATAGGCCTAAATTTAGAAGGGCTAACTTATTCTCTGATTTGTGAAGACACTCTCATGTCTATGATGTATTTCATATGATCACATAAGTGATTTTGGAAACAAAATTCTGACACCATTTTTCCCCCTCTTCCTCTTTCAACTAGAAAATATCCAAATCATTTATCATGAGGTAGACCTCTCTTGTTTCTTCTAGCAATAAACTCAGGGCTAACATATGGTGTTATTTAGCTGTGTAACAGAAAAGATTAATCAGCCGACAAAATGTCATTATAAAGGAAACATTTTAAACTGTGATTTCCACCTCCCTCCCACTTATGAGCATCCAGCCAAATTCATGTGCAGCTGGCTTTAAGAAAAGGACATGTGGAAATAAAAAAAAACAAACTCTTAAATTATCAGTGACATTTAATATATTTGGGATGCCACATTGGAAGTTCATTGCTTGTGAAATGTAAATGTTTTCCCTTTAATGAGAAATTATGTTGTTTTTATGATTTTAAAGTAAATTTTATTTCGATTCATTGAAAGAATTAACAGTACCAAAATTGTCAACAATAGTTATGCTTGAGTATTCATTATTGGCAACCCAAAACATAGTAAACAATTACGTATCTTAGATCTCTCTGGAAAGAAAAGTTTTTAACCCAGGATTTGGAAAATTTATATGAAAGAACACAATAAATCAGTGGCTTCTTTAAAATAATTGAGTTGTTTCATATGTCAAGATTATCTTAATCCATGGTAGAGAAAACCCCTTATTCCCAATATGTAAAATAACTTTGGAAAAAGCAAGAAAAATGTGATAGTTATTAAATAAATCAAAATCATTTTTAAAGTCATTAAAAAATTGCAGTATCTTTTCACCAATGTTTTCTTTTTCTCAAGTATAAAAAACAGTCATGAGATTTCATGAGGAATGAGGAGCCACAACTGCTTCTAATCTGAGGCCCTTATACCGTAAAATATTGACAACCACTGCATTGTCATTTATTCCTCAAAAGGGCCTTGCTGATATCTCAAACTGAAGAAATTAACATTACTTGCATGCTTATTTGTGATAACTTCTTTACTATGAACCCTTGAGGCACCCTGTGGGGTAGGCACTATTTACACTCAGGGCTTGGGTGTGAACACAGATCTGTGTGATTCTCCCACTTGGCTGCAATGCAGTGTGCTATTTTGTATGCACTTTATCCATGTGTGTTCTGGAAAGACTGCAGGTGTTTATTGGTCTTCAAGTGTGCGAATGGTCTCTCCATTTTATGAAGATTCCATCATGCCACAACTTACTTCTTCACTCTAGCTGTATATTTATGCATTTACGTATTCATTTTAAACCCAAAGGACATATTCCCATAATTTTCTGAAAACCTCCCAGATATGTTGCACATTAATATGGAATACATTTGTATAAATGAACATGCTAAGTATCCAAACTGAAAGACTAGCTGACAGTATGCACTCTACTTGGCTTCTGTTTCCGGAGAATGAGTTACATTTTTTTACTCAAATAGGGCAATCCTTCCTTAATGAGTTCTATCTAATAATAATGAATTTGATGTTAAACATGAAGCCACAGAGGTTATTTACACTGGTAACTGTTCATAAAATTCGTATTCCCTTAGTTCCAGGGACAGCACCTAAACTCTTTATTAGCAGACATAAACAATCAATTGGAGGAAAAATTAATAGAATATCCTTTGACATTTTCATGCCTGATAAACGCTGGCTTATTCTGCCAAATGTACGATGAACAGGGAATAACACCTGGTCCAATTCAGCAAGCATGCATTGAATGTTTACCATTAACAGGTTTTTCTACTAAGTGCTAATGTTTCAAAGACATCTAATGCACAGCTCTGGCCTCAAAGAATAGAGTGTTTATTAGGGAGAATAAGACAATTTTTAAAAGTAAGTCTTAAGGGCCTGAGTCTACAAAATGATGCAAAGTGTTACGAGAATTCAAGGAGAAAGAGCGAACATTGAGTCAGGGTGATTATTCAGAGCTGTGAAGAATTGCTACATTTGAGCTCTATCTTTAAATTTTGTCTTTATGATGTGAAGGTAGATAGATAGGGCATAACACAAAAGCTATACCTTGAGCAATAAGAAAATAAAAAACATTCATTATTCTAGGGAGAATAAGTAGTCCCACTAGCTTACAGAACAAAACTTTTGTTCTTTCACCAATATTCAATGAGTTCCTACTACATGTTAGGAGCTGTTTTATGGCCCGGGAGTATAACAATTTTTTTTTAAAAAGACAAAAACTGCCTCTTTTGGAGTTTTTTCCTTGTTTTGAAAAATGATAGACCTATGAAAATACAAATAATGTGAACTGTGGTCCATGCTTAGTGGCAAAGCCCCAGGATGTGTATATCCATTGCAGGTGATGTGCCACACTAATGAAGGATGTTTATGTGGGATGTCGTGGGAGGTGTGGGAGATGGGGAACATGGGAATCCCTGTAATTTTTGTGTAACATTTATGTAATCTAAGCATATTTTTAAAAAAATACCATTATGAGAGATATTGCATATATGACTGCTTTTACAAAATATAAATACAAATAAACTAGAGTCCTTTTTGCAGAGGAAGCAAAAAAAAAAAAAAAAAAAAAAAACAAGGCAAATCAGAGAACAGTGGATTAACACCTTTAAATTGCTTTAATGAAAAATATCTGTCACCCTAGATTTCTTTACCCAGTGAAAATATCTTTGACTAATATGTTTTAGACATCTGAAAATTGAAAATTATAATAAGTAGCCAATAGAGCATAAGTAATATGTAATGGTGCTGATTAATAGAACTGCTTCTTTTGCATCCATTGTCAACATGTTCAAAAAATCTGATGTGATAAAATCTGAATCTATGAATGTTTATGTTACTTGGTAATGTTAAACTGCACAGTTGAAGGATGTATAGAGAATAGAGTAGATTACTTCCCTCAAGAAGCCTTGAAACTTAAGCAGGTATAGCTTTAAAATTATAAATCATGTTTTATTGTTAACAATGTAAATTGTTTGCTTGAATATTTCACTGGTTGTAAATAAGAATTTTTGCTTATCATCTATTTCCAGGCAAAAGTTATTTTGCAAGTGTAAGCCATTGTTTTTGCCGAGGAATGTTACATAATATAGGCAAATACATTCACAGAGCTGCACATTTCATAGCTGCATTTAAAGAACTAGTCAAATTATTGTGAATAAAATTGCATTTAGGGAGAAATCGTTTAAATAATAAAATAATTTCTTAATTAAAAAAAAAAAAAAGAATCCATAGGAATCCTCTAGCCCCTTCTGCCACATCATGCCCAATTCCCATCCACTCTCTATAACATACCCATCAGATGCTCCAGGACTCTTCAGTAGCGTTTTCATAAGTGGAAATAACATCTCTGCTTAATTGGCCCCCAATCAAAGGTAACTATTTTATGAGCTTATTCCATGTTTTCAGGCTGCTCTAATTGCTTAACTTCTTCCAGAAATAATTTTTGTCCCAATCCTAACTAAGTTAGATAACTAAAATTCAAAACAATTGGTCAGAATAACAATTGTAACAACAATAAATAAGTTGTATCTCCTCACACACACACAAAAATACAAATAAGTAAATGAGTGATATGAGAGAGGGCAGCAAATTAAATGAACTAGTAACACAGCCTTGATGCACCTTGGGTTATTGCATGTAAAACTGTTTTAATTTCATGCTTTGAGAAGTTGTGAATTATAAGAGAGGTTCTTTGATATATGACGATTAGCATGTGCCTGTGTGTGATACATTAGAATTGAAGTAACATTAATGGAATCAGCTAGGGGGCTACCCCAATAATGCCATAATGCCATAAATGAGTAAATAAGGATGACAGTTGCAGGACTGCAAGGAGTGAAAATGTTTACTTTAAAATGTACACTTTGTAGGATTTGGAAACTAAATGTGTGAGAATAGGAAAAGAGTAGTCTCGAGGATCTAATCTTTCAATATCAGTGGAAGTGCTATGCACCTGCAAAGGTAAAAGGAAATCAGAAGGAGATGATTGGAAAGAGAAGGTAATAATTCCACTGTTTATCATGTGAAATCAGATAATAATATGGAGCAGGGACTTCAAAATTGGGCCTCAATCATAAGTGAAGAATCAAATCTAGACATATAGAAGACTAAAGTGATTTTCACTGAGTTAGTGATGATATATTAAGAATGATATTGAGAATAAGTATGCTAGAGGAGAACAGAACTCCTTTGGATTATCTACATTTGAATAGTTGGAGGTTTAGAGATAAAGTTAGGTAGAATATGGGTCAGATTACGTTTTGAAAGTATTTTTATTCTAGAGTTAGAGGATGAAAACAAGGCAAGGAAGAAGACATAAGAAATGTACTCGAGAAAGGGCATAGGTTGATGGCAGAAGGAAATGAGGTAAGTATCATTTTGTAAATATCCAAGAAATTGAGGACCAGGAATAATTTTAATTTTAAAACTAAGAGGTCAGTTTTAAGGTGATTTTCCAGGATCCAGTAAAACCAAAACCACCACACAGCAAAGAATACATACTATAGAATTATGTTCCTATGAAGTTCAAGAACAGGGAAAACTAATCTATCAGGATGAAGATTATAATATTATTTTTCTTGGGGTATGTATTTACTGAGAGAGTGTAGCAGTTTATACTGTTTATGAATTCCAAAAATAGATATTGTATTATGTTTGTAAACTGGTCTATTCCTTTGAGCATATTAGATTGTATTAGCTTCAGAGGTTTCACTTTTACCTGATTAAATTATGATTAAGGCTTTGTTTGGGCCATGTCAGTAGGGTGTTGAGCCCCTGCCCCCTTGGTGGATGGGAATTCTCAGAAAAAATTACACAGCAGAGGAAAGAGTTGGAGTTTTGATGCTGGAGCCCCAGGAAGTAACACACAGAGAAGCAGATATGTGAGGAAAAAGAGAAAGTTCCATTAGACATGGCAGAGGCCCCAGGAAGAGAGATGAGCCATTTGCCTGATAGTTTGCGGCTGCAAAGACCAGAGCTCTGAGCAGCTAAGCCCAGAAAGAGAGCCCTGGCAGAGAGCTGAGGCTTATCCCAGCCTACTGCTGATATTGGAAGAAGCTGGGACCACGGAGCCTTAAAAGGAAGAAGGAAGGCTGAACCCTTGCAGACATTGCCCGCCATTTTGTTCCAACACGTGGCCAATGACTTCTGGTGAGAAAGTATCTCTTATGATATCTTGAGTTGGGTCTTGTGACTGTAAGCTTCTACCCTAAATAAATACTCAACAGATTTCTGATACTTTGCATCAGCACCCCTTTGGCTGACTAATACAGAGGGGATATAGGGAAATTTCTCAGGATGCCAGATGTTCATCTTGATCTAGATGGTTATGTGGGTGTATAAACATGTAGAAATTTGTCACATTATAAATCTAAATTTGTACTTCACCATAAATCTAAATTAAAGTGCAATAAAATATTAAATAAAAAGAAAGAACTAAAGGAAAGAATAAAGGAAGAAGGAAGGATGAAAGGAAGAAAGGAGGGAGGGAGGGAGGGAGAGAATCTGGCCCATGAGGGCTTTATTGAACATTGGACTAAGCTTCATGTAAAGTCAAGCATATTTCCTCACCCAGAAGTATGAGTCACACTACAAACTAGCATTGTTTATGCTAGTTTAGGATACGTATTCTGTTATTTGCAATTAAAAAATGAGTCTTAACTCATACATTCAGATGAGATTTTAAGTGTCATTTTGCTGCTTGAATCATAATTGTTATGTTTTAAAAGTCATAATTAAAGTAAAATAAAATAAAGCATAATTTTGGAATATGGCATAGTATGTACAATTAGATTTACTTCTTTTTTTTTTTTTCAAGGGGTGGGGTTGATTTTATTTTTAAAAAGCCTCAGAAGTTATTCTATTATAAAGGGACATGGCTGAACAGGTAGGAAACAGATTCCCCATTGTGAGTTCTCCTGATGGCTTCTGCAAGGATCATGGAGATACCAATCACCTGGATTTTGGAGCAATGCTTCATCTTATCCTCCTGAGGTATGGTATTGGTGACTACTACTGCTTCAAAACACGCATTGTTGATTCGAGAAATGGCCGGGCCAGAAAAGATTCCGTGCGTCAAGATAGCATAAACTCTGGTGGCTCCAGCTGACAGAAGTTTGTCAGCTGCATGACAGATTGTGCCACAAGTGTCAGCCATGTCATCCACAAGGATAGCCACTGGATCCTTCACATCTCCCACCAGCACCATGCGGTCCACTTCATTGGCCTTCTTCCGTTCTTTGTGAATCAAGGCAAAGTCCACATTCAATCGGTCTGCAATGGAGGTCACTCTCTTAGCTCCACCAGCATCTGGTGAGACAATAGTGCAGTTCCTCCACTCAGAGATATTCTCCCTTATCCACTTCAGGACAGCTGGCTCTGCATACAAATTGTCCACTGGAATATCAAAAAAGCCCTGAATTTGCGAAGCATGTAGGTCCATGGTGATGATATGATCTGCGCCTGCTACAGATAGCATATTTGCGACAAGCTTGGCCGAGATTGGGGCCCGGCTCTTATCCTTCTTATCCTGCCAGGCATACGGGAAGCATGGGATGACTGCAGTAACCCGGCTGGCTGAAGCGATCTTGCAGACATTAATCATAATCAGAAGCTCCATGAGATTGTCGTTGATTTCGCCACAACCACTCTGAACAATGTATACATCCTCTCCACGTACACTCTCTCCAATTTCCACACAGGTCTCCTGGTTGCTCCAGGCCCAGGCGGTCGGCAATTTTCTGGGATAAGTCCTGGTGGGAGCTGCCGCTGAAGATTTTGATATTCGGCATCTTGGCCAGCTACCCTGGGAACTCTTCGCTCAGCGATCGCTGCTGCTGCTGCCGAGGCAAGGGCCCAAGTCGGACCAGAAACAGTAGTAACCGCTTCCGCCATCTTCTAGATTTACTTCTAATATTAAGTATTTTGACTATTCAAACAGTTCACTCAAAAACTATGTATTCCATTAATGCAATTTAATATTAGATACCAGCTTTTTAGTTACATGACATTTCCAGAGCTTAAGTATAAATAGCCATTAGGTTGTTAATTATACTAAGTCCTTTTCTCTAAAAGACTATATATAAAAGATAGGTGCATTTTATTATTAAACAGTGGATATTCACATGGCAATTTTTAAAGTTTTGTGTATTATTCACTATTAACGAAAAAATCCAAAATGAAGCATGCAAAATTATATATGTATATGTATATCTGTAAATGTATGTGCATACATGTCAAAATAATCTATAAATTTAATATATACAAAAAGAAAATATCCATGGGGGTTCTGTGGAAGTTGATAAAGCTGATTCTAAAAGTCCTCATGAAATTAAAATATAAAATTAATAGTCAAGAAGAAAGAAAAGCAACATGGAAATAATGAGCTAAATTTGCTCAAAATAAAATATAACAATATTTAAAGGTACAATAATGAAACAAGCATGGTATTAGTGCACAGAATAAAATTAACTCATCAGAATTAAACACCTGGAAAAATACTAACTTACATATGATGCCTAATGATGTGATAAATGTGATATATCAATTTGAATATCTGGAAAAAATATTTTACTCAATAAATTGGGTTAGGGCAACTTTACAATTTTTATTTTTGTTGTTGGGGAGGATGTAATTAATCCTTCATTAATATCACTTAAGAAAACATAGATTTAAGTCCCATTTTTAAAAACCTATAAATATTAACAGTGGAAATATGGGTTGGTGCCTCCTTAACTGGGAGTAGGAAGGCTTTCTTAAACAAGACTGAAAAAGGAAAAGCCATAATGAAACAGAATGATAAATAACCTTAGTTTAAATATATATATATATATATATATATATATATATATATATATATATATATTACCTATCCAACAAGAAGTATCATAAACAACTTTTTTTGGAAAATATTAGGAAATTTATTATTATTATTTTAACTTCATTTTTAAAGAAGTTTTAGATTACAGAAAAGTTACATAAAAAAATAGAGGGAATTCCCATATACCCCACCCCTCCCCTTCTCACATTTCCTCCTATTAATAACATCTTACACTAGTGTGATACATTTGTTAAAATTGATGAAAAAGTATTGCAGCATTGCTACTAACCATGGTCTATGGCTTACATTATGATTTACACTTTGCACCATACAATTTTATAGGTTTTAACAAAATGTATAATGGCCTGTATTCGTCATTGCAATATCATGCAGAACAATTCCAATAACTTAACAATGCCCTGTGTTGCACCTTTTCTTCCCTCTCCCTCCCCTCAGAACCTCTGGTAACCACAGTCAATGTCACAAGTTCTTCCATTACTACAATATCTGGGGCATGCCTCTGTGGAATATGAATGTGTTCATGTTACAGGTCGTTATCTCAGAGGGTGGAGACGTACACAATAACCAACAAAATATTAAACTTCCATCCTGGGGTGTCGTGCTATAGTCTCTAACAGAGTGGCAAGAATCTCTAGAGTACACAGGCAGTGCCTAATAAAAGGAAACAGACCATTACACCAAGCCCTTGATAGTAATCCTTATACTTTTGAACCTTATTCTTGTAAACTTGAAACTTAGCCTAATAATATCTATTGCCAAAGATTTACCTCCTGAAAACCTCCCTGTTATTCAAATGTGGCCTCTCTTTAAGCCAAACTCAGCAAATAAACTCACTACACCTTCCCCCCAGCCCAAGACATGATGCCCAGGGATTAGCCTCCCTGGCACTGAGGTATTAATACCAAGTACCTACCAGCAATGCATTTGGAAAAAGGCCTTTACCCAAAGAGGGAAACATTAAATAAATAACTTTTAAAAGCACAGATTGTCAATTTATATGTGTGTGTATGTGTGCCTGCATATGTGTGAGTATATGTGTGTGTATGTGTTTCAGCTGATTAGGGATCCAGGGTATGTAAAGGCCATTTGCTGATTCATGAAAAATTAATAATAAAATATAATAGTCCCAAATCAAAAGAAAATAAAATTCCCTGCTTAAAATTATGCTACAACTAAAATTAGAAAACATCTGAAGAAATATGCTAAAAAAATTACAGCCATCAAAGTAAAATATTGAAACTGTAATTCAATCAAGATGAAATTAATTTTATCAAATAGCCCAACAACGGCTTTTAAAACAGTTTCTTGAGACTATTTAAAACGTTAAATATAATTTTGGTGTTCACTTGGGATTTAAAAAGGTGTAAAGTGTCATTATAAAGGCAAAGTTACACAAGTTAACCCTAGATGAATTGACAGCCTGCAGTGTATTAGGGAGAATCATAGCAACGACAAAAGCCAAACCTGAAACACTGCCTCAAATTGCCACATTAAAGGCATAATATAAGAAGTGTCCCAACTTCCAGGCATAAATACTCACGATGGCCAAGTTTTATTCATAAATTGTAGAGATACAAAGAAGTGGGTGAAGATGATGAAGGAGAAGAGATCCAACACATTGTGGATGGTCAAAGCAATCAAAAGAGCCATAACTGGATATGGCACAAATGTTGTAACTATCAGAGACTGTAATCAGCTAAGATTAATAAGCCAAAGGCTCTAGTGAAAAAGATGTCGATATTGATAGGTGAAGAAAAAGCACCTTATTGGATTTGATAAAATCCAATACCTGATAAATTCATGATAAAACCCTTGGCAACCTATAAATAGAAGAGAAATTACTTAACTTGATAAAGAACATCAACAAAATCCTGCAGCTTACATCATATTTAATGGTGAAAGACTGAATGGTTTCCTCCTGATACCATGTATAAGGCAAGAATGTTCACTCTTATCACCCCTATGCAATATTGCTTGGAATTTCTAGGTAGTTCAATAAGGCAAGAAATAGAAGCAAAGGCATACAGATTGAAAATGAAGAAATAAAAATGCCTATAGTCACAGAAAACATAATTTTCTACATAGGAAATCACCAACATCTTCTAATATCTCTTAGAACTAAAATGTGAGTAGAGCAAGCTCTCAGAGCAACAAGAATACAAAAATCTATTTTATTTCTACATACTCATAATGATCAACCAAGTTTCAAAATTTGAAAACAGTACCATTTGCAAGAGTATAAAAATTTTTACATCTAAGGTATAAATCTAACAAAATGTGTGCAAGATCTGTATGCTGGAAATTAAAAAGAAAAAAAAAAAAAACAGAAGAAAGGAATCAAAGAAGACAAAAATAAATGGAGAGCTGCATTGCCTTCATGAATTGGAAGACATAATATTAAGATGAAAATTTTCTGCAAATTGATCCATAGATACAATACACTCAAAATCAAAATCCAAGAAGGAATTTTTATAGATATTGACAAACTCATCCTAAAATTTATATGAAAAGGCAAATGAACTAGAATAGCCAAAACACACTTGAAAAAGCACAGAGTTGGAAGACTCATGTTTCTGATTCAAGATCAACTATAGTTAAAAAGAGTGTGTGGCTTTGGTGAATAAATAGAGGCACATATCAAAGAAAAATAAAATATAGTCTAAGACTATACCTACAAAAATAATGTTAATTGATTTTTTGAACCCATAGACTACACTTTCAAAATGTTGACTTGTAGATGTGAGAGAGCATAAGATACTTGAGAGAGAAATTTTAGTATAAAGTATACTTGGACATATTTTTAATTTAAAATAAAGTTGTCAATTCAAAGGAATGGGATGATACAGGATTATGTGCACAGGAGAGTCTGGATCAGCCAAATAAACAAGATGAAAAGAGAATTAGAGAGCTTAAGAAGTGAAAGGTAGGTGGGGAAGGAGGAAGTATTTCAGGAGTGATAACGTAAGAGGGGAATCAAGGCAAATCCAATTTCTAATCCAATCTCAACATTTGATTAGGTGGTTCTTACATCAAAATGTTTACTTCCCATATTTTACAGCATTTGAAAAGGAACATATGAAATAGTTCTTTAGAGCTTTTAAATTAAGTCTTCAACATATGTTCAAATAAGTTTGAAATGTGAAGAGTATTACTCTTATTCTTGGCAGATAAAATGAAATATTATAAATTGTTCTTAAATCTAATAGCAAATCTGGGCCTCTCAAATATGCTTCTAATTTACTACTAATTTACACCTAGGTAAGATTTACTTTAATTAAATATTCTGTAGAACATGGTGCATAAAATGGAAATATTATATTTGCACAGAATAATTTATTTACACCTTTTAAAGATATACAGTTTAAATGTAATTGGATTGTGAGATATGAGTGAATTGTTTGAAGAAAGCTGTCACTAAATGATCTTTTGAGACTTAATTATAGGATTACATCTTTAAAATTGTAAGGAAAGGTAATTTGCATTAATTTCTTGGATCATATATTATTCGAGTAACCACCTTTAAAGAATGAAATTGAAAAATCCCTGCCAAGTTCTGCATTTCAGCACTCTAAATCATTCCACAATAACTTCTAGTCTGGCACTCTGCTAGAGCTCAAAATCATGACTCTTTGTGCAGGATAAGCAGATTTAAAATACCTGGGTAGCAAAAAAACAAACATTCTGGAAAATTTTGAAAAGAAATTCCTAGCCTCTGGTGCCAGGTAATTACTAAAGATGGACCAAGGTGGCATTTTCAACCTATTTCCTCACATTTCACAGAATAAGTCTTAGATTAAGAAAGATGATACAGCTTGTACTTGTAAATTGAATATATAGTATAACACTGATATTGCATATTTTGTAATAATATGTGGTTACTTACATATATAAATTTTAAAACTAGTGAATTACCAGGATTCCTCTTTGGTTAGTGCACATTAGGAAATTTCAAAGAATACTGTTAGAAACCTCCGATTCAAAAATAAAATCTCTCTAGAAATTAAACAACTCATTTGCATTCTGTATATATTAATTGAAACCTCACTTAAAAACCTTGTTCACTACAGAAAATAATTAAGTAGAAGCTTAACTATATTTAAGAGAGTTTAGCACTTGTATTTATAATAAAATTCATTTTTAGGCTAGTTATTGATATGGCATGCCCATGTGATTTCCATGGGAATTCCTACAAAATTCTTCCGTAATTTTAAAAATATCCAAACTGAGCTATACCCTGTAAAAACCAAATTTTAAAATTCCATGTGTTTGATACCTACTTTTTAAAAAATCAGTTGAGCAATAAATTCCCAGCTTCTCATTTTTACATGGAGACTGAAGATAATGAAAACTCTTCCTGCATAAAAAGTCAAATGGTTTTCTAAATTTTGGCTGAATCCCAAAATCTGTGTCTATATGAAATAAAATAACCTAATTAATCCAGTTTGTCAATTTGAAAGGAAGAAAATAAGTACATAATTGATAAAATATGGATTAAAAAGGAATGATTGCTTAAATATAGTATTTCTTCATGAAAACATGGTGCAAACTGAAATATGTATCTACTATTTTCCTGTATTTGTTTTTTTTTTTTTTTTTCTTATTGAATTTAAAAATTGGAAACACTAGATACTGTTATAGATTGAATTGTGTCCCCCTAAAAAGACATGTTCAAGTCCTAAGCCCTGGTCCAGTGAATGTGAACTTATTTGTAAAATAGGATCTTTGACAGTGTTATAAGTTAATAGGAGTCTAAACTGGATTAGGTTGGGCCATAATCCAATATGACTGGTATCTGTAAGAAGAAGAAATCGTGACACGGAGAGACAAGACAGACAAAGCTGGTCTTGAGACAGAGGCAGAGACCGAGTAATATCACAAGCCAGGGAACTTCATGGATTGCCAGCCACGCATCACAAGCACCTTTGCCCTTTGCACCTTCCTCTTCTACACATCCTTCAAGACTCAATTCAAATGTCTGGAAAACCTACCACACCCCCAGAGAGAATATATTTCTTAAGTGCCGTGCTTTCATAGCACTTAAAGTACTTTTCTGATAAGAAGTACAATAAAATGTCCAATGAAGAAAATTTTAAATATTACAGAAAAAATAAATAAGATGAAAAATGACTCTCATAGGACAATAATTTGTTGGAGTTTATAAAGAGCTATGTTTTAGCTTCCTAGCTGCTGAAATAAATACTGTAAAATGGGTTAGCTTAACAACAGGAATTTATTGACTCATGGTTTCAGAAGCTAGAAGGCTTGCTTCCTCAGGGCTCAGTTTCTTCTAGTTGGCTGGCAATATTTGAGGCTTCTTGGTTTCTCCATCATATGGCAGTGCAAATGGAAGTATCTCCTCCTTTCTCTTCTGTGTTCCATTGCCTTCCTGCTTTGGGCTGCTCCCCATAGCTTTCCTTTCCGTGTCCAATTTCCTTTGCTTATAAGGACTTCAGGCATAGTGTATTAAGGCCCACTCTCTTCAGTTATCACCTTAACTAGTGACATCTCCAAAGGTCCTATTTATAAATGGGTTCACACACACAGGACCAGGGCTTGGAATCTGAACATGCCTGTTGTGGGGGACATGATTCAATCCCTAACAAGATGGTAGCTTAAAACAGCATCTCACACACTCTCTTACCTGATAAAAATAAACAAGGAAGTTACAAACAAGGAAACTCAACGGTGGGGTCAGATGCGAGATATGGTGACATGACATTATCAAACTTTCAGGAACGCCTTTTGGACACAGCAAAGAGGTGACCAAATAAAGACGAGCACCTTTGTTGGGATTTCTTAGATTTCTTAGTTGGTTGGATTTCATTATACTGTAACCAGGTAGTAAACATAGTTTCCTGTAAGCAGGAAGAGAAGTAGGGTTGGAACAGGGAGTAGGTATGGGGGACTAAAGCAGTTTAAAACTTAGGACATTAAACACCTCTTGGCTGTTTTATGCAACCATTGTACACAGACATTTAGTAAAGGAACCTGCTTTTTTTCCTCCTTGGGTCAACTCCTTTAACATTAGTGACCACCTCAGACATCCTAGGTAAAGACCACAGACTCTGGAGCAAGGTTCAGATCCAACCTCCATCTGTTCCTAATCGTGTTTACACGGGCAAGTCATTTAACCTCCCCCAAATCAGTTTCTTCACCTCTGAAGGCTGACACTTCTAGAGCTTACCTCATAATGCTGTTGTGAGGATTAGGCTAGTTATACATGAAGAACCTAGAAGGGGACTTGGCACACGTAAGGACACAGTAAGTGGAAGCTGTTATCCTTGTTATTCAATAGAACGGGTGCCTGGCAAGAGCATTTGTGGTCTGCGTCTTGAAACAGGTGATCGGTCTACACCGTTTACTGTGCTCCTTTCAGCTCACTCTCCGATTATACCTACTATGCTCTTTCAGAATAAACACAGATGAGAATTTATGTGGACATACTCTCATTTTTCTTTCTAGTTTTTACTTAGGCACTTCCTGATAATAATTCAGTCTCTCTGGGCACTATATCTTTAAACTGTGGTTTCTAACTGCATGATGAACCTCCAAGCAGTGCTCCATAGAAATCACCCAGCCCCAGGGAGGAAACCTGGACATGATGGACTCACTACTATCAAATAAGAATCTGTACCGCCTATAACAGAAACGTGGTTCCTTAAGACAGGAGAGAGCAAGAGGCAGATTTGCGGTTTTGTCCACAGCGGACAGTGAGAAACACATGAGATCATTTGCCCAGGTCATTATAACAATGCCATTTGGGTTCTTTAACTCTGAAATTTTTGAAGTTGACAATATAAACTTTACAATTGAGTCCAACTCTTTAATGGTAACTGTAGCCGTTGGCCAATTTAATGTAATTATGAATTCCAAAAATATAATTGGATCATGCTTGTAAACTGATCTGTTAATCTGGGAATGATTAAGTTATGATTAGGGCGTTGACTGGGCCATGTCAGTAGGGAGGTTGAGATCCACCCCTTGGTGGGGCGGAGAGGGGGGCGGGAATCGAATATAAAAGGCATGGCAAGAGCAGAGTTGAAGCAGTTTTTTTGAGAAGCAGTTCTGATGTTGGAAAGAAGGCCCCAGGAGAAGAGAAGCAAACTGTTCACCTGATCATCTACAGCTGTCCTTGTGGAGGAAACAGGAGCTAAGCCCGGAAAGAAACTCAGCCCCAGGAAGAGAGGAACCCCAGAAGCCTGAACCCTGGCAAACGCCGGCAGCTGTCTTGCTCTAACACGTGGCAATGGACTGTGGTGAGAGAAGAAACTTAATGCTTTATGGCCTGGTAAATGTGGACTTCTACCCCAAATAAATACCCTTTATAAAGACCAACCCATTTTTGGTATTTCACACTAGCACCCCCTTGGCTGACTAATACAGTAACTAAACACAATAATATATTTTAATTTTAAAAATTCTATAATTGGTACTAATTTCATATCAAAGCAACTTTCCCACTTAAAAAAGTCTATGAAAATCCTTAACAAATCAGTTGAAGGGAAAATTCTGGTATTATTCAGATTCTTCATTTAATTGAGGGGTTCCTAGTATGCAACCTACATTTGTTTTATTCTGTGTTATCTTCAGTGGAAAGCCAATTTATTTGCTCAGCCTTCCTGCTGAGGCCTTGTTCTTTGCCAAGTCACCTGCTGGAGGTGTATCGTCTTTATGGAAGTTGTGCTTTCCTCTGACGTGCTATGTAAGATGCTGTCTGTTCCCAGTCTGTCTCTAGTTTATGTGTTCCATGTCTTACATCATTGGCAGCTGCGTTCTCTTTACTACAGTTTGCATTCTGGAGTCCTCTGCTGATGCAATAGGAAAGAACTGTTGGAGCCTGTGATGAAAATGAATTCCCCCAAGGTAGGGCACTATGACATTCCCTGAGTATAACGTTAAATATTCCCCAGGCAAGGGCAGCTCATATGACTGCTGTTTATTCACTCTATGCCCAATATCATATATTGGGGACAGTCTTGGAATTTATAAATTTGGATGTATATAAAATATAAAGAGAATTTAGAAGTCCATGTCTATAATCAATCAGGTTACGCTAGGTATTAGTGCAGTAAAACCAATTCCAAAATCTCACTGGTTTAACCTAACAAAGGTCTACTTCTTACTTCATATGACCAATTCTGAACAAGGTGTTGGGCTCTGTCATCTGGACCAGTGCTGGTGGCCACTGCTGGAGAAAGGAGAGGTCGAGAATTGAGCCTTAACTCTGAAATGCTTCTGCCCAGAGAGAGATAATGTAGTACTGATTATATTTTATTGGCCAAAGCAAGTCACATGATTATGTTTAACTCCAAAATAATGATGAAGTGCAATCCTCCTCTGTGCCCTGAAAGAAGCAAATGGGAATATTGATGAGCATCACTAATATATAATAGAATGCTCAAATGCTCATGTAAAAGAGAAATAAAACTCATGTACATAATTCCAAAACATAGCGTTTGTCTGCTTAAGTAGTGGGTAGTAGAGAGAAGAGAAACATTGAAAGTTCCTGTTTAGTCTCTGGAAAATAGGAACTTTAAAAGTGTCTTATGAAGCTGAAAATCCAATGGTAATTTTCAAGGATTCCTAAGGACTTTAAATGCTTTAAAAAAACATATAAAAGGCCATAAAAATAACCATATTAAAATTAAAAGGATTGGAAATGTACAAAGTATTTTCTCTGATCACAATGGAAATAAATTAAAAATCAATAACAAGAAAATTAAGGAAATTCACAAATAGGTGCAAATTAAAATATGGACAGCTTAAGAACCAATGTGTCAAAGAAAAAAAAATCACAAGATAAATTAGAAAATACTTTGAGATTGATGAAAATGAAATAAAAAGCAAAATTTATAATATGCAGCTAATGTAGACCTTAGAAGGTAATTTGTAACTGTAAATGCCTATTTTTTTAAAAAGAAGAAAGATCTCAAATTAATAATCTAATTCACTAACTAAGAAACTAGAAAAACTAAACCCCAGACAAGCAGAAGGAAGCAAATAATAAAGATTTCACTCTTTTTAATGTAATAGCATAAATTTGTTTTTAAAATTGAATTTAAGTGAATCATATTCTATGGAAGATATTTATCACTAAAAATTTCCATATAAATTTACTTAAACTGGAAATTTTGAAGAATTTTATTCCCTGCTGATATTCGGAAATGACGGTGTGAGATACAGGAAGTAGGGTGTTTACTAAAGGTTGCCTGACTAAATTCAGCTTGGATTTTTATTAGTCTCCTATCAATATTTATATTATATTTAAGGCTTGCTATACACACAAGATGCTTATGCATTTTGAGGCTGACTACATTTTTATTTTGAACCATTTAATGATAAGTTGCTGTTGGCAGAATTTAATAGGTTCTTGAGAAATGTGTTTGTATCTCCAGATTAGTAATATCACACTAAACCAGAGTTAGCATTTTATTATAGAAAGAATGGAGCCACATATCTAAGACCCTTTTGAAACGGGATAGAAAAAGCCCAGAAGTAAAATGCTGATGGGAAGAGACAATTTATTTTCTTCTGCCTGCCTGCATTTAAAATAAGGGTATATTTAACCTAGAAAAGAACAGATGGACTGTAATTATAATAGTCAGAGATAAAATGTTGTATTTTTCAATTCTTCTATTAATTTATTTCTGTTTCTCCCACTGACAAAAAGTGTACTGTTGCGCATAGGTGGATTAAATGAGAAGAAAAATGTTCCACCATATATGTTCTATATGATTTCTGGAAAACTGTTTATTTCAAGTTTACTTTGGAGTATTATTTAGTTTGAGTTTTTCCTACTTAGCCTCCAAGGCAAACATAGTATTGGATTTTATAATTTTTGTTAGAGTACATTGATTGCTAAAAAGTAGATCAGCTAAGTGTCACCTCAACTATGTCTTTAGAATAGAGTTGTTGTAAATATCTATCCAGCAAACAAGAGAGGTGCCCAAGCAATATGAAGCATATATTTATGCTCATAAAACTTGACTCTGAATGGATGATAATAAGTAGACTGAATTATTTTGCTTTGAAATATATGTGGTACTTTCCATTTTTTTTAAAGTTAGATGGTATACTTCAAATAAATAAGCTGTACAAATGGAAAGAGCAGTGCTCAAGTGGCCATGTGGGTATGATTATTCAGTCTGATAATTTCCAAATTTTAATGACACTAAAAAGCTAACTCTACACTTCTGGGTTTCTTTAGACATAAAAAGGGGATAATAATACTCATTTCACATTTTTATGAGTTCTAAATATCAATGTGAAAGTGGCTGGCAAAAGTCGATCACATGTTAGGTTATGAGTAAATGTCAAATTTTAAATTGGCTTGTCAGGAAAATAACTATTTTAAGGATAATTGCTATCCTTAAATATCCTATGGAATGTAATTACTATTACATCCCCAAATAATCACATGTTTATTAAACATAGTCAAGTTCAAGCCTCTAAAGGTAGTTGAATTATAACAACCTTACCTGGATATATTTGTACTAAAAGACAAGTAATACCTAACATTTGTATACTGCTTTACATTTTCCAGAAAGCATATCATTTGGTATTCTGTTTTCATTCCTGTTGCAGTTGGCAGTTGGTACTGTGGTTTGCAATAGAGTCTTCTTTCCATATTAACCATCTACCATCTACCATGCCAACATTCCTAACACTCCAAGTGATTCATTAATACCTCCACTGGGAATTCTAGGTAGTGGGAAACTTCTCAATGTGCAAGTGATGTCCCACAGTGGCTGCAAGTATTTTCCACTGGGTTTTCTAATCCAACATGTGGTTTAGATTTGTTCAGAACTCTTTATCATCCACCCCATTACACACCAACATCAACCCATTCCAGCTGTCTGCACTTAGGACCCAAGTATTTTCAGCCACCCATATCACTCATCTGGAACCAATGAGTGATGAGCTAGCAAATCAATAAGCGTCACTCAATTCATCAATAAGATCTGGAAAGAGTCTTGGCTTCTCCTTGCCAGAGGTCACAGGACAGAGTCATGTTGTAGGGATATTAAGTAACAGTCTTTCTTTGGTAGCTGCCAAATCATCCTGAATGCCCAAGGAATGCGCCCTCCTTCAACTCCTAGATACAAACTCAGAAAAGAGCCCTTTCCTTCAACTCACCTGTCTCTCTGGAATTCATTTCACACTCTCTACCAGTTTTATTTTCAAATACTGGTTATTTTTCTTCTTCCCACAGAATCGTTCTACATGTGTTTTCCTCATTAATTTCCAAACCTGAAATTTTTAAAGTACTCATTATAGATTTTCAAAAATATGCCCCCCTGAGATCAGATCCACTGAGATCAGATATGCTCTTCCAGCGAAATTTCCTTTCTCGCCATATAACTTCCTTGAACCATTTTTCAATAACCTAATGATCTATTTACTGTGAATATATTATAGATCTGATTTACTTATCATTTGGCACTGTGGCACTTCTTATTCAAATATTCTTTTCAGTAGATGCTGCTGCACTCCTCCAATTTTCCTCCCATTTCTCTGGCCATTTCTTATTTGTCTCCAATGTATGTTTCTCCTTCTAGCCTTCCCATTAATATATGTTTCTCAGAATTATGCCCCTGGCTCCCTGCCCCCTCTCCCATTTTATGCACTCATTTACTTCTTTGGCTTCAATTTCTTTTGCTTTCTGACATGACAACATCTAAATCTAACCTCTCTCTTGAGCTCCTTGTTTGTATATCCACTGACTATTGTATCTCTTCACTTATGTAGATATTCAATTTGAACCAAACTATGTCCTTGATCATCACATCTCATCTACTCTGTCCCTACCTTACTCCTTTCTCATTTACCTAATTTCAGAGATTGGCTTGAACGTCCACCAGTAGCCCAATTTATAAACTTGAAAGTTGCCTATATTCTTGACTTTCATTTATCATCTATATTCAACAAATCACAGAAACCTATTGTTTCTCCCACTTAAAAATCTTGCAATTCTATATACTTTTTTGGTCCCCAATATCTATCCTTTTATACAAAACAAACTTCTTAAATCTCACTTCATTTCCCACATCTAGTTTTACCCCCTTTATAACTATTTTCCAACTATATCCAGAGTAATTATTTTTAAGGCAAATAATCTATCTTAACTTCCTGTGCAAATCCTTTAAGTATTTCCCCTTGGATTTGGGATCAAGTCCAAATTCTCTAAAGAACCAACAGAACTTCTCATGGCTTGATCCCTGCCTAGGTCTTTATCAAATGGCATTGTCTGTCAGATTCAGCTATGCAGCTCTAAATAACTTGTTTTTAGTTTCTTAAATTCATGATGTTCTCGATTACTGGCAGACTCTCCCACAGTATTCCACTATTTTTTCCTGGCTAACTTCTACATATTCTTTATATCTCTGCATTAAAATCATTCCCCCTAAGATAAGGATTCACTATGTGCTCCCCAAACACCCTTTCCTTCCTTTATGAGAGAATTCTTCACCCTTTCATTTTTGTTTTGTATTTTTGTTTTGCTTCGTTTTGTCTTCCCTACTGGACTATAAAATTTGTATGTATTTTGCTCATTTCCATGTCTCCAGCACTTGGAAAAGTATCAGAGACATTGATGAAAGGGTCCTGTATATTACATTAATAAGCAATTGTATGGTAGAAACAATCCACTACAAAATCACGTTTTGATTACCCAATAACAGTAAGTTGGTGTATAAATGTAAGAAAATGAAACAGCCTATATATACAAGTCATATATAAAAATGTTATCATAAATCAAATATGTATAAATATTCTTGCATAAGAAGCAGTGTTGGATATTTTGACAATAGGCAGTCTATTTATTGCAAGATTGACAACTCCTTCACTAACTACCTGTGACAGTTTAAAGTTCTTTTATGAATATCAAAAAGAAAAAGATTATGTTTTTAAACTAATACATTCCTGTGGGTGTGGGGCTTTTTTGATTAGATTACATCAGTGAAGCATGACACAGGTTGAGTTTCTGCCCTCTTGCTAAGCCTTATATAAACAGAGACACAGAGGAAGAGACACAGAGAAAGGAAGCCGCCATCTTGATCGTGCCATGTGAGAGAGAGGACTCCAGGTTGCCTACAGCTCCAGAAAGGCAGAGTAGCCTCTAGAGGCTGAGACAAGCCCCAGAGTCTGGAATCAGCAGAGCACAGAGGTATGGAAAGAGGACCCTGAAGGGCTGGGCCCACAGAGCAGCTCAAGCCTGAGTCAATGAGCCCCTGCCACATGCCTGATTGCCAAATGGCAGGATGCCAGGATGACCAGTAGCTGAGTTTGGTGAGAAAGCATCTCTGTTGATTCCTTGATTTGGATATTTCACAGCCCCAGAACTGTAAGCTTTTACTCCAAATAAAATGCCCATTATAAGAACCAACTCATTTTTGGTACTTTTCATCAGCAGCTCTGTGGCAAACTGAGACACTACCCATGTGAGCTAGGCAAGTCACTTCAGATTTTTTAATTTCTTTTTATCATGTGTAAAATAAGAAAACATCTTATGATATCAGAAAATTTAAATTTAGGGTATATTTTTCCTAATTTGGAAAAAAAAACCTTCCCTGGGAATCAAATATTTCATAAGTCTACAATAATGCAAATACTATTGTGACAGTTTGAATTTTGTGAATCCCGGAAAAGGTTATGTTTTTTAACTAATCCATTCCTGTGGGTGTTGGATCCTTTGATTGCATTAAATTCTGTTAAGGGACCTTTGATTAGATCCCTTGATTAGTTTGCTTTAGGACTCTTGATTGGACTATGTCAATGAGGCATGATCCAGGCTGCTTCTCTGTCCTCTTGTTGGGTCTTATATAAACTGAGAACACACACACAGAAGAGAGACAGAATCAAGAGAGCTGCCACCATCTTTACCCTTCCATGGGAGAGAGAGGACTACAGATTTGCCTACAGCTGTAGAAAGACAGAGAAGCCCCGAGAGGCTCAAGGAGAGGAGGCCCAGGGAGAGATGCCCAACTGCCCACAGCTGAGCTCCAGGAGAAAGTGGGAAGAGACAAGCAGACCACCCATCTTGCCTTACCCCTTGGCAAAACTCCAGGATCTGCTAGCATCTGACCTTTGGTGAGAAAGTATCTTAATAATGCTTTGAATTGGACATTTTTGCAGCCTCAGAACTGTAAGCTTTTACCCCAAATAAATCGCCTTTATAAAAGCCAACCCATTTCAGGTATTTGCACTGATAACCTTTGACAAACTAAGACAACAATCAATATTTGTTTTAGTGTTTACCATACTAGATATATCACTTTACCTCAAAATCATTGACCATGATTACTGTAAATTACAAGATGAAAACTGAGATCCCAAAGACGATTGTTTTCAATTCACAAATTCACTATTTGGTCAAAGATACAAACACACACAATTCAATTGGCAGTCTATTATCTTTGTATACAGATATACTGTTATAAAATGACAGACATTTTATATCCTCTTTCTTGACCCAACTCTTCTGTTAGCTATGAGCATGGCAACTTGAATTCTGCAATCCCCAGAGTAGAGAGACCTCTTTGAATTAAGATGGTGCCCCCCTAAAACCTTTGGTTTATGGAAGACATGATTTTACCCTTGTTTTAGTTTCTTAGGCTGCTCAGAGCAGATACCATGAAATGGGCTGGCTTAAATAATGGAAATTTATTAGCTTACCCTTTGAGGCCAGGAAAATGCCCAAATCAAGGCATCATCAAGGTAATGGTTTCTTCCCAAAGACTGGCTACTAGCAATCTTTGGCTCCTCTGCCACATGGCAAGGTACATGATGGCATCTGCTGATCTCTCCCTTCTCGTCTGCGTTTCATTGATTTCAGCTGCTTGCGTCTGTGGCTTTCTCTCTGTGTGTATTCATTCTGTTTATTAAAGACTCCAGTAAGATGATTAAGTGCCATCCTGAATGAGGTGGGTCACACCTCATCAAAACATCTAACAATGGGTTTACACCCACAGGAATGGATTAGATTGAAGAACATGTTTTTTTTTCTGGGATACAGACAGCTTCAGATCACCACAACTCTTTAATTACCTTCCATGCACATGTCTCCTGCAATGCCCTGGCACAAATGGGCACAGGTAAATATACTGCCACCACCCTTCTCTTCAATTTGCTTTGGGAAACGTAGACAATGGGCTGATTCTCACCAAATTTTACTGGAAATATGAAGTAGAAGTAATATCTTTCTAAATATTTCCAAGTTTGAATTAATAACTAATATACTCTAGAAAAAGGACATTTACTGTGAATTATAAAGATTAATATAAAACAGATAACCAGAATATATGAACCTCAAGAGTAGCACAAAAACCCTGAATGCAAGTTAAACGGAGATAAATTTCAGTTCAGCACGAGGATGGCCCTTCTAACAGTCATTGCTGATAAAAGATTAAAATCTTTTAAAGTGGTGAGCTTTCTGTCACTAAAGATGTTCACGCAGCTGATGGACATAGATTCTATAGTGAACTGCGTGAGCCATTGTACTAGACGATGCTCAGGAAAAACTCTACCTGGAGACTGAAATTCTGTGACCATCACAAGTATTACTACACTGTAGACCACACACTGAGGCTCCAGGCACTAAATCCTGTGCTTCCAGGTGTTAGCAGTGATAACGGAAGTAAAATATGATGAGTGAGGTTTGTAAGATGATTTAATGCAAACAAAGGGATTTTATGCAAAATTTAATTGTCACACCAAGCCTGCACGAGAGTTATTATTCTACCATTACTATTATAGATAAGGAAATTGGGCCTCAGCAAAGTTGAGAGACTTGTCTATGATTATCTAACAAGTGGTGAAGGTGAGTCTTGATTCAAAAAATTGTCTTTAGTAATCTCTTGCTCTTCCCACTATGTGAGTATTACGATCATGGATAGGCAATTTAAAATTTTTGTAAGCAGTTTTCCCAGGTTTCCTTTGCCTGAAGGAAAAAATAAATAAATTGCAGGCAAGATTTTAAAATCAGTGAGAAATCAGCATGAAAGTATTTTAACACCATATCTTGATTTAACTCCCTAAGGGTTTCTCTGCCGTGTGGCACTGCCTGCCTTGACATTATCATTTAACTAACCCCCTAGGAAAGGTCGCAGACTGTTTACAGTGGTATAACGGGCTGTGGCATCATTCCCCAGTCATAATCCATTTCTGAAAGGGTCAGTCTCACTTCGCAGGGCCCTCAGGGAGACCAAGAGTGCGGGAACTGCTGATCTGCCCTTTTTGCCTTGGTCACACTCATCATCGGAACTAGGAAAGCAGGGTCATTTTAAATGCGGTGCTTCAGGGCTTCCCGCGGATCAGAGTTTTTAAACTCCTTATGAATCTCATTTTGTACTAAGCTAGCTGACACCATCCAACGCATGCCAGTTCTTCCACCTCACTGCTGTGGGTTGAATTGTGTCCCCCCAAAATATATGTTCAAGGCCTCACCACCCCCGCTCTGTGAATGTTTCCCCGTTTAGAAACAGGATCTTTGAAGATGGCTTTAGTTGAGATGAAGCCTTACTGGATTGCGCTGGGCCTGAGAAATGGACACAGACAGAGACACCGCCAAGGGGAGGGCCGTGTGAAGCCAAAGCAGGCGGAGAATGGAGTGACGCCTACAAAAGGCCAGGAACACCAGGGATTGTGTGCAAACGCCAGAAGCTAGAGGAAGCAAGCGAGGATGCTGGCCCAGGTCCTGCAGAGGGAGCACGGCTCTGTCACCGGTGATTTTGGGTGTTTAGGCTCCAAAACTGTGAGTCAATAAATTTCAGGTGTTTTAAGGCCCTAGTTAATGGTATTTTGTCACCGCAGCCCTAGGAAACTATGACACCAGTGGGGCAAGCCAGGCTTCTTCAACCCTTGTAGAAACACTTGGTTGTATAACTCCCCACAAAGGGCTGGACTGAATTCTCTTTTTCCCCCACCACTTGTCCCACTGCACCCCCATTTCTTAAACCTGAGGGGAATTATTTTTTCAGCCTAACATCAACTTGTAGCCTGTTTTAATATGGAAATAGAAGTGCTTTGTTTTTCTTTCTTTTGCTGCAAAAGAAGACCTAAATGCAAATATGTCCCCTTACCATCTGGGAATGATTCACTCTATCTGACCTTGAGGGAAGTGGAACCATATTTTAGTGAACCATGGCTCTGAATTTAATTGGCCAACAAGACTTATTAAAGAAAAACAAGAGGACAATAGGACTGTAAGTTGATTAATAGTTTTTCTGTTGCTTTTCCTTCTTGGACATGGGAATAAAATGAGAGTGCCTTTGAGAACTCACAAGGTCATGGGGGTGGGGCCGGGAGTTTCAGATGAAGGGGAGAGTCCCCAGTGTCTGGGCTTAAGCTGGGTAAGTTGTCCTAGAATTATATTGGAACAGTTATATGAATTAACCTAGTGAAAACAAAGCAAAATGGATTCCTGAGTTTCCAAAAAGCATGTAGAAGCTAAACCTTTATAAGCCTGTCCCCAGCCTTTAGTGGAGAAGAGCATTTCCATTGCCTGCACTCAGTTGACCTTTCTTCCCTGCCTCAGAAAATACGGCTTCATCTGCAGTAGCACTTCACCTGTAGTTAGTTTGTGTGTACGCTTCCACCACGATCTCCCACAGGACCTGTAAGTTCAAAAAGAGAAGCCCTGGACACTTAGGAGGGTGAAGGTGAGAAGTCCACACTCTTCTCCTTGGAATGCTAAAACAAACAAGCTGGAGACCCCTAACATGCGGCAATGATTAGTGACACCCAATTTATAAATACACCAAAGTTATCTGATTAAAAATGAGAATAGCAAGAAAATGGCTTGCCTGTCTTGTATAAACTCTAATCTGAAGAAGGCGAGTATTTAAATCATTAGTACTTCTAGGCATTCCTTTCATTAATTCATTCAAAATAAGTATCGCGTGCCTACATTATGCCAGGCCTGTGGATAGAGGACTGCACAAGACGTACAGGGTGCCTGAAGTCATAATACTAACTTCCTAGAGCATGGTGACAGAAAATTAGCACAGTGATTCAGATAATGCTGTCACGAAAATAAGACAGGGTGACACGTTGCAGTTCAAGAAGAGGCCAGTCTTTTATATCTGGGGTCAAAGCATTCCTGGAAGAGGGACCAATGAGTACAAACCAGGAACAGGGTTAGCATGTTTAAACATTCCTTAAGGAAAAGAAAGGAGGCCACTATGCCTGAAGCTGGAGGACCAAGAGGAGAGTAGTAGGAAATTGATTCAGCAAAGGAGGCAGATGCCAGATCATATGGAGCTTTGCAGATCAGTATAAGGAGTTTAGAGTTTATTATAAATGTAATGAGAAGCCATTGGTGGTTTACGGGCAGAGAGGTGGTGTGATCTAACATAAGACTTTTTTATTTTAATTTTTTTTTTATTTTTTTTTAAGTTTTCAGGAGGCACCAGGTATTGAACCCGGGACCTTGCACATGGGAAGCAGGTGCTCACCACTGAGCTACACCTGCTCCCCATTTTTTATTGGTTGTTTGTTTGTTTGTTTTAAATACCTCTTGCTACAAAGGGAATAAACTTTACTAGGGAAAGAGCAGAAACATGGAGATCAGTTAGGAGGCCATTACAGTTGTTCTTGAAGGAGGTAGTAGTGGCTTGCTTGAAGATGGTAGCAGAGAGGAAGGGAGGGAGGGAGGGAGGGAACTCAGCCTCTGCATAGAAGCTAAATATGTTGGAGAGTCATAAAAAATTACAAATGACCTAAAAAACAAAACAGCTATGCCCAGGGAGGATGGTTCCAGGTGGCTGGGTGCACCTGATGCATGAAACACAGCGGGACCTCCCCGGGTTGTCTTTGCATTATCAGGGAGAGTAGCTGAGCATTCCGTTTTAAAGAGGCTTCCATTATCCCACTGTAAAGAGTGTGGAAAGTCAGGATCTCTTTATACTCCTAGCACATCTGGCTACCTCAACATTACCAAGGAACCAGAGTAGGGCTCTCTGTGTCTTTTACTCCCTGAGTCTCTCCCCATTCTCACCTACAACAAATAAACAAGTAACTCGATGCCTAAGTACAGGGTGTAGTAACAGACTCTTGGGAGCAAAGAACAGAGCAGGACTTACACATCCTGGGGCCTTGCCACCAACCATAGACCACTCTAAGCACCTCTTAAAATATATTTATATATATATAAATAACATTTTTGTAAGCAAATGCACATATATGCATATATATTTATATATCATTTTGCAAATGTTGGTATGTATTGTGAAAATTTTGATTTTTACCCACAATAAAAAAAAAAAAAAAAAAGAACAGAGCAGGGTAAGAGAACAGGTGGTGTGGAGAAGAGGTGTGATTTTATAACTGATGACCATGAAAATGCGCATTGATAAGGTGACCTCAAAAAAGAGATCTGGGGGAAATGAGGGTGCAGGATTTGCAGTCCACAGTGGCACGGAGCTTGCCAGACTAAGGGGACAAAAGGAACACAATTTCTGAGGAGCAAATGTCTGGTACATTTGAGGAATTTCGCAAAACCCAGGGAAGCTGGGACACAACAATCACAATAGAAAGTGGCAGATGATGAAGAAAGAGAAGGGCTCTGCTAGGAACCCTCCCTCAAGCACCAGAAGGTTCCGAGAAGAGGAGTAGGTTGATCTGGTCTATGTGTAATAATAGGATCACACTGTGATGAGAACAAACGGCAGGAGAATAAGGGCAGGAGCAGAAAGGCATGTTGAAAGGTTATGGAAATAATCCAGGGGGTGATATTTTGGTCCAAGGTGGCAGCTGTGAGGGCAGTTACAGTTAGTGAGATTGTAGAGCTATTTTTAAAGTAAACCTAAGAGGATCTGCAGATGGGTTGGATTTGTCATGTGGCAGAAACCTTGGGTTCAGGATGACTTCAAGTTTGGGGCTTGAACAGCTACAAGTTACCATTAGTAAATGGTTACATAGAAAAGGCAGCCAGGCTCGGGTGGCATGAGACCTGAGACACATTATTCCCCAAGATTAGGGCTAGTAAAATGGCTGTCCACAGAAATTTGTTTTAAATATTAGAGTTTTGTAGCCCATTATGTTCCCTTCTATGTTCCTGTCACAAAAAACTGAGTTAGGATTAATAGCTTAGTGCAACTCCCTCTAGTAATTTTAGATAACATTTTTCACTCTCCCCTTATAGTTCTTGCTTCCTTTATATGTGCTATGTTTTTGTTCTCATTGTATTTGTGATTTTCCTCTAAGATGCTTCAAATACATGTTGACGTTAATTAAAGCAATAGAGAAAATAAAACACTAATAATTTTCTACGGCTGTGTTCTTCCAGGCATGTCAAGGGCCCATAATATCTCCAGAATCAATACATTGTATATAATATATTTTAATGTAATAGATGGAAGAGAAGCTTGAGATTTTTACTTTTGCTCAAACGGATATAAACCTATGAACAAGAGTTTACATATTTCTAAAATATTTTCTCATTGCAACGTTTCCATAAGTAAATTATTTTTATTCAAGCATTGATGGGTTCAGAGGCAATTAGAGACTTACATCAAATAATGTCTGAAAAATGTTTGAAGAAAATATGCCCCTGCTATATCAGATGCTACTCGAATATTATCCAGACTACGGGAAAGGCACACAGTAATTGAGTCTCCAGGGAGAGTGCAGAACATTTCGTGATATAGTCCATTCTGCAATTATAGCAAGGGTGTCATATGTGAGATGTCAATAAAGGAATATTTAAAATTAAAAGGTTTCTAAGTCTTGTTACTCTGAAGAAGAAAAAAGGAGGAGATGCCATTTGTTTTCTCAACTTATACCTTTGGCAAAAAGAAATCTTTTCCACATGAAGATCTCAGCTTATCTCTGGATTTCAGAGTTCATGGCCCCATTTGGCCACCTGGGAATAATTCGTAGAGAGACTTACTACAGTTTGGAAACAGTTTTAAAATTTCATGAAGTCTTACACTAGGGTACCAATCAATCTGTTTCCATGCATAAATTTTATTTTAGGAATGTTATCTTAACAATATCATAAGGTATATCTGTCGGAAAAGTACATCGTTTTCTATTCACATTCTTAAAGCAGCTGATTTCATGTTTTGCATCATCTCCCTTGGTCCTTGTCTATACACATACATAATTTATACCCTTATAATTATGGTGTATTTTATATTCTATTTTTACTCATCATTATAAGCATATTTATATGTACAGCATAGCCTCTATCAATCATAATTTAATCACTGTATAATATTTAATTGAGGGGTCTGTAATATACTTATTAAGTCATATTTTTTCATGTGAGACATGATTATCTCCCTGTTTTGCAAATATGGAAAATATTATAAGACTATAAAATATATATAATATATTTCTAAACATAAAAAGACTATAGCAGGTACATATCTGTTTTTTTTAATTAAATTAAGAGGATTTCTGAATAAAACACATATATGTTATGGTATATAATACTATAATTCTTTTCAAAGTTTATGCTTCCATTTCCAACTGATGTACATATGATTTTTTTAAATTTTATTTTTAAAGAACCCTTAGATTCCAAAAATGATACATCAAAAATATTGGGGGATTCCCATATACCCCACCCCCTCCCCCTCCCACACATTTCCTCTTTAACAACATCCTTCATTAGTGCGGTACATTTGCTACAATTGATGAACACATATTGAAGCATTGCTACTAACCATTGTCTAGAGTTTACATTGATTTTTTTTTTAATATGGAACACTTCATGAATTTGTGTGTCATCCTTGCACAGGGTCCATGCTAATCTTCTCTGTATCGTTTCAATTTTAGTATATGTGCCGCCGAAGTGAGCACTCCATTATGATTTTAATAGTCATATCAGAAGTGAGCCAGAATATTTCTAAATTTACTAACTTAACAAACGCTTTATCTGATTATTTTATGTAGATTGTTTTCCATATGTTACTTTACTATTAATGTTATTCTAATAATAGAGGTTATTCTACTCAGTTATATATATATTTTTCAGCCATAATAGTTTTGCCTCCCTCAATACCTATGTAATTGCACATTTTCCCAAAAGGTGGCCTTTGCCAACAACATCTCCTAAGGTAGAACCTGTTCCAGCTCTCTCTGGCTGACATTTTGATTCTTCCTCTAAGGTAAAATAAGCTGTGATTTAAATTCCTGGGAATAAGTGACAAACACCCTTCTGAGCTTTTAACAGGGATTCACTTTCTTTAATTAAAAGTGAAAAATGTCCTTCCCCACACCCTTTGAACTATAATCACAGCCAGGATGATTGCGACTGTGATTGCTGAGAATATGCCCAGAAGACATAAATGGGCAATGTCCTGCATAAGGCACCAGATCTTAAACTGAGACTTAGCTTCATTCTGTCATTGAAGAAGCCTTTGGAGAGTCCCTGCTGCGTTTAAGCCCAGCTTGTTGCTGCTAAATCCCTAGTGACCAGAGGCAGATTCCTTACATTACAATTTGATTTCCCATCAGTAAACACCGATAAGTAATTTTAAATCCTAGTGTCCTTGTATATTGTTTTGAAAGATTTGCATTAAAATATTATATAGAAGTTGTTATAGCTTGGTTTGTGCAGCAAAAATAATACCATTTACCCTCAACCTCTCTGTCATTGTATAGCAGCATAGAAGAGGGTACAAATTAAGTTTCTTAAGGCTACTGGGCCACTGCAAATAAGAAGATGAGAAGTGGTCAAGGCGCTGGCCATGACAATATTTTTGGTTGTACTAACTATGTCTACAACATGGCAGGTCCCTGGCCTAAACTAAAAGGAATGAGGTAAAGATGCAAGCCCTAGGCTAGGACAAATGACAAATGCTGAGCAAATGGTAGATGTCCCTCAGGAGGAAAGAGGAAATGTGGGTGAACTAAGCATGACCTCCCATGATGTCTCGGGCCATCTAAATTTAAATTCCCAACATTTTATTGACAACCTTGTTCTAGCCTATAGCCTCAACTAATAATTGCCTTGATTTATACATAACGTAGGGTTATAAGCTATATTGGAACTGATTTAAGGATGTTCATATTTTGGAACAAGGGGTGTGAGCATTCTTACATGTCTTCTTCGGATTATCACCATGGGCTCTTGAGGATATATAGAATTAAAAATGTATTGTTATTGTTTACTTAAAACACAGTTAAATAAATCCATACTAAACAAGCAAGGCCTCCCTGCCTGGGCCCTGGCCGTTTCCCCAGCTCTGTGGAACAGGGATTACCTCGTGGCCCTATAGGCTGCCATGGCAGCCAGCTATGTGAAGAGGCCATTGGCCCTGACGCCGGTCAGCTGAGGCTTAAAGTTATTTCCTCTGGTCTGACAGGTGGGATAGACCAGCTACTGTAAGATTGTGTTGCCTTCTTCCCACTACAAAGTCTACTTCATGCCAACTAAGCCCAGAACACACCCACTAGGTCTATGGAGTCCTTTTAATTTAACAATCTGAAGTAAAATGCTTAGGACATTGCCTGCCACAAAATAAGCTCCTAATAGATATTACCTTGATTTTTGTTGCTGTCTGCAAGGAAGCATGGGTAACACGGGTAACTGCAGGATCTAGTCACTAAACCGCCACTAGAGAGAGTGCTAAATATGTTTTGTGCATCCTCAGAATAGACACATGGCAGTTTCAGGTTAAGGAGCTGATGGGAAGAAGCAAAAGAACAAGTGGTAAGACCCCAAAGGTCTGGAAGATGACAATGCCAGGAAACAACAAAGAGACATTACTTGGGACAACCCACTAGGTTTTATGGGGTGAAAAGCAGTTGACAAAACATCGTAACAGAGCCACGTATAGGAATTCAGAGAATAACAGACTCTAGCTTCCAGGAATAAATGCCTGCCCTCTTTGCCTCCCTTTGGAAATTATTAAAGCATCAGACAATGTTAATGAGATTTTTGTGGACTTTTAGCCTTGGTGCATAATTTAAGTGTTAATGTTTCCTCTGTGTCAGATTTGCTCAATTTTTCTTCTTGCTCCAATTTTGTCCAACGAAATTATAGGAATTCCTAGGAGTGCTGACCAGGATATGCTAAGTAAAGGGCACATTGAGCTAAACAATAGAGACCCTTCACCAGCAGGGATGTTATTTACGCTTGTGAGTTCACAGGAGCAAGAAATAATTGCAAGGAGCGGCTGGTCAGTTATTTCCTCCACCATCCTGGAGAAGTACAAAGATGAACACGATGTCTTGAAGTAATGGCACTCAAACTTGAGCCTGGACCCACCTCTAAAGTTTCTCATTCATGAGGTCTGGGGTGGGGCCAGAAAATCCTCCTTTTAACAAGTTCCCAGGTAATGCCAATGCTGCTACTCGTCTGTGGACCACAATTTTAGCATCACTGCTCCACAGGCTGTTATGTGACAAGCCATTCAATCAATTAAAGCAACAGTCTGATGAAGCTCTATCATAGGTTTAGTTCTAAAACTGGCCAGGGAGCAGTAATTCTAAATTGTGTTCTTTCACAGATGAGTGTCTTTGATCATAAAGTTGAGAGAGAGTGTGTGTGCCTGGACAATTACCGGTCAATAACCATTATTTGAAAAAGAACTCAGTACACATGCTCTATAATTATGAATCAGTTGTATCATCCTCACATAGTAAAGGTTACATGTTATATTGATTTAATTCCACCAGGCACCAGTGCCCCATTGTTGGCTGAAGTAATTTTATTTTCCTTTCAATTATTGTTTTCTAATCTCAGAACAAGAAATCTTTTCTTTAAATAAAGTGTCTTTGGCATCCTTTCGGCATTTCTGCATCACTGCTGTGTTTTCCATTTTTAATTAGTTAAAATAGCCTAAAGGTATTTTATAGTATACTTCCTATATTTTTCACAATCACAGATATCACTGGTATTTGATAAATTTGCATAATTGTCTTGAAAACTAGGTGCTTGGTTTTTTTTTTTTTAATCATTATTTTAATAGTGGGTTTTATTTTGTGTGTGTCTCTTTTTTAATATTGACTGTCGTTGTGCTTCCTATTCCGTCAGTACACAAACCCGGGGTTGGTTCAGTTTATGAATCTCATCTTATATTCCAGGCTGCTGTCAGGCCCTATTTCTTCTTGTTCAACTGACCTCTCATGTTTCACCTTTCCTATTTTTTCTCCCAAAATTATTTCACTCTTACCTACCGTTGTTCATATTGGAATGCCTTTACCTAGCTTTTTGTAAGCTAAGCAACAAAACAAATATGAAGATGGTGCCAGTGTTTCAAATTACCCACTCCCCCAGATTTGACTGTTCAGTGAGAAGTATCCATCACATTATTAATTAGTGTCATGTAGCAAACAGGATTGTTTGGCAGAGTCCGTTATTTTTCATATGCTTTTGCTGACATTGAGAATAAAAGTGTTTCTCCCACTTTGATTGAATTGGTCAGTCAATTTACAAGTAAAATAATAGGTGTGGAGGCAAAACCTAATTGCAGTGCTAAAGTCATTGAAACATGTTTTCAATTCCTGTTGTCTGGGATGAACTCCAAGTCATGACTTCCAAACTCTAAATGTTAATTCTTTAATTCTAGAAACATGTGTTTCTAAAATATGATTTTAAATCAAAGCCCAAAAGCTAGAAAGAGACACTTCATATTTAGATATGGATATTTACACCTAGTTTTATAATATATGACTTTTATTTCACTGCCAAGCAACCTGCTCAGTGGCAAATAATATTCACCAATTCATTTTGTCATATTTAATTGCTTATTTGGCTTATCCATGCTGTCTTGTGATATTTTTTATCCTAACAAATATAATATATAAAACATCATAGGGAGCTGATATGGCTCAGTGGTTGAGCACCAGCTTCCCACATATGAGGTCCCGGGTTCAATCCCCTGCCCCCAGTACCTCAAAAAAAAAAAAATCATGGAAGTGCTTTGTAATTGTACAGTAAGTGATTGTATTTCTTTATTTTTATAGCTTAGTTTGAAATAATTTCTAACTTTCAGAAAGGTTTCAAGAACTATGAAAATCTTCCCAAATGCCCAGCGTCCATAATTGTTAATACTTCACCTCTCCCTCTGTCTCTTGCTCACTCTCTACACATTATCAACCTGTTGACATATTGCCCATGACCCCCAGACACCCCAGTATGTATTCCCTCCAAACACCAACACCCTTACATATAATATTCCCTCAGTCTTCTCAGTCAGAAACTCATTTTCAATAGCAACCAAATCACAGATCCCTACCATTCAAATATGCCCCCTTCTTTTTGGTCCAGGAACTAATCCAGGATTGTGGGTTGCATTTACTTGCCATGGCCCCTCAGTCTGCTTCAATCTGGAACACTCCTTGGTCTTTTGCCATTTTTCATGGACAGTTTTAAAGAGTGCAGGCCTCATTTTGTAAAATGACCCTCAACCAGGCTCCATGAGACGTTTCCCCATGACCAGTCTCTTCCTGAGCTGGAACCACACGGACACGATGCTGTAGCCCTACCAGGGCATCAACTGTGAAGGTCCATCGTGTTGACCCACCCACCACTGGTTTTGTTAACCTTGTCTTCTGTTCCAATTACATATTTTGTGAGGAGAGACGGTCAGACTATGCCAAAGTCCTTGCTCCTCTTCATATCCACTCTCCAGCCTTAACATCCACCAGCAGCTCCTAAATATATTGCCACTGTTATGGTTGGCAAATAGTCATGATCATTTCGATGTGCAACAATTCCCAGATTTGGTCAGCAGAATATCTTTCAAGATAGTTCCTGAGTCCTTTAGTTATGTTTTCATCTTCTTTGTTTCCTTATTTTAGGCACGAGATGCTTGTTCTTTCCCTGATCCATCCCTAAAATCACACATTTTTCTAAGGAGCTGTGGTTCCTTTTAGTGGAGGATGGTGTTTAGAAATCCAGATCTGCGTGCTCAGAGTGGTCACTGCAATTGGGCACCATTGCTTCTAGACTTTCTCAGCAGAGAGAGTTAAGAAATAAATGTAGATAAACACACATATAGTTATATTTCCAAATCTATCTCTATATGAACTAGACACATCTGTTCACGCTTCTACATCCAATCCCATCAACATCTCAGGTTTCTTTCTATATTTGTAAATCCCTCCCTGCCCCTCATTTTTCTCAATATGTTTACTTACTTGTTTATCTCCTGCCACCCACATTTTCTGTACCATTGCCTATTTATCTTCTGAACATTTCAGAGAATATTGCACATGTCATACTGCTTCTATTATACATAACACTTCTATTTACATTTCCTATGAAAAAGGATATCCACTTAGGTAATCATCTTAAGTGTAGTTATCAAGTTCAAGAAATTTAACATTGATATAAAGCTTACATTCTGTACTACATTTTTTTCTTATATCCCAATAATGTCCTTTAAAGAAACTGTAAGTTTACAGAAAAATCATGCAGAAAATATAGCTTCCGTATTCCCCCCATTATTAACACCTTCTGTTAGTGTGACACCTTTGTTACAATTGACGAAAGAATGTTGTTATATTTGTACTAACTAAAGTCCATAGTTTATATATTGTGTTGCACAGTCCTATTTTTTTCATTCATTTTTATTCTAGTAACATATATACAAACAAAAATTTCCCCTCTTAAGCATATTCAAATATTTAATTCAGTGGTGTTAATTAGGTTCACAATAGTGTGCTACCATCACCCAATAATGTCCTTTTGAGCTTTTTCTCCTGATTTCTTAGATCCCATCAATTATCTTGTAATGGAATTATTTGCATTATCTTTTTTTAAAATTAGGCCAGTACAAAAAGTTTATTGTGAAACGTGAGAAAAGTACACACCATAGATATGGATGCGGGCGACCTCTAGACAAAGAGGTGCGCCTGGGGTGGGGGGCTGCCTTTATTAAAGCAGTTCTTCCCTCCCCCCTTTCCTGATGTTGGGGGGGCAGCTCTTTGCGATTCTGATTGGTTGCCTTTGATCCTCACCTTTTAGCTCTCAAGTTAGCTTTTTAGTTTCCTTTTTTTTAAATTGTGAAAACATATATATATATAACATAAATCTTCCCATCCCAATCCCTCCCAAGCATACCATTCAGTGGTATTAATTCACATTCACAATGTTTCAGTATTCTTACCACCATCCATTGCTAGAATTTTTTCACTCCAAACAGAAACTCTACACTCATTTTGCATTAACTCCTCATTGCCTCCATAACCCACTCCTGGTAACCTATACTCTACTTTCTGTCTCCAAAAGTCTGCATATTCTCTGGTATTTTGTGTTTACCGTGGGGCTTAAATTTAACATTCTAAATCTATAATATTCTTGTTTGCTTTGATACCAACTTAATTTCAATAGCATACATAAATTACATATGTATACATTGTGCATCCAAAGCCATTGATTTATCATTATATTTTATGAATTTACTTTTTAGATCCTGTAGGGAGTAAAGTGGAGTGACAAATCAAAAATACAATAGTACTGATATTTATATTTACCCATGCCATTATCTTTATTGAATATCTTTATTTCTTCATGTGGCTTCAGTCAAAAATTCCTTCATTTCTGGTATTATATTTCTCACATCTTTCACTTTATTCACCTTTTTAAAAAAGAATTTTCATCTCTCTGTTGTCTCCACACATATTGTCCACTAGTTACACTAGATCCTTCGATATATTTATCATAGTTAAAATACTTGTCTGATAATTCTAATATCTCACCCAGATCTGAGTCTGCTTCTGTTGACTCTTGTTTCCTGATAAAGCTTCATAATGCTTTGCTTTTCCAGATTTCTCATAATTTTTTTTTTTTTATTACCGGGAGGATCCAGGAATAGAACCCAGGTCCCTCCATATGGGAGACGGACGCCCAACCGTTTGAGCCACATCCGTCCCTGATTTCTCATAAATTTTTATTGAATAACAAAATTGTTGTAAAACAACAGTAGAGGCTGAAGTACACGTGATATTTATGTCAAAAAATGAGCATTCCTCTTTTTCTCTCAGGTCAAATGTGTGGGGGTGATCCAATCTGACTTGTATTAAGCTAGGATTAGACTTTGTGATTGCTTTAGTTAGAGTCAATTCACGATAGTTTTCAAATTATTTGTTGACCAGCATCAGAGTCTCCCTTTGGCTAGACGTGATTTCTGAGTGCCTGGAGAACTTTCCACTTGTCCTCCCTTTCCTTCAGCTTTTGGCAGACCCCATGTGCCTGCATCTGAGAGATCTCTATTGGGTATCTTGACTCTCACCCTAGTGGAAAGCAGCTGCTGCCTATGTACTAATACTCACTGTACTCAGCTCTTGACGGACTTCTCTAAGCTATCCTGTCTGCTCTCAGACTTCATCAGGCCATGTATTAGTTTCCTGTTGCTGCTGTAACAAATTACCAAAAACTTAGGGGCTTAAAACAACACAAAACTAATTTTATACAGTTCTAAAAGTCGGAAGTCTGAATGGGTCTCACTGGGCTAAAATTAAGGCGTCAGCATGACTGCTTTGCTTCTTGAAGCTCTAGGGGAGACTCTGTTTCCCTGCCCTTTCTAATTTCTAGGGGCCACCTGCATTTCCTTGGTCAATGGCCCCCTTCCAGCTTCAAAGCCAGCAATCACATTACTCCAAACTCTGCTTTATTGCCCTTTCCATACTATGACTCTAACTCTCCTGTATCCTCCTCTCACTTATAGTGTAATGACATTTGGGCCCACCGGGGCAACCCACGATAATCTCCCCATACCCATAACTTAATAACACATCTGCAAAGTCCCTTTTGCAGTGAAGGTATCATATTCACAAATTCTAGAGATGAGGAAATGGATATCTTTGAGGAACCATTATTCTGTCCACCACAGCTCTCCTGGGCTTGCCTAAGGAAGGTCTCTCTCAGCTGCCTGGCTCCACCCCAAGCTGCAGAGGTCAACTGCCATATGGTCAACGTAAGGCTCAATGTGCCTGTCTTAGTTTGCCACAGGGTTTCCGATGCAAGGTACCAGAAATGTGTTCACTTTTATAATTGGAAATTTATTAGAGTAAAAGCTTACAGTTCTGAGGCCTTGAAATGTTCAATCAAGGCACTATCAGAGATGTTTTCTCACCAAAGACTGCTTCTGGTAATCCTGGTGTCCTACCACATGGTGAAGCAAGATGGCAGCTGATCTCTGCTGAGGTACCTGCCTTCCCCTCTGGGTTCACTGTCTTCTTCAGCCTTGAGCTGCTCTGTGGGCCCAGCCTCTTGGGGACGTCATGCTTCAGCTATGGCTGCTAGCCATATTCAAGTCTTCTCTCTCACATGGCCAGGTCAAAATGGCAGAGCTCCCTTTTCTGTGTCCTCTTTCTCTCTGTGTCTCTGTTTATAAAAGACCTAGCAAGTGGGTGGAGACTCAACCTGTGTTACATCTCAAGGACATAGTCCAATCAAAAGCTCTAAAGCAATCTAATCCAGTGATCTAATAAAAGTCCTCTTAATTGAATTTAATGCAATCTAAAGGCCTCACACCCACAGGAATGGATTAGTTCAAAAACAGAATGTCCTCTGGGGATTCACCAAATTCAAACTGTCACAGTGTCCATGGGGTTTCTTAGGGCTGTCCTTAGATTTCAGTAAGTCCCATATACCTTTGCCTCAGGGGATTCTCTCCCAACTCTCCTGCCCCTCCCCAGGTGGGCATGGCCCTGCCTCTACTCAGTGTATTTCCCAGATGCCTGTTAGGATTCCTCTCCACTCAACTTCCCAGGCCTCAGACTTCCTAGGTGCTACATTTCTGGGGCTCATTTGGGAGACTCAGTTCTCCTGTCACTTCTCCAGCCATAGGTAGTCGCCACCTCATATTCTCTCAAAGGCCAGAGTGCCTCTGGAGTTTCTGTTAATTCTACTTCACCTTCACCTTCAGCCAGTCTGACATGCATATACTGTAGAGAATCTCTCTACTCTTCTGCCCCATCTTTCTTACACATGCTCGGTTAGGACCTACAGAGAAGAGTGGTAGGTATAGGTATAGGTGTGTGCAGGCACTCCTTGTGTCTGGCCCTCCTAGAGATTCTACACACACATGCCAGCCCATGCCCAATCCTTAAAAAGACCAGCTGTTATCCTCTTACCTGAACTTTGGCGACTTACTCCTCTTCCTTCTTTGGCAAAGATGAAAGCAGCGTGAGCCTCTTCTCCCAAGAGGGAGCTTATCACATTCAGAATTTTAGTTTATTAGATTTCTTTGCAACTTCAGTTTTCTGATAGAATTTTTAAAACTACAGTTTTGTAGGTTTGCCTACTCTACCTCATTGGTGGGATGGGAGCAATATTCTCTTGTGTCTTCTTATGTACATCCTGAGTAGAAGCAGAAGTCGGCCTCTTTAAACTGGAAAATTGAGGGCAAAGTGAAACCAGCAAATGTAGTGTTACAATGCAGCTTGTCCAGGGTTGTTTTAAACCCCTGCACTGAACCCATCTGGATCTCAGAATAAATTACAACCTAAGATTTGATCCGAGATTTTATTCTCAGAAATGGTTGTTAAAGTATTTGATGAAAAGTGAAGGGGAGACTAACTCCACACAATATTGATTGAACTTCTCTATTGTGTAACACTTTAAAATCAAGAGCAGTTAAGAAGCTTGTTTTGACATGGATTGCAAAGCCTTTATGTTGTGTATTCTTGGTTGGAAGTTCCAGATCGAAAGCCGGGCAATACTGTGTAGTTGCAGAGAGTGATTAGTTCTATGATTTTCCTAAAAAGTAACAAGTAAGGAAGACCTATGAAAGCTGATGTGAAAGTAATATCTATTGACACAAACTTTATTTTAAAATTAAAACTATTCCATGATGAGGATAGGAAGCTTTTGACCAAGATACTGGGACAGTTCAGAGTTGTATATTTTTCTTTACCTATGGATAAAGAATCTTTTGGAGCACAGATTTCTATCATAGACAAAGTAATGAAGGAAGCACTGGGATTTCTGGTGGAAACCACATGCCATCTGCAGCTAGAGATACATTTAAGAATTGTGTTCCATGAAAATGTCATAACACTGATATGACTCTAAGAGGTAGCAGTGAAAATGTCTGGCAAGAAGCCTCTCAGACCTTAGAAGCTATTTGCTGCATTAAAACAGCAAATGCCCCCAGGTGTGTCACTGGCTGCTGAGCAGCAAGCAAATGACTATTCAAGAGCATGGAGAACACCTGGGGTGTACACACATCAAACAGTTAACAACAGCAAGAAGAGTCTTCCTTAAGTGTGTTACAAATGTGAGAGGCTCTTGAAAAGGGTTCAGTACAAAGCCCATACTGCAGAGAAGGAAGAACTAGGCTTCATCAGAGCAAATAATAATGGGGCTATTTATAGTAAAACCCTGCTAGAAAACCTCATTCTGTGTAGGACATCTGCAGGAATCCTCTTGGTGCTACCTGCTGAAATTCCCAATTAGGTGGAAAGGAAGAGAAGGAGGTAGCATCAGCTGCTCATAGAGAACGTCCAGGCCAGAAGAGCTGGAGAGAGTTGACACGTGTAGGACATAATTCAAGTTCATTATGCTCAAAGCTTCAGAGGTGTGATATAGCTAGGATCCTCCCTCCTAGAAAAGTGTCCACAGCAGACTCACAGCTCTGACAGGATATTAATTCTACTAATGTTCTAAGGTGGCACATGGTCACAAACAAGATAACTGTGACAAGTTGCCTCCTGGGACTTAGCAAATTAGTATGCCAGAAGCTGACCCAGAAGAGGTCTAGCAATGTGGCTCTCCAGGCTGCCAGGGACCAAGGGATTGGAGCATGATCCCAGCCATGGTTGAGGATATCTCCTAGCAAGTAGGGGAGATAGCACTTGATGCACAATGCTTGTGAGACTAAATTCTGTGACTCGGTGAAATCGTTACAGCTATGGGATAGATAGCTGTTATTTGGCAAACTTCACCATAATGAGAACTGAGCTGCAATGTTGGGCTAGTTAAGGCTAGCTTGGGAAAGATAGTGAATATGAAGTGTGATCAGAGATAAACCTTCCTGAACACATGTTGCCTGCTCACATCTCTTAAGGTAGAGACCCAGAGTCACAGGTTAAGAGTAATATACCCATCAGGAGATACATAATCCCAGTAGGGTTAAAGAAACTACTTTGCACTTGGATTCAGAAGATGGAAAAGGTGTGATAGAGCAGTGAAAACTTTCATATACATGTCGATCACGGAGGAGCTTGTTTAAAAACGCAGATTGTAAGTCTGCATTTCTAATGAGTTCCCAAGTGAGGCGGATGGTACTGGTCCAGGGACCACACTCTAAGTAGCAAGATGATTGGAGATCTCCATAGGGGAAATACTCCTACCCTCCCAGCAAAAGCCAAGTGTCATGCTGCTATGTTTTGGTCTGGGTTTGCCTCATTTTTAAAGAAGCCAATTCCCCAGAGTCCGTGATTCATTTGTGGTTTATTTTCTGCTGCTACTTTCCCTCTGCTGCAGTCAGAGCCCCTGAAATTCCTGAAACAGCCAGGCCTCCTCACTGCCCCCAAGTCTTCCTGAGCACTCAAGGTTCTCTGAGACCATAAAAGGACAGATCTGGAGCTGAAAACAGAAATAGATGAGACACTAACCTCTCTGCCCTTACTCTCAGACTGGGGCAAAAGCATTACATTTGGGCAGGTTTTTGCATATAAATTATATAGATGAACATAATATACTAGAATATGTATCTTTATTCTTATTAAATTCATTAAACAATTTCTTCCTAGACAAGTTTACTATGAAAACTTGATCAGAAATTAGCATATAAGCAATATAGTAAATTCCTCCAAAATATTGGATTTGTACAAGATGGAATATCGTTATTGATGTGATGTATTACATGGATATAAGTTAACCTGCCATAGAGGCCAACGTGCACCTGAATTCTTCTGTTAACATTCGGGTATTTTGTAAAGGTGGCTCCTCCAGATGCTATTTTCAACAGGTGCAGCAACAAAGCTGCAGGTTTTCCCGACTGTTCCTTGAGCAGGTGTTATAAGATAACATCTGCTTTTCCCTGTTTATAAACCTTTAATTTTGTCGTCTCCACACTAAAAGTCCAGTTACATGAAGCTCATTTGGATCAGGTTTGTTTAAAGCCCTAAAGAAAGACAAATAGCAGTTTAAGCTTCAAAGCCATCCCTGTTGAGAAATGTCGAGTAACAAGGCAATTGTAATTGTAATCTTTGAATAAGATACCCTTCTTCTGATTTTTTTTTTTTTGGTAATCAAATAATCTTTTGTCAACTGGTCTTCTCTGTGATAATGAGGCATAGGCAGCCTGGAAAATGAGTGAGATTTTCCCATCCACTTCTAAATTTTTTTTGTCATTTAGTTTAGAGCAAGATTCACAGGTTTTAGAATTTATGGATCAACACTATTTTAAAAAAATAAAAATTGAAGAATTCCATAAGGTTTTGTATTTTGCCAATTAAGATTTTTTAAAACAGGAAAAAGTAGACTCCACCTCCATCTGCTAGCATCCTAATTTCAAAAAAAAAGAAACAATATGTTAACAGCAAAATATAGGGAAAAGATAGGAGGGCTATTTTATCAAAATAAAAGCAAGTCCTTTAGAACAGATAAATTTAGCTTTATAGAAACTTCACCATCTAAAGTCTTTCTTCTCTTTGCCATGGATCCTTCACTTCAATTAGCTCTCAAATCACTGACTTCTTTTTCACCTTCTTACCCATTTGTACCAACCATCATTCAGGATCCAAGTGTTTTTCCAAGGTTCACCTGTTGATAGATGAATTCAGACCTAGGCCTGTTTGATTTTCATGTCACCATGCAACCTCTTCATAGCAACCTCAAAGCAAACTCCTCTCTTTATGTTTTGTCATTTTCTATTCAGTCTTAATCACAACCTGATTTTTCTTCACTCACCTGAAAAATATTGGCAAACTCTTACCCCTCACTTCTTCTAAGCAAAGTCAAACACTTATCACTTCTGATATATTTTCCTAAAATTTTTCCCTAACTTCTCTCCATAAGTCTAGTCTTTATCATTTGAATCCAAATTTGGAAATTTAGATCTAACAAGCCCTTTCTCAAAAATAACAACAACAAAAAAAAACTTGAATGTTTCCTTTGTCTTCAGATGATATGTGTTTTCCAGAGATGGTCTACTCCATATACCTATCATTCCATCCTTATTTCCAGTTACTTCTTTATATGTATCCTACACTTCACCCCTTCAGGTCTCTGAGGCTTTACCCAAGTAAACCCATCTGCTTGCAGCATCCATCCCCAAGATCTCAGGTAGATAACTCCTGCCCAACTTTTAAGACTCGGCTTATATTGCATCTCCTCCAGGAATCATTATTTGATCCCATGGCCAGGTAGGTCCTCCACCTGTATTCTTTTGTGTTACCCTCATCTAACATTCAGAGGAAATATAGAGAAAAATAAGAGTTTCATGGGCACTGGAGTCTTAAAACTTGATTGATGCTCAAGCTCTATCATTTTACTAGCCGGATCACCTGTGCAAGTTACTTAAACCATCTGAAACTCTATCTTCATATTTCCAAAGAGATAACAGTAATATTGACTACATAGAGGGTTTTGTAGTTAAGAAGTAAAGGGTGCCACTCACAGTGCCTGGTCCAAAGTAAACATTCAACTGCTAAATTTTTATCACACATTGAAAGGTGAGTTTTAAAAATTATTGCTATTTCCTCTCATCACATTCTATTGGAAATGTTCTGTTACCCACTAGACTGGGAACTCCTTGAGCAGAGACTGTGCTTTATTTATATATCTCTAGAGAAGAGCTCAGCAAATTGCTGTGTTGGTTGAATTAATGAACACTCCAGGACCCTAAAGCATTGTGACTTAGAAGAAATTAACTTATATTAGAAAGGTACCTGAAACAGCACCAGTAGTCATTATAGTTTTTAGGTTTCTCTTGGGAATACCCCATGAAAACACAAGCTTAATACTCATAAAATGCTTTCTGGGACATCGCACTTCTTCAAGTCATAGCATCCAATTAATCTTGTGTTGTCTCATGATATCACATCAGAGTGGATTTCTCTAGACTCTCATCAGAGTTGATTTTTTTTCCTCATCTTCTTGCTAACTATAACATTGTAGTCACTAAGAAGAAAATGTCTTGCTTTTAAATATTTGATAATAAAAGGCTTAAGCATGAACTATTATTTCTTAGTTGTTTCGCTATGGAGATTTCAACCTAAAATGGGAATTGCTATCTTGAAATGGCACAATAGTAAGAAGGTAAAGTATTTAAAGGCCAAAGCACAGCTGCAATGTGAATAAAATATTATTAGACATGTCCTTGATCTTTAGCTTTATTACAGGTTGGGGACTTTTAATTTTTAATAAAATTCATTACAATGGCAGATAAGATAGATTGTTCCCAATAGTGTTTCACATCAAAGGAATGCTGTAACATGCCTGACTACCAAACATAATGGTTTGATTCATTCATTGAATTAATTACTTCTTTTGTTGAATGTTCATGCATTTTACTAAGAAAAATTCCCTGAAGATCATTTCTTTTTGGAGAAACACAATGGAAGTAAAATGAAAAAGATGTTTAAAATTATTTTAAAAAGAAAGAAATTAGAAGACAGCAGTATATGCCCATGCAGATACTGTGTTTGGAATATGATTTATGAGTAGAACAAAGGGTTAAAGATATATTTAGGATAAAGGGAGATGATGGTGAAGATCATCATCACATTGTCATTGAACTTGATAGAACATAGAAGTAAATATTGCAGAAAGTCACTTTTCCTTTTGGTAAAATATTTTTCTAGTTTATTAAGAATTACGGTAGAACTTTCTAGGGTATGATGGCAGTTCTCTAGCAGTCCCTGTTTATCTTCCCTATGTCTATTGAACCACTCACAAAAACAATGGGTGGAAATGCACAAATACAATAGCAATAGGAAGTGAGTGTATTGATTAATATTTTGCCAGTACCAAGGAGAGAAATGCTCACTAATCAAAGTGAAGATGGAGCTGTGTAGCAGAACAAGCACTTTCAGGGAAAGCAGTAAGACACTGTTATTCAAATGCATTATGACCTTGTCCTTCAAAGATATGTTTATCAGAGGGACAGAGCCATGGACACCCGACCACCCACTGCTATTTGTTTCATTTTCCTTTGTTTTGTGATTCTATTGCTACCTCATCACCCTTCCCCCATTGAATAATTCTCTACATTTATTTGGGGAGTATCTATAACACCCCTGAATGCATTAACTCCATTTAACTGCACTAAAGCAGATGAGGCAGGTAATGATGCATGCCTTCCCAGACTATCAGGTAAGCAACAGAAATATCTGAAGGAGAAGTATACTCCAGTTTCTGTCCTTTCATGGGTTCCTTCCAATAAGTGGTTAAAACTTCACGGTACAATATGGTAGGCATTAGCAATATGTGTCAATTAAGTACTGGAAAGGTGGCTTGTCCAAACTGACACGAGATGCTCTGTAAGTGTAACACACATACCAGTTTGTAAAGAGTTATTACTCAGTGGGAATCCCTGTATTTTTTGTGTAACATTTATGTAATCTAAGAATCTCTTAAAAAAAAAAAAAGAAAGAAAAAGAGTTAATACTGAAAAACAAATTACATTGCTATCTTTTATATTGACTACAAATTTTTTATATATCGGGCTAAGTAAAATATGTTATTAATTTTGCCTATTTCTTTTTAATTTTTAAATGTGGCTACTAGGATAATTTAAATTACATATGTGGTTCACATTGTGCCTCACATTATTTTTCTCTTTAAAAGCTCTGGTTTAAAAAATCCCTCCCATAGAATGCTTTCAGTAATGCAGAAATAAATTGCTCTATATGTAATTAGAAAACCAGGCAGCAGAATCAGGATATCCCTTCTCATTGCAATAATACAATACCAGATAAAAGCTAGCAGACATTTGGTTAGTCACCGTGAACGTTCAGCTTCCGCTCCCTGTTACCTTTAAGATGCTCACAGAATTAAAGAAAGTTCTAATAGCCACACTGAAGAGAGCCAGAAAACCATCATGCACCCTGTCTGTGGATGTAAATGAAACTTGGACATCCAATTGTTCTGCAGTCCATGGGCAGATACAGTAATAGGGCCTATGGGAACATTTTCCACTGTAAAAGACTTAAACTATTGCCGTTAAAAGGCAGAGGTGTACGTATTACTGGGAAAAAATAATATTACCGTAGGAAGAAGGACATTTCAGGAAGCTTTTGTGCTCTAAATACAATTCAAGAAAGCATCATTTTATGAAATAAGATATCAAAATTAATTGCTCAGAAAATAGACTAAAATACAAATAGAAATGACTGTGAGAGAGAAAAAAGAAACTCTATGAGTCTTCAAGGAAAGATGAGCTGAACAGAATCGTATAACCATTTTCAACATTTCCCACACTGAGCTAACCAATGGATTGTTAAAATCAAGGAGAGAAGTGTAATTACACTGGCAACTAGGAACAGGGCCAATACTTTTCAGGAATTCTCAGCAATATCTAGACAAAATGCAAGCAAATATGCTTAAATCCTACTAACATTCACCAATTTGAGAAGAAAATGGTTTTACTTAAAAATTTGCCATAGTTCAGTCAAAAGCCAAGTACCTGTAATTTTCAAAAAAGAAGAGAAAAAAGAATAAAAGAAAGCATGTAATATAATTATGTAGTAGAGTTAGCAAAAAATATTACGCATAAACAGGAAATAAGATAGTGAACAAAGAAAATTGTTGGTAAGATTAATGAAAGATATCTAACAAAGCAGAAAGTCCTAGCTCAAAGAAGATGAGAAGAAAAATCAATAATAACACATCCATCTTCAGTAAGAGAACTCAACAACTAAAACCAATTTCCCAAACTTGCCAGTAAATCACTGTGTGTGTCATAACTGTAGCCAGTTGACTATAAATATTAAAAATATGTTGAGCAAGACAGCTCAAGTTTGAGCAGCTTCAATGACTACCTACACCTTGGACCAATTTCATCTTGAAATTCCGTGACTCATACATAGCTCATCTTTTTAGGAGCAAGAAAGCTACTATCTTGTTACCAATGAAAGAGTTTCTTTCTTTGAGATCAATGAAACAACACCCATGGAAGATGCAGGGTTCTTATCTTTCTTCATTCTAACTCCTTTTTATTTGTAATCAGACAAATAGTTGTAGAGTTGAAAAAAAAGAGTGTAAGTAAAAAATTATCTAAAGCAAGGATGGCAACCACATATGCCTTCACACATGTAACATAAATGTTCAAAGTGGCTAAATATAAGAGAATAGAATGTGGTCTGACCATAGCAGAACTGATACTTGCCACCTCTCTTCTATAAAGGCCTCTACCTTTGACTTTGTTTTATTCTTTAACCTTGACTCCAAATCATCTGTTAAGATCAATGATAAAGAAACATAACTATAGTTTAAAAATTCAAACCCCTTTAAGCCCACTAGGATATGAGTCACACCCAATTTTAAAAGTAAAGAACAATGAGAGGCAGCAGCATGGAAACCAGATAAATACTAAATTATTTTGAAATAATTGTGATAAAATTATAATATGTGAGTACATTTAATAAAGTAATTGTTAGAAGAGGCTTACATATATAAAAATAAAGATATGACCAATAAAGTTCAACATCCCTTATTATACCCATTAAATCTGGAAGTAGGTGGAGTATTTCCATATTCCACCAGCATTTCAATTATTATTCACTCTTCCATGTTTTAGTGGGGCTGTGCTAAACACTTCTAATTATTTTCCAAGTGAACTTACTAATTTTTTATATTTTATGACTCAGCTTATCCTCTAAGTCCGTTTGCATATATTCTAGTGTAAATCGTTGATATTTGTGGCATTTGTGTGTCATCATTCTTCAGTTTCTACTCTATATCTTCCGATGAAATATTTATTGCAAACAGTTTTTAAGTAGGAGCAAATTTAAAATTCACAAAATAAATAAGACTCAAGAGAACACTTACTTTTAAATGAAGGCAAGCACTCATGGAGAGGGAAAATTCTGAAATCGTAAAAGAGAACATGAAAATGAAAATCTCAATTGCCAAACTCAGAACTTCAAAGAAAGTATTGAACTAATGTCTAGATGCTGCAAAAAATCAAGTCAGAGGAAAAGTTCCAAGCAGGAGAAGATAAAGAGGCATCATGAAAAGATCAAGAAGAATAAGACATAAGGAGGAAATAATATTGCAAAAATTAGATGAAAGTGTTGAGGCAAAGAAATGATAGCTTACACTCTGCTAAGTAGAGGAGCCAGAGTTCAACCTAAGGCTGATAGGTCAGATTGTGAAATCTGTGTGCTTAGCCAGTTTAGATATCAACTCTCAAGAAAAATGAGCATCCATCACTAAAAGATTTCCTATGTACATGGCAGAATTCATTTAAACACAGCTACATTTAGATATAACTTGATTTAAATGAATTATACATAAATAAATATATGTATATGTGTGTATATATGTATGTACATTTGTGTCTATATATATTTTTTCAAGTACTTATAATAATAATCCAAGAACAGTAAGCAGAATAACTACAAAGAAAGAAAGATATTTATATATTATAGATAGATGATACATAGATAGATATTTCTTTGTAGATATTCTGCTGTCTTCTTAGATTATAATAATAATGATAATAATATATATATATATATATATATATATATATTCACCTATCCTTGTTAATGCCCAAAGACAAAAAGATAATGGATCTTTTTTCTATAGTGATTACAAAAAGATACTTTTATCAATGAATTATTAATAGAAGGAAATTAACCTTCTTGTAAAAGTTACATCAGGAAAATATTCTCAGATATATTAGACATTGCAAAGCATACCATCTTTACACAACGAGGACAAGAAGTTACTGAACAATACATTATATCAACCAGGACAATTGATAAAAATTAGGAAATTTAAGTGTGAGGGATTGTAGTATAATAAGTGACAGTACTTATGAAAGGTTTTTGTCACCTTTATTGGTGACCATTTAAAAATATCATAGGGAGTAGATGTGGCTCAAACGGTTGAGTGATTGCTTGCCACATGGGCAGTCTTGGGTTCGGTCCATGGTACCACCTAAAAACAAATAAATAAACAACAAGCAAAGATATGAGAAAAACCAATTCAAGGGAGGTGATGTGGCTCAGTGGTTGAGTGCTGGCTTCCCACATACGAGGTTCCAGGTTTATTCCCTGGCCCTGTTAAAATTTAAAAAAAAAAAAAAAAATCATATATTAATGTAGCAAAAGGAGGTATATATAAATATATACATATATAGATATAATAGCATTGTCTTTTATGTAGGTGTATTAGTCAGCCAAAGGGGTGCTGATGCAAAATACCAGAAATCTGTTGGCTTTTATAAAGGGTATTTATTTGGGGTAGAATCTTACAGCTACCAGGCCATAAAGCATAAGTTTCTTCCCTCACCCACGTCCATGGCCACATGTTGGGGCAAGATGGCTGCCGACGTTTGCCAAGAGTTCAGGCTTCTTGGGTTCCTCTCTTCCTGGGGTTTGCCTCTCTCTGGGCTTGGGCTTGTTTCTCTCCACAAGGCCAGCTGTAGACCCTTAGGTGAATGGCTTGTCTTTTCCCGGGGCCTTCTCTCCTTCCTCACAACCAAGCTCCTCTGTGTTCTTGCTTCCCCAGGCTCCAGCATTAAAACTTACTTCAGAACTCCAACTCAAACTCCAACTTACTCCTCTGCTCTGCCATGTAGTTTTATCTCTGAGTCCCCACTCACCAAGGGGCAGGGAGTCAATGTCCTACTGACATGGTCCAATCAAAGCCCTAATCATAATTTAATCACACCCAGAGGAACAGACCAGTTTATAAGCATAATCTGTATCTCTTTTTGGAATTCATAAATAATGCCAAACTGCTACAGCAGGCAGAGCTTTTGTCAAGAGCTCTATTCTGTCGGTGGCATACCCTGGCTGATGGCCCTGCTGACTGCCCACCATCAGCAGGCTGCTTCCTAGGAGGCCTTTCTGCACCCACCAGACGAGCTGCTGTCAACAGTCACTTGTGTTTGTTTCCTAAACTATTTTTTCCAACTATACTGTTATGTTGGTGATATAATTTAGTAAAATATTATGTAAGCTGATAAAATATTCATGTGAAAATGTTCAGTTTCCATGAGTTCTAATTTAAAAATATTGCAAAGTCTCAATAAATGTGAGTGCAAAAACATAAACATATTTTAAAGTTTAGGCAAAATTATTATAAATCTAGAAGGACTGCTTTACCCACATTTCTTTATAAAATCCCTTTAATTGACTTTCCATCTTAAAGCCTAAAATTGGGATTCTAGATGATATACTGTGAGTATAGCTTTTCAAAGGACAGAATGTGAAATTTCAATTGGTGAACATAAATTTCACGAATATTCCTTGGCCCTATATCAAACTGTGGCCAAATCAATAAACATTTGTGTGAACTTAATTGGAAATAAATAGCGTAGTTTTATGGTTCCCTGATTAAACACACTTTTTTTTTCAAATTTACCTATTTAAAATGGGCTTTAATCCTCAAAGATAAAAGAGTCTGTGTCTGTCTCTGTCATCTCAACACACACACACACACACACACACAGATTAACATCAATAAGGACATAAATAAATGTTAAAAGTGAGAAGAAATATTAAATGGTTTTCTTTTTGTGGATGTTTTCTATTTTCTAAATAAGCATGGATTAATTATTAAATAAAAAGTTTTTAAAACATAGCTTTGGGTAATTTCCTAAACAAAACTCTCTTCCATGTCTATTATAGGCCTGTTCTTTTAAAATTTTCAAAAACCCTTTCCAATAATTTTAAATTTTTTCTCTGTGCATTAATATATTCAGTTTGAAAATGATACCTAGAAAATTGGGAAAGGAAATGGTTTATAAGTCTCACAGATGGTGGCAAAATGGAGAAAATAAAGTCTGTAAAGGATGCAATATTCTGCATCTAATGTGCCTTTCCCATGTTTAACAAGTATGGGGAAAATTGCCTTTCAAATTTCAGCCAGGCTTGACAAGTAACCTGAAAATAAAGTTGTTCTGCTTACTAAGTACCTGGAAAAGAATTTCCTCAGACTTTAATTAAATGTATTGCATTAATTGCCTAAAATGCATCATGAAACTATTAATAAGTGGAATAGAAAAGAAAGTTAACACTCATTGAAATAAAAGGATAAAATGGAAAAAAAAATAAGGAATTTCCATCAATATGGAAGAAAGGAAAGAAGTATAATTTATGGAGTAGTCTATCATTTTTCAGACAGTGTTAAGTGTTTTCATATATGTTAATCTAGTTTAAATCTTAAAAACACCCTCTTTTATAGCCATCATTATCCAAATGAGAAATGAGCTCAAATAGATTTGGTATCAAATAGACTAAGTATTTCACTCAATCAACCAAGGATGGCATTAAGTATTTAAGCTACCATTGTCTGCTTCCCCAGCGGCTTCTCCTTCAGTGATTCACAAAATGTGATCTTGCAGCATCTGGGGACTTTTTGGAAATGCAAATTCTTGGTCCACTCCCAGCCTTCCTAATTCAGAAATTCTAAGGATGGGCCTCAGCAATCTGGGGTTTATCCAGCTCTCCAGGTGATTCGAATGCCTACTCAAGCTTCAACACCATTGTGCTCCATCATTCCTCGGTGTAGCAGTTTGGAAGTTTGATATAGTTATGAATTCCAAAAATAGATATTGGATTATGCTTGTAAACTGGTCTGTTCATCTGGGCATGATTAATTTATGATTAGGGATTTGACTGGGCCATGTCAGTAGGGTGTCGAGCCCCACCCCTTGGTGGGTGGGGTCTCAAAGATAAAAGACATGGCCAAGGACAGAGTTGGAGTAGTTCTGAGTTGGAGTTCTAATGTGGAGTCTTGAGCTGGAGCCCTGGGAAGTAAGCACACAGAGGAGCTTGGTCGTGAGGAAGGAGAGAAGGCCCGGGGAAAGAGACAAGCCATTTGCCTAACAGTTCACAGCTGGCCTTGTGGAGAGAGGCAAAGGCTAGAGAGCCTCATAGCCTACAGCTTACCTTGTGGAGGAAACAGAGGAGCTGAGCCCGGAGAGAAATGGAGCCCAGGGAAGAGAGGAATCCAAGAAGCCTGAACCCTGGCAAATGTCAGCAGCTGTCTTGCTCCAACACGTGGCAACAGACTTTGGTGAAGGGAGTAATTTATACTTTATGGCCTGGTAACTGTAAGCCTCTACCCCAAATAAATACCCTTCATAAAAGCCAACCAATTATTGATAATTTGCATTAGTATCCCTTTGGCTGACTAATGCACTTGGGTACTACATTTATCGAAAAAAAACTAAATAGATGTTTTGAGGATCATTTAAAATCTGCAAATCAGCTTTCTTTGCTTCACTCTTTTTGCTTAAAATTTGCAGATTTCTGGAAGACATTAAAGACAATTTTGAATATGACACGTAAAGTATACTGATACAATTACCTATTCTTTAAGAAATGAATATCTGTTTTTATTCTGTAAATTGCTCCTGTGTTTATCTTGTTCTGAGATAGAGTACTTAATTAATGAATATCTACGATAGCTATTTTAACCCCTGAAAATTGTTTTCACAAAGTGGGTCAAGAAAGAGGGAGGGGGTGGGAAGGACGGATATGGAAACTAAGAAGACTATCTTTTCCATATCTTCCTGGGTCTATCAGAGATTATACATTAGACACACTATTTTCTTACTGTTTTATGGCCTCTTTTGTTTCTTCCATTAAGTCTGTGCCAATGGGAGACACCTGTTCTGGCTGAGAAGCATGAGAGCCTTTCTCTCAGTGGATGAATTATTTGTTGCTGTTACTTATTTGTTTTTTAATGATGTCTCCTCTGGCTTTTGTGCTCACCTCGACGTTAACAGCGTGACCATCAGACATGAGTTTCTTAAGGAACTCGAGTCTCCCCAGAAAATAGAAAACATACTTCTGGAGGAGAGATTCCTTCAGGTTCTTTCGATGGACTCTCCCTATTCTAATAAGCTTAGAGGAAATCGAGAGGAAAACGAAGGACTCCCAGCTGTGTGCTGAGCACTATCATGCATGTATCTGGGGCTTCTTGCAAATGGAAGCATTCTAATCTCTATGGAGACTAAGTTATCAACCTTTTTCGCTGGTGTCATACTTAATTTACCTCTGTGGAAATGTAAGTTATGATTCTACCATATTTTTAAAAGAAATTTTGTAGTTTCTTTTAAAATTGATTAACTTATTCTGCTGTAATATAAGAAATTATGCTCTGATTATATTTTCCCTCAAATATTTACCCCAGCTCTTAATATTGAATTATTTTTCTTTCATCATCCTTTTGAAATGACTCCTTATCGTATACCAAAAATCATAAACAGCCTAAGGTCTGGCTTTGCATTATTAAAACAAAGTAACTCAAATAATTTATGCCTGTTTCTCCCATTATCTGCCTACTTTTAAACATGTTCTTGGCTATTAACATGCATTTTTTTCTCCTGCATGACTTTAAAAACACTGGTATTTGTTTTGAGGTGAATCAAACATGCATAGTATCACAAGAAAGAAAAAGGCATTTCTTCTCCCCCTCTGTTAATGGATGTGGTTTTACAACTATGTAAACTTTATTTTCTATTTCCTCTTCTAATTTAATAACTGTCTTCATTGAGGCCTCCAATTTTATTTATTAAATTTATGCTACATTGTGTTATGATTTATAGAAATTTATTCTTACAAATATATGAAGGGGATAGTTTTTCAATTATATTTCACAACCCCTAATTGTTTTTGCATAAAGTATCTGTGTATTTTATGAGTGACACTTTGCTAAACTGTATTATTATTTCTCACTATTTGTGCTGTTTGATGGTTAGGCTAATGTGTCAACTCGGCCAGGTGATTGTGTCCACGTGTTTGGTCCAGCAAGCACTGGGCTAATTGTAATACAAGGACATTTATGGACTTCAGTCACCAGTGAGTTTACTGGGTGGATGGTGATTACATCTGCATCAATCAGGGAAATTACATCATCAGTGGGTGACATTTTTATACAATCAGTTGAATGCCTTAAAAGGGGAAGTGATTTCAACACTCAAAGAGAATTTCCCAGCTCATCTTTGGACAGCCAGCTTCTTCCAGAAACACATCAAGGACCTTTCATCGGACTTTCATTGGAGCCCCTGGTTTGCATACTGCCTGCGGAACCTGAACTTGTGCATCCCACGGTTGAGTGAGAGACTCATAAAATCACATACTATTGACAGATATCTCCTGTTGATTCTATTTCCCAAGAGAACCCTGACTAATACAGCTGGGTACCAGGAGTGGTTTTTGAGGAACAGAGTCTTAAACATGGGATGTCTAAGGTGGTTCTGGGAGTTTTGTAATTGGCTCTGTACTCTAATTGGACTCAGGGGTACTAATGACTCCCTTTCCAATAATGAAGAGGCTGCTAACAGTCCATGGCGTAAGCTGGTAATAGAGATACGCAAAATAGCATCACTGGATTCCCCTACTTCCACGCTTATAAGAAGCAAGGATCTGGGTGAGAGTGTTTTCAACACCTTAACAGAATTTTGTGGAGTCAAAAAGTATAACGATGTTGGCTGGCTCCTCCTAGATACTCTGGATACAGTCACAAAAGAAAGGGATGAGCTAAAGTCTTCAAATTTGAAACTTAAATGCTGCATGAATGATATGAAAGTTTCTATGTGTGCCTTGAAAGAAAATCTTGTCTTCTGTAGCCACAGACTTGAGATATCTAAGAATCAAAGCCAGACTCTCACTGTATGAGTAGCAGAATTACAGAGGAAATTAAAATCTCAACCCCGCAGGGTTTCTGCAATTAAAGTGAAGGCATTGATTGGAAAGGAGTGGAACCCTGAGGATTGGGATGGAGACATATGGGATGATGGTAATATTGGTGAGGACATTGGAACCCTAAATTCTGCTGAGACTTTACCAGATAAACCTGCAATGGCCTGCCCTATGGAGACCATACCTTGTCAACCTTGTATCATCTAGCCTCCAGCCTGCCCCAGGGAGTCCGGACCTCCTTCCAGACCTGAGGTGGGTACCAGCCAAACTCCAGCATGCACTGCCCAACTTCCAGTCTGCCTGGAGGAATCTGTCTTCCAACTACTGCCTGAAGAGATTAATCCTGTCTCACCAGAAGAAAATGCAAAGGAATGCCCTGAGGTCAGTAGCCTGCAAGACATCTCTAATCCTTCTCCTTATCCACACCTCCACCCCTCTTGCCTTCCAGACCCATTACTAGACTAAAATCACAACAAACCCCCAAAGGTGAAATACAAAGTGTGACTCATGAGGAAGTACGCTATACTCTAAAAGAACTGCATGAGTTTTCCAACTTATATAGACAGAAATTAGGGGAATATGGGTGGGAATGGATACTAAGGGTATGGGATAATGGTGGAAGGAATATAAAGTTGGATCAGGCTGAACTTATTGATATGGGCCTACTAAGCAGAAATTCTGGATTCAATGCTGTAGCTTGAGGGGTTAGAAATGGCTCTAACAGTTTGTTTGGGTGGCTGACTGAAGCATGGACCAAACGATGGCCTAGCATATCTGATGTTGAGATGCCCGATTTGCCCTGGCATACAGTGGATGAGGGGATTCAAAGGTTTAGAGAGAATGGAATGCTAGAATGGATTTACCATTTGAGACCTGCCCACCCACCCCAGGAACGTCCAGAGGACACACCTTTAACCAGGACTGTGAGGAATAAATTTGTAAGACTAACTCCATCTTCTCTGAAGAGCTCTGTGGTTGCTCTTCTCTGCAGTCCAGATATTACTGTAGAGAGGGTGTAATGGAATTGAAATCCTTAAACATTATGGGGATGATCGGATCACGGTCAGGTAAAAGTCAAGTATCTTGGCAGTTAATCGCCAAAGGCAAGGTGGGCGTGGCTTATGCAATGAAGGACAGATTCAAAGCAGCACACAGAATAGTCTGAGTTGCATGGAGTGATGGCATTGGCTAATATATCATGGGGTACCTAGAAGTGAAATACATGGGCAGTCTACTAAATTTCTTCTGGATCTGTATAAGCAGAAGAGTTCTAGGTCTAGTGAACAAAACCCTAACTCAAATTACAGATGCAGAGAATCACAGCCCCTTAATCAATTCCCAGACTTGAGACAGTTTACAGACCCAGAGCAACTTGAATGAGGAGAAGGCCAGGTCCCCTTGGTGAAGGATACTGTTAAATTGCTAAAAATTTATACATTAATTTTCCTCCCACCTTTTCCCAGGGAGACCTACGGCCTTTTGCCAGAGTAACTGCACATTGGGGAAAAAGAAATGATCAGATATTTCAGGGATTATTAAACACTGGCTCAGAAGTCACATTAATTCCAGGAGACCCAAATGACTGACTGTGGTCCACCAGTCAGAGTAGGGGCTTATGGAGGTCAGGTGATTGATGGAGTTTTAGCTCAGGTCCATCTCACAATGGGTCCAGTGGGTCCCCGGATCCATTCTGTGGTTATTTCCCCAGTTCCAGAATGCATAATTGGAATAGACATACTCAGTAACTGGCAGAATCCCCACATTGAATCCCTGACTTCTGGAGTGAGGGCTATTATGGTTGGAAAGGCCAAGTGGAAGCCTCTAGAACTGCCCCTTCCTAGCAAAATAGTAAATCAAAGGCAATACTGGATTCCTGGAAGGATTGCAGAGATTAGTGCCACCATCAAGGATTTGAAGGATGCAGGGGTGGTGATTCCCACCACATTCCCATTCAACTCTCCTGTTTGGCCTGTGCAGAAAACAGATGCGTCTTGGAGGATGACAGTTGATTATTGTAAACTTAACCAGGTGATGACTCCAATTGCAGCTGCTGTCCCAGATGTAGTATCATTGCTTGAGCAAATCAACACTTCCCCGTGGTACCTGGTATGCAGCTGTTGATCTGGCAAATGCTTTTTTCTCAATTTTCATTAGTAAGGACCACCAGAAACAGTTCGCTTTCAGCTGGCAAGGCCAGCAGTATACCTTCACTATCCTGCCTCAGGGGTATATCAACTCTCCAGCCCCATGTCATAATATTGTCCGCAGGGACCTTGATCATCTCTCCCTCCCTCGAGACATCGCAGTGGTCCATTATTTTGATGATATCATGTTGATAGGCCCTACTGAGCAAGAAGTAGCAAAAACTCTAGATTTATTGGTAAGGCATTTGCGTGAGAGAGGATGGGAGATAAATCCAACAAAAATACAGGGTCCTTCCACCTCAGTGAAATTTCTAGGTGTCCAGTGGTAGGGGGCCTACAGAGATATTCCTTCTAAAGTAAAGGATAAGCTTTGTACCTGGCCCCTCCTATGACCAAAAAAGAGGCACAATGCTTAGTTGGCCTCTTCGGATTTTGGAGACAACACATTCCTCATTTGGGAGTGCTACTAAGGTCCATTTACCAAGTGACCAGAAAAGCTGCTAGTTTTGATTGGGGACTGGAACAAGAGGAGGCCCTGCGACAGGTCCAGGCTGCTGTGCAAACTGTACTACCACTTGGACCATATGATACAGCAGATCCAATGGTACTGTAAGTTTCAGTGGCAAATAGAGATGCTGTCTGGAGCCTTCTGCAGGCCCCTATAGGGGAATCACAACACAGACCCTTAGGATTTTGGAGCAAAGCCTTGCCATCCTCTGCAGATAACTACTTCCCTTTTGAGAAGCAGCTTTTGACTTGCTACTGGGCCTTAGTAGAGACTGAACGCTTAACCATTGACCATCAAGTTACCATGAGACCTGAGTTACCTATCATGAGCTGGGTATTGTCTGACCCACCAAACCATAAAGCTGGGCATGCACATAATAAAGTGGAAGTGGTATATACGAGATAGGGCTCGAGCAGGTCCTGAAGGCACAAGTAAGTTACATGAGGAAGTAGCCCAAATGCCCATGGTCACCACCCCTGTCATGATACCTTCTCTTTCCCAGCCACAGCTTTGGCCTCTTGGGGAGTCCCTTACAATCAGTTGACTGAGGATGAGAAAACTCGGGCCTGGTTTACAAATGGTTCTGCACGATATGCAGGTACCACCCGAAAGTGGGCAGCTGCAGCACTGCAACCCTTTTCTGGGACATCCTGGAAGGATAGCAGTCAGGGCAAATCCTCCCAGTGGGTAGAACTTCGAGCAGTGCACCTAGTTGTTCATTTTGCTTGGAAGAAGAAATGGCCAGAGGTGCGTTTGTACACTGATTCATGGGCTGTTGACAATGGTTTGGCTGGATGGCTAGGGACTTAGAAGGAACATGATTGGAAAATTGGTTACAAGGAGATCTGGGGAAGAGGTATGTGGATAGACCTTTCTGAGTGAGCAAAAAACATGAACATATTTGTGTCCCATGTGAATGCTCACCAGAGGGTGACTTCAGCAGAGGAAGAGTTTAATAATCAAGTGGATAAGATGACCCGTCTGTGGCTAATGCTCAGCCTCCTTCCCCAGCCACTCCTGTCATTGCCCAATGGACTTATGAACAAAGTGGCCATGGAGGTAGGGATGGAGGTTATGCATGGGCTCAGTAACATGGACTTCCTCTCACCAAGGCTGAATTGGCTACAGCCACTGTTGAATGCCCAATCTGCCAGCAGCAGAGACCCACACTCAGCCCCTGATATGGCACCATTCCTCAAGGTGACCAGCCTGCTACCTGGTGGCAGGTTGACTACATTGGGCCACTTCCACCATGGAAGGGGCAGCAATTTGTTTTAACTGGAATAGACACATACTCTGGCTATGGCTTTGCATTTCCGGCATGCAATACTTCTCCCAAAACTACCATCCGTGGTCTTACCGAATGTCTTATCTACCACCATGGCATTCCACACAGCATTGCTTCTGATCAAGGAAACCATTTCACAGCAAACAATGTGTGGGAATGGGCACATGCCCATGCAATTCACTGGTCTTACCATGTTCCCCATCACCCTGAAGCAGCTGAATTAATAGAATGGTGGAATGGTCTTTTGAAGACTCAATTATGGTGCCAAATAGGTGGCAATACCTTGCAGGGCTGGGGCAATGTTCTCCAGGAGGCTGTGTATGCTCTGAATCAGCGTTCTCTCTATGGTGCTGTTTCTCCCATAACCAGGATTCATGGATCCAGGAATCAAGGCATGGAAATGGGAGTGGCACCACTCACTATTACCCCTAGTGACCCACCAGGAAAATTTTTGCTTCCTTTCCCTGCAACCTTAAGCTTTGTTGGTCTACAGGTTTTAGTCCCAAAAGGAGGAGTGCTGCCACCAGGGAACACAACAATGATTCCATTGAACTGGAAGTTAAGACTGCCACCTGGCCACTTTGGGCTCCTCTTACCTGTGAATCAACAGGCAAAGAAGGGAATTACTGTACTGGCTGGGGTGATTGATCCTGACTATCAAGGGGAAATAGGACTACATCTACATAATGGGGGTAAAGAAGAGTTTGCCTGGAATGCAGGAGATCCTCTAGGGCGTCTCCTAGTACTGCCATGCCCTGTGATTAAGGTCAATGGAAAATTGCAACAACCCAATTCAAGGACTAACAATGGCCCAGAATCTTCGGGAATCAAAGTTTAGGCCACCCCACCAGGCGAAGAACCACGGCCAGCTGAAGTGCTTGCTGAAGGTAACGGGAACATAGAAGGGGTAGTGGAAGAAGGTAGTGATAAATATGAACTTCGACCACATCACTAGTCACAGAAACAAGGGCTGTAATAGTCATGAACCCTTCTTCCTTGTTTCTTTATGAGTATGATTGTATATGTACACCAAACAAATTCCTTGTTTTCTTCCCAAACATTTTCTCCTATTATATGAAAAGTTGTATTAATTCCATGTCATAATATTTAAGGATGTCAAGTTTAAGAGTGAATATTACCCAAGGACTTGCACCCTATTCTGTGGGGAATTAATGTATTTCTGGTTGTACGCAGGGGAGTTGAACATTGTTAGGCAGAAATATATATGTATGCTTGTCGGATATTGTTTTTACTTAGAGACTAAGTATGGTTTAGGTAATGTGTATGGTTGCCGAGTTGACAAGGGGTTGACAGTGATGGTTAGGCTAATGTGTCAACTCGGCCAGGTGATTGTGTCCACGTGTTTGGTCCAGCAAGCACTGGGCTAATTGTAATACAAGAGCATTTATGGACTTCAATCACCAGTGAGTTTACTGCATGGATGGCTGATTACATCTGCATCAATCAGAGAGATTGCATCATCAATGGGTGACACTTTTATCCAATCAGTTGAATGCCTTAAAAGGGGAAGTGACTTCAACATTCAGAGAGAATTTCTCGGCGCGTCATTGAACAGCCAGCTTCCCCCAGAAACTCATCAAGGACCTTTCATCTGACTTTCATCAGAGCCCCTGGCTTGCAGCCTGCCTGCGGAACCTGGACTTGTGCATCCCCACAGTCATGTGAGAGACTCTTAAAAAAATCTCATATTATTGATAGATATCTCCTGATGATTCTGTTTCCTGAGAGAACCCTGACTAATACATGCTGCTTTTCCTGTGTGGATATTTGACATATAGAGCATACAACTTTTGGATATTTGACATATAGAGCATACAACTTAGTAAAATATATAATATACTTATGAGATGTCTTGTAAAATAAAATTCCAATATAAAATATTCCACAGGACACTGAAGTTCTCTGTAATCCTGTAACTTAGTTGGAAAAAACTGAAGTTTAAGAAACATACTGGCGTAATAAAAATAATACTCTGAATGCCTCAAGAATCTGAGATAAATCAGGACTAGAGCCAGTTTTTTACAGACTGGGTAAAACTAAATGGCTGTAAATTAAGGTTCTAATTGTACAGATTCTTATTTCTGTATTAAGCTATTTAAAGCTCCCAGACCATGACTTGGGTTAAAAAAAATTATAGAGTGATGCATCCAAAACCAATTTTAGATGATGACATTTCCTGAATCCACATTTTCATGCAATTAAAAAAAAAAAAAAAAAAAAAAAAGAACAGGAATTATTTAAGGCTGCCATTTGACTCAACTGACACTTAGTAAACAGCAAACCATTTTATGTGGAAATAGGCTAATACAATTCTTTAAGCTAAGAATTGTTTTCCTCTTTCCTTGACCCTGAGATTTGTAATTGACGTAACTATCACTTTGTTCTGCTGCTATGGAAACAATCATGGATCTATCTAATTATAATAAAACTTTGACTTTATTATAATTTGAACAGAGCAAAGATCTTGAAATAATCATACTTTATTTTACAGAGGAAGAGCCTGTTTCTTCCTCTGTAAAATAGTATAATAATATTAGACAATGGCTAAAATGTCAGTGTCCTATAAACTGTATAATATACAAATACAATTATCTGACTCATTAGTTTTATATAAAATATGAAAGCCACCAATTACTGAGTTGTATATTATTTATATTCTCCTTATTTCCAGCTTGAAATACCAAAAAAAAAAAAAAAAAAAAAAAAAAAAAATTAATATATGCCCCAGTGAGCCTGGAGCTATGTTAACTAATAGGCAATTTAAAGATTCATTTTTGCCACCTACTTGTAAGCTTTAAACTAATGAAAAATCATAATCCAGAACTTGGTTGGGTTGTTTAAGATATGTAGAAATAAATTAGGACATATTTCCTAAGTCAGCATGAGGTATTTGTAGACATGAAATTCAATGTTTTTCAGATTTTAAGCCAAACCTGGATAAAAACTATGAATTATAGGGACATGTTAATAAATAATTGACCCCTAAAACTCATTTATGATGGATTAGAAAATGTTCTGTGCTTTGAAGAAGTGATTTATCTTTAACTATGTTAATTCTCACAGTATACGCAAAGAAAGCAGCACAGAAACTATTATTATATCCTACCCAAGACAGGGAAAGGAAAGCCTGATCCATAAATTTATAGGCTGTTTCTACATGGTAGCAAGCCATCCCAGCAACTAAGCCAATTCAAAAAAAGTCACACAACTAAATTTCAGTTCACTGATTTGCTGCATGGAATTCACTTTATTTGCTTCACTGAATTGACACTTGTTCTGTTAGGTCAACAACAAAATGGTAGTAATTAATGAAAGAGAAGTATGCATTTAGTAAACCTATTACAAAGGATATTTGAAATCCTTTTGAACATTATGAATCTGAATATGTGACATATATTGTCAGAAGAGACCTATGGCATAAAATCGAATCCTCATGTTATATGCTAGCCTTTTATGGTAAAACACACATAACTTTGTACTTTTGCCTTATGAAGAACCATAAAGAAGAATTAATTCTATTTGTAACCTATTCAATTATGACTCATGTGACATAATTGGAAAATAAATTTATTTTGTTTTTCTCTGCCCGTTAAATTTACTTCTGAGTACTTCTAATGCTGTTTCTTGATCTATGTGCCAGTTGCAAAGGTGTGTTCAGTTTGTGAAAATTCACCAATCTATATTATTTGCTATGACAATTTGTTTGCATGTATACTAATGCATCAATAAAAAGGTGTATGAAAATGTTCAGGTCAAAATATGAATCAAAACTCATTTAAAGTTAAGTGTCCTTTCCATTGTCTGGGTGCCTTACTAAGTAAGAAGCTAAGGAAGGCAAGGGGGAGAGGGACCCATTTAAGTAGGACCCTTTGATGATCTGTGTGGATACAGTCAGCCACTTCAGTGCAAGTCAGGATGGAATGCAGTTAACCAGGAAAGAGCTGATGGATTCAACCCTTGTGAACTTTATGCAAAACTGACAAGTTGTTTTTCGAGATCCGTGTGAACGAAACCACTGCCAGCCTGGACTAAAAGGGACAGAAAAGGGACGGATTGAAGGAAAATTCATTTCAAGGGCAGGACCATGGGATCTGAGGTCTGGACTGAAGACATCTTCTCATGCCAAGAGAAAGGACTCATCCATGTGTGTGGAATGGGTAAGTCTTCCCCAAAGACTGGAGGGGGTAGGCCTTCCACCCCATTCTTCAGGAAGAGTGCTTCCACCCCAGTTCTCTCAGATGCCCAGCAGATTGGGGAGAGTCTGGCTGTCACCAACGCCCGAAGAGGCTGGAATCTTCTCCCCAGTGTTCGTGGAAAGCATGGCGACTGTGCAATCACTTGTAGGGGTGGGGCTGCCTTTCCATCCAGGACAAAACATCATTCCATAGATGACTAGCAGACCTAATGGAGTACACCCTACAGGGTTTCAGAATTGCGTGGGCCTGAACCCTGTTTTCTTTCCAATTTCTCCCTATAGGAATAGGAATGTTTATCCTATGCCTGATCCTCCTTTGTATATTGAAAGCAGATACTTTGCTCTCTAAGTTTCACAGGTCCACAGCCAGAGGGGAATTGTGCCACACCTATAACTGATTTTGATGAGAATTGGTACTTAGTATTGTTACTGAAATGAATTAAGGCTTTCGGGATATTGTGATGGAATGAATGTATTTTGCATATGGAAAGAACATGCCTTTTGGGGGTCCGGAGTGTGGTGGTTTGAAGCTGTATGTACCCCAGAAAAACATGTTCTTAGTTAATCCATTCCTGTGGGTATAAACCTATGGCAAGTAGGACCTTTTTTCTTTTTTTTTTTTTTAGGATTTATTTTATTTATTTATCTCTCCCCACCCCCCTCGTTCTTTGCCCCTGCTGTATCTGTTCGTCTTGTTTCTTTAGGAGGCACCAGGAACCAAAACCAGGACCTCCAATGTGGGAGGGAGGTGCCTAATTGCTTCAGCCACCTCCATTCCCTACTTTATTGTATCTCTCACTATGTTTTGCCTCATGTGTTGTCCTGGCCCGCGGGACAATCAACTGGGGCTCCAGCTCCTATGAGGGAAGAATGGTATGGGACAAGAGACACGAAGAATGACAGCAAGACAGGATTCTGATCAAGCTGCAAAAGTTTATTGAAGAGGCAGGGTATATATACTCTAAAGGAAGAGGGGGTGGCTAATAAGGACGGGTGGCAGTTTAGGATTGGTGGATGCTGTTGCTAGGGTAGGTGGCGGCTGTGGAGGTCAATGCTTTTGGCGTGAACTTTTGGCACGAACTATTCTTTTGGCACGAGCTACCAATGACTTATATACTTTCATAAGTTATCTATGTTCTAGAAGAAGGCTAATTATAGCTTAAGGCGTTGTTTCAACCCTGGCGGCCATGTTGCATGTTGCCGGCATCGCTGAAGGTGAATAGACATGCTACCTTCATTGTCCCCAACAATGTGTCTCTTGTTGTGTCATCTTGTCGCATCAGCTCATCATGCTTACCTGTCACACCAGCTTGCCATCCTACTCATCCTCTTTTAGGAGGCACCAGGAACCTCTGCTCCTGGCTTTGTTGTGTCTCTCATTATATTTTTCTTCTTGTGTCTCTTGTTGCATCATCTTGTGTCAGCTTGCTGCACCTGCCCATCATGCCAGCTTGCTGTCTTCTAGGACACACTGGGAACTGAACCATGGATCTCCCATATGGTAGGCAGGAGACCAATTACTTGAGCCACATCTGCTTCCCACGTAGGACCTTTTGATGAGGCTACTTCAGTTAAGGTGTGGCCCACCTCAAGCTGAATGGGTCTTAATCCTTTTACTGGAGCCTTTTATAAGCGAATGAATACAGAGAAAGAAAGAAAGAGAGAGAGGGAAGCAAGAAGCTGAAATCAGTGAAACCTGAAAGAGAAGGGAGACACCAGCAGATGCCACCACATGCCTTTCCTTGTGGCAGAGGAGCCAAGGACAGGCAGTGGCCAGTCTTCAGGAAGAAAGCATCACCTTGATGATGCCCTTATTTGGATATTTGCTTGGCCTCAAAATTATAAGCTAATAAATTCCCATTGTTGAAGCCAAACCATTTCATGCTATTTGCTCTAAGCAACCTGGAAAACTAAAACAGGATCCTTCTTCCCTTTCCAGTGTTTCCATTCCTTTTTGCCATCTTGCTAACCAGAGTCTCTGACCCTTCCAGGGTCTGGTGAGAGAAGAAGAATAGCTTATGGGGTTGTGAAGTTCTTCCTATACTTTGCTTTTATAAGTTATCTATGTGCTCTCAAGGCAGGGCAGATATTTAAAGCTGACTCTTTTTCTCTTTGGTGCTGTGGTAGATTGACTCATGTACCTCCCCCCCCAAAAAAAAAGACATGGTCTTAATCTGTGTTTCTGTGGTGTGAACTCATTTGTAACTAGGACCCTTTGAAGATGTTAGTATTAGTTAAGTGTGGTACTACTAATCACGGCAGGCTTTAATCCATATTTCGTGGGTCTTTTATAAGTAGAAAAAATTCAGATGCAGTGAGTCAGAGAAAGCCACAGGAAGAAGCCAGAAGTCAGTGGAAACCTGAAGAATAGTCACAAAGAGAGTGAAAGAGATCTCCATTTGATGGGAGGCTGAGACGCAAGCCAAGGAACCCCAAGGATGGTGGCAGGCCAGCGCCATAACACTGCTGACTTTTAGAGGAAGGTTGGCCTTGGTGACGCCTTGAATTTGGACTCTAGCTTTCCAATCCATGAGCCAATAAATTCCTGTCGCTAGGCCAACCTATGGTGTGGGATTTGTCATGGCAGCTCTGGCAAACGAAGTCAGGGGCTTTCACAGATTCCTCAAAGGCCCCCACTGGGAACACTGGACTAACCTGTAAAATCCATTTCCTTTGCTGGCCAGCCCGACACTGCTCTTGTTCTTTTTGCTGTCGTTATTGTGTGGTTTGTTTTAAATGCCCCTGTGACCCTGCTGTCTATTTGGCCACCTTTGCCCCTGCAACAGCTCATTGCAGGCAGGATTTTAAATGGTTCCACCCGACCCTCCCTCTTATTTGGTCACATGTGATCCATAGGTAGTACAGTCCCCATGGGGAGTAAACACTGATCCTTTACTTCTGCTTTACTTAGGAGCAGAGAACTAGCCTATCCCTTGTCATCTAGAAGTCCTGCTGGGAGTATATACAGACCTGCTCAGCACACACATTAAGCCCTTTGAAAGGTGTCAATGAAACACCTCTTACAAAGCTCAAGGGCTGGGCACACCCACCTCTTAATCTTGGCCTAAAGGGAAAAGAACTCACAACTCAGCTCTCTACAGGGAAATCCTTTATAAAATCTTTCTCTGCTAATCTCCCACTATCCAAAACTTTAAAAAAATTGTCCTGGGCAGTATCTCATCTGCTAGGAAGTATGCTTGGACAGAAAAAATACAGATGGAACTTTAGTCCTAGGAATATTGGAGTTTTGTGCAAAATCTCAATAGAAATTTTAAAGTATCTTATCTATAAGGTAGGCATTTGGTTACAATTACCAGGAAGAAAGTGTTTTGTTTACTTCTTATCATAAACTAGCCGATACCTAAGGAGTAAAACAAATGCACAAGTTCAAAGCCATTCTACCAGCAAGGAAGCTTACTTAATTTATCCATTAGGCTAGAGATTGAAATTCACAGGATAACTGGCATTGTTTTTCCAGATCTACTTTGTACTAGTCAGCAACCCTTTTGTTTCAAGTGACAGAAGCACAGCACAGACAAATTGAAGTAAGCAAAGCATGCAAACCTACTAGGGTCCACATTAGTTTGCCCGGTCCAGAGTGGTGGGCAGAAGGATGGACACCTAAAGAGATGCCAACCCACTCCAGCACAAGTGTCAAGGTCGCCAGCAAAAGTACAGCTCACACAGGCTCTGATGGAGAGAGACTTTACTCACCTAGAGAAGAGATAATGCAAGGTCAGCTTCACTAGTGGGCTTCGGCTCCCCACAACCAGCCCGTCTCAATCCGGGGTGGATGCAGGGAAATGTTCTAATGCAGCTTGTGTTTGTGTGCCGTAGTGGAGGAGCCCACTCCCCTCAGCAGACAGTGGGCTGTGAGTAGGATGTCATAAAATGCGCCCACTAGAATCAGACTGTCTCCAATGAGTATTTACATATGCTCAGGACAAGAGAGGAAGGGAGGTACCAGCAGCCCCCTTATCTACTAGGGGATTGTGTTTTATCCCACCAGGCTGATATACCTGGTCCCGGGCACAGAATGTATTTGTGGTTCCCAGGGAAATGCGGCTTGCTCACTACCCCACAGGACCTATAAGTTGTCTGGTCTTTCTCACTCTCTTGGTTTTTTCCCTCTATTTTACTTCATCGGTTGGCTTCAATCTTACTTTCTACAATTGGTCCCCTTCTATAAAGGATGGGAGAGCATACAGTTGATATGAGCAAAAAAGAATATAAAAATTGACTCACATGAGAACACTGATAGTGAAAGGAAAGGAATTACCTCTAATGCACCATTGCAGACCAATGCTGGGCATTCAGTTAGCTAGCATATTGAGAATCAAATGTATCCTAGGCATTGGTGAGAGCAAAGATTGAATCAAGACTTAAGGGCCTAGAGGTACAACTTCTAAAATTAATCAACTCTGCTCTGAATTAGTTTCTTCAGATATAACATGTGTATAGGAAGTACTTTGCCAAGTTGTTAGAATTAATGAGATAAAACATTACAAGTGTCGTTTACTATCTGGCACACAGGAGGTACTCTATTAGCAGCTGTAATGAATAATATATATAATCATATCCCCAGTGCACACCAAAACAGGGTAACAATCATAATGGTATTTGCTTTGAGTCCTCAACCAGTGTCTTAGTTTGCCAGACTGCTATGAGAAATACTACACAATGGTTGGCTTAAAAAACAAATATTTAGTGACTCGTGGTTTTGAAAGCTAGAAGTCCAGACTCAAAATGTTGGCAAGGCCATGCTTTCTCCTGTGGTGATGGCAATCCTCCAGCACACAGCCTCTCTGGACTATGGCTTCTCTCTCCTCTCCAGCTTCTTCTGACTTCCGGCTTAGTGTAAGTGCCAACTGTGTCTGAACTTCCTCTCATTAAAAGGCCTCCAGGCATATGGATTAAGGCCCACTCTCACTTAGTTTGGTTACACTTTAACTAATAATACATCTCAAAGGCCCTATTTACAAATGGGTTCACACCCACAGGAACTCAGATTAAGATCTGAACATGCCTTTTGTGGGGGGCGTGATTCAATCCCCAAAAACAAGCCTTACCGTTACTAGAGCCCCAACCTACTCAGATCTTTTCCTTCGTAATGGAGTCTGCAAGCTTATGCTCCTGTGTTTTGCCCTTGTTAATTGGTCCTTGTGATAGTACAAATACCAAGAATGGTACACAGGCCCTCTCCTGCCACTGATGTCCTACTAATTCTTCTCACTGAGGCCAATCCTGCTTTTTCAAAGTTTCAAAGTTTTCAAAGGTTTCTCTCCAAGCTATTATGATTCTCATATACTGCGAAAGGAAGTCTCTCTTGTCTGTTTCCCAGTTTATCTTCTTTCTTACAATTTAAGAAATGGTCCACAGGGACTGGAACCGTTAAGAAACTCCCTTCTGCGCCAGAATCAGGAATTCTCAAGGACCTTATAATTGTCCTCTAAGTGGCTTTCTGTCCACTGGCTCTCCATACCATGCCACCAAAGGTGAGTTTTAAAAATATCTGTTGCAATTACATGGTACCAATTACCAGTGGCAAGGAAGTTATCCATTTACACATGTAACACATAAATAAAAACACCCAGAATCCCACTTCAAGAGTTTTGTTCTTGTGTCCACTTTCACTACAAATTATTTTATCTGTCAGGATTCTGTCCAAAAATGGTTCAAAGAAAGTATAAATAAGGAATGATTTGCAGAAGCATGGAGAGGGCTAAGGGAAACAGCAAGGAATGGTGAAATATTCAGGGACTAGAACTTCATGAAATTATGATTACCACCATGCCTAGTTGGGCCAGAAAAAGAAAGAGTGGTTCAGAGTCTGATGAGAATAAGAGCTGTGGAGCGGGGCTGTGGAAAATAACTAAATCTATAGTTAGATCAACACAGCCACTGGCCTGGCACAGAGAGCAAGAGAAATAAATATCTCAACCTCTCTCTTTTTCCTGCCCTGTAATCTCTTGCCAATGCATTTCACTGGCCTAAACCAAATGCAAGCCAGAAGTATTGTGAATGTAATTAACAGCACTGAAATATATATCTTAATGTGGTTAAAGGAGAAATGTTAGTTTGTATATATGGTAACACAATTTTTAAAACTCCATGGGACTACACCACACAAACAGTGAACCCTTAGTTAAAACATGGACTATAGTGAATGGTGCAACTACAGAGATGTGCTATCATCAGTTGTAAAAATGGTTCCACATCAATGTAAGGTGTTAGTAATAGGGCAGTATGTGGGGATTTATGCATGATTGTTCTACAAACCCACAACTTCTCTAATAAGGAAAAACAAATGAAGTCACTCTCCTCGTCCCACCCCACAAAAAAAAAACACACACACACAAAAAAACAAGAAACCCTAGAGGCTGATTCTTATAGAATTCATTCTCCCAGGATGAGAAGCAGGATAGAAAAGAATGCAAAATGAATAGAGATTGCCTCATGGACATTAACCAGCATTTGATTTGGGCCTCTGCTGGGTTTAAATGAAATCCATGATAACTCCAATTAGAAGTAAGTAATGGTTTTAACGGTTGGAAAGAGAGTAATATTTCAATACATAAGTAGATGCTACACTGGAACCCAAAGAAACACTGATGGGGTATATTAGTCAGGGTTCTCAAGGGAAACAGAATCAACAGAGGATATCTGTCAATAGTATGAGATTTTATGAATTTCTCACATGACCGTGGGGATGCACAAGTCCAGGTTCTGCAGGCAGGCTGCAAACCAGGGGATCTGATGAAAGTCCAATGAAGGTCCTTGATGAGTTTCCGGGAGACGTTGGCTGTCCAAAGATGAGCTGGGAAATTCTCTCTGAATGCTGAAATCACGTCCCCTTTTAAGGCATTCAACTAATTGGATAAAACATCACTCAATGCTGATGGCAATCTCCTTGGTTGATTGTTGATGTAATCATGCATCTATGCAGTAAACTCACTGGTGACTAAAGTCCATAAATGTCCTTGTATTACAATTAGCCTCAGATAATTAGCCCAGTACTTGCTTGACCAAACACCTGGATACAATTACCTGGCCGAGTTGACACATTAGCCTAACCATCACATGGGGTTTTTCTTTTTTTTAATATTCTTCCTTTAAATATCTAGATTTCTAATACTTCTACCTCACTGAGACTCCAGAACGAAAAACAAAATGAGCAAAACTATGGTTACCTATTTATTTGATTATTAAACACATATTTAACAAATTTCTCCTATGTGGTAGACAAAATGAAAGTCTGAAAAATTTTATTTTGGGATTATTTGAGAGGAGTTATTCAGTATTCCTCTTATGAGAAAGTGAGGGGAACAAATGGTTGAAGGAAAAAAAAAGTAGGGAGGTGTTGGAAAGGCTATTATACAAAAATCAATCAAAAGATTCAAAATTGCATAAGGGAAGAGTCCCATTTTTTTCAGTAATGGCTGCTTCAGTAATGGCAGCGAAGTCAGACGTTTGCTTTGCTCTGGCAGGGAAACATATCCATCATGAGGCTTAATATGCTCCATTGTACTTTCTCAAAAGCTTTGCTAATGCCTGCTGATTTACCTGCAATGCATTTTCCAGAAACTGTTGAGCAAAATGACAACATATATATTTAGTTGCACATTTCAGTCTATCCAATTAGCAGTGTTTGCAGTACCAGTTGTGAGCCCAGGAGAAAATTTAATTTTAAGTACAGCAGTCTAGTTAAACCAAAAAAAAAAAAAAAAAAAAAAAAAGTCAAGCCTTGAATTTGCAGAGTGTTGGTTTCCAATCATTGTTTTTGAGAAATAGCATTGACTGCTATTATTGAAAACTGCTCAAAGAACTAGCTCCTGAAACTCTATGATTTTGTAAGGGAGTGGCATGAAACAGGCTGCTGTGGTACACACCCTAACAGGTTTAAAAATGCTAATGTGGTCCTTGCTGGGATACCCGGGGCAGACCCCTACTCTTACTGAAACTTGATTCACTTATCTGATCAATACAAGCCCATGTGTGCAGTTCCAGTGATTATGAAATAATCAAGTCGTATACAATTTTAAAGTACGTAAAAAGGCAGAAGAATATTCAGTGAATTTTATACTGAGACCCAACCTGGTAGATTTTCTCTCTTTCATTTAACATTTAAGCAATAAAGAAATAATAATTGCTGTATGGAGAATATGTCAAGAGGCATAGTATGGTACTGGAGTCAGTAATGTTAAAAGGTATATATATTAACCTAGGGATTAACAAAGGGGTTTATGAAGTCGAGTATTGGCAATCTTTAAGAACTGACAAGAAAAATCATCTATCCTGAAGAATATTAACCAAGATGGGATTTTTAAAAACAATTTTTACTATCCATGACAGAAGTGTAATAAGAATCATATAAATAAAAGTAAATTAGCATTGTGTCTATAGGTCTAGAAAAATGGGCAGATATTAAATGTGATATTTAACCCCCTTAAAATTAAACTCAGATTTCAAGTTGGAGAAAAGGAAAAGGAAAATATTTTGGAGAAAATAAATCAAGTATCAAAATTTCATTGAAGTGAATATATAAATATATGTTGAAACAGTTAAATTAGGAAATATTTTTATTATGAACAAGAAAAAGTTTTAAAATGAATTAAGCTTGCAAATATAGAAGTAAGAAATAAAACAATAAATGAAGGAAAGAAAAAGGAAGGGAGTAATAAAAAATGTAGGTAGAATTTAGAAATTTGAACATGTAAAAGAAAGCAGTTTAAAAAAATTCTATAGATGGAAGTTTAAAATAAGATAAAAGTGTGTGTGTCTCATTTTTATTTAAGATTTATTTTATTTATTACCCCCACACACACCTTGTTGGTTTTGCTCTCATTGTCTTGCTCTCTGTGTCCACTCTCTGTGTCTGCTTCTCTTCTCGTTTTCAATTTAGGAGGCACCGGGAATTGATCCTGGGACCTCCAATGTGGGAGAGAAGCACTCAATCTCTTGAGCCACCTCAGCTCCCTGGTTTGTTGTGCGTCTCATTGTCTCTCCTCTTTGTCTCTTTTTGTTGTGCCAGCTCTCCGTACGGGCCAACTTGCCGCGCAGCCCAGCTCACTTTTACTGGGAGGCCCCGGGAAATGAACCTGGGACCTCCCATATGGAAGATGGGAGCCAGTTGCTTGAGCCACATCCCTGTGTGTTTTAATTAAGTGCTAACTAGCCTATCAATAAGAAGGAAACAAAATACAAACAAAATACACAAAATTGGAAGTATGGGAGAAGGTTTGTGGTATGGTGTCCCACACAGAGTTGAAGATACACACTATTAAAGTCATGCAGATAAATTAGGTTGCCAGATAAAATACAGTATTCCCAGTCCAATTTAAATTTCAAGTGAACAACTACTTTTTTTGTTGTTAGTATATCTTAAGTATCACATGAGCCCACTTATATCTAGCTATTTATATTTATACTTCTGAAAGTATTCTAAAATTGTTTATCTGAAATTCAAATTTAACCAGGCACCTTCTATCTACCTTTATTAAATCTGGCAACCCTACATCCAGTGCACATATAAAATAGGGTTTATTAGGTAAAAGTTTACAAGTAGGGAAGTAGTAGAGGGCACACAATTCTCTGAAGTTGCATTTTCCCAAGCTGAAGCCAGGCAAAGGCAATCTGTATGTGTCACGGCCGACATTACAAGTGGAAAGGCCTGTCTTCAATGTCCTACAGATACAGAGCTCAGTGGGCGAAGGAGCAAGGAGCATCTATGCCACTCCCCAACAGAGCAAGCTCCCTGGCCAGTGAAGTGGCTTGCTGGGAATTGGGGAGCCCTGGAAGCCAGCATGACTTTAAACCCTTTCCTTTGTGATAATTCAAAACAGGCTAACAACCCTCCTTCTGGAGCCAATTTTGAAATATACATATTTCCTAGAAAATTCTCTATTTCTTCCATGATTTCTTTATTAGCATAGAATTGTAGACTTTGCTGTAAATCATTTTAGTTTTATCTGTACTTATGTGCCCCCCCTAAAAAGAGAGAAAAATAGAAATAACCCCAGAGACTCATTTGCTATCCCATTTTGGTATTTTAGAAGGCAGTTGCTGTACTACATACAGTTCATGAATATGTTTGAAGAATTTTTTTTTTAATCTGTAGATAAATTATTAGAAATAAGTGAATTTAGCAAGGTCACTAGATACAAGGTCTCTCTATATAAAACTTTGTGGAATAGCTATATACAAGTGATATAAACAATAGAAAATAAAATTGTAAAAATGACATCATCTACAATAGCATCAAAAACACGAAATGCCTAGGAATAAATCCTTTTTAAAAAAAGGTTGTGTAACACCACAATACTGGAAATTATAAATCATTTAAAGAATTTAAAGAATACCTAAATAAATGGAGGGATATGTCACTTTCCTGGATCAGAAGACTCACTATCATAAAGATAGCAAATATCCACAAATCCATCTTTAGATTCAATGCAAAAAAACAATGAAAATCCTAGAAATGGTATGTAGAAGTTGGCAGGCTAATTCTAAAATTTACATTAAGTTCAAAGGGCTAGTAATAGCCAAGTAAATCTTAAATAAGAATAAACCTGAACGATATATGCTAACAGTTATCAAGGTATATTACCAAGCCATAGTAATTAAGATAATGTGATTTTGACAAGAGGATCACAAGAAGACCCATGGAACTTTACAGACTAGAAATAGGCACATATATATACAACTACCAAATTTGTGAGAAACATGCCATTGCAGTAAAAAAAGATATATTCTTCTCAATAAATGGTATCAGAAAAACTGGATATCCAGGTAGAAAACAAATTTCGCCACCAAATCATAACATATAAACAGATTAAGCTTCAAATGGAGTAAATATGTAAATGTGAAAGGCAAAATAATAAACTTTTTAGAAGGACTATCTTCATTACACTGGACTAGGCAAAGATTTCATAAATAGAACAAAAAACACTAACCATTTTTAAAAAAACGGTTGAGTCGAGAGATGAAAAGACACACCATAGTGGGAGAAGACAGTTTCAATACATGTGTCTAATAAAGGGCTTGTGATCTTCTCTTCCTGACTATCTGCCTTATGCATCTCACAGTCCCTGCAACTGCGTAAGCCATATCTTAATATTTCCGTTTCTTTCATTGAACCCTGACTGATACATAACTAGTTGTCTATGGTGGTATAACCGATCACCACAAATATAGTGGCTTAAATCCATAGACACATTTTCCATGGGTCAGAAGACCAGGAGCAGCCTAGTCAGGTCCTCTTCTCAGGGTCTCACAACGCTGAAAATCAGATATTAGCCAGGCTGCCCCGGGGTCCTCTTGCAAGGTCCTTTGCCATAGAGGTAACTTAATCACAGAGCCGACATCAATCATATTTGGAGGCCCTACTCCCACACAAGAGGAGGCAGTTATACTGAGTATCTACACAGGGGTGGATGCGGGAAGAGAGGATGGGAATCGTAAGGGTCTTCCTAGCACAGCGGGGGAGACACAATGCTAGGCATGTGAGGGAAATGATGGACAGTGCTCTTTTCAAGACAGGAATGAATCTCTCCTTCCTAGTTTTACTGGTCTTCAGTAGCTATTGCTATGCTGGATTAATTTTCCTCAAGGCAAAACCAAGCCAGTGAGTAGCATAGTTGGAAAATCTTGTAAATATTCTTAAAGCCTTGCCAAAGTTTGGACTCTTGTCGTTCACTATATAAAGAATGAAGAATTTACTTTCAGTTCACATGAAACAATGGCATGAGATTTGAGCTGGGACTAGAGGGCATTGTTAGAATTACTAGAATCATCCAACAAATGAAAGGAAGCTTTAAAAGTTGGTTAGAGCTTAAACTGACAGAGGCTTATGCTTTAAATTGCTAATGGGAATAAGGCACTCCATATGTATGCATAGAACCAATCACGGAACTGACTCTTCAGAAACTATCATACGTTACAACCTCGTGTCCTGCAGTGGAGAACAATTGCCTACCGTGGCCAACAGAGAGCAGGGTTAATGAAATTGACCTTAAAAAAGACAAAGTTCCAACAGCACAGGAGGCCCAAGATACTCTTTACAGGAAAACGGTTGATCATTAGGAATATTTTGCTTTGCTAAATAATCTCTTTCAAACTTCACAGGTCCCTTCACAGCATTCTTAGCTTCTATTTCAGTTTTCCAATTAGGACTTGTATAAAAATTTATTTTAGAACAACTAATTATTTCTTCTTAAATGCCCATACTCACACCTATCTCTATGGCACACACACATAGGATGATCCAGTGTCAAACACTGAATATGCTGTGACTTTCTACTTTCCCATAAGTCATGATGGACTAATTCCAGAACCCTGGCCAAGCATAGGTAAGGGTAAGACATGACGTAAGCCTGCCCAGCCACCAGCACACGCCCTTTAACTAAGAATAAGTCCTGTGTCAAGTATGGTTATGGTCACAGAAGTTTGACCACAGAAATCTGGTTTAAAAGGCATGGCATGCTCTCCAGTAGGTCAGCAAATGTTTGGCCTCAGGGCAGAGCCAGTGACAACACCAATAAATAGAACAGAATAATAGAAAATCAAGCTAAATATTCCTCTAAGTCTGGTCAGGCAGAATCTGCAATGTCTGACACTGGGAATAATTACATCAACTTTACTGGTCGGTGTTCAGGGATTTGGCAGGACTCTAATCCCCAGAATGAGACTGGCCAGAGCTAGGCCAACTTTCAATTACAAAATGAGATAGGATAGCCAGGCAATTTACTAGAACAGGCGTTCAAACTAGAGATCAAAGCAGGTTCTCTTCCTTGAGGACTAGTATCGCTGATGACTAGAAAAGCAACCTCTGTGTCAGTTATTTTCACCTCCATGGTTTCATTCAGTGCTCATGAAATAACCAGAGTGCCTGTGGTGGGCCTGGTACCCATCTACTGGTCCACGCCTTCACATAATCCCCTCTCCTCGTGGGGGGGCTGGATTTAGTGACTTGCTCTGCTAATGTACAGAATACCGCAGGGGTGTGGGCTGTTAATTCCAAAATCCAGCATAAAAAGACTGAGACTCTCATTGCTCACACTCTCCAACTCTTCTCATGTGCTTGCTCTGATGAAGCAAGTGGCCACGTTTTGAGCTGCCCTATGGAAAGGTCCATGCGGCAAGGAACCAAGATGGGCCTCCAGTCAACAGCCAGGAGACAACTGAGACCCGAAGTCCCATGACCCTTGGGAAATGGAATCCTGTTCAGAACCACATGAGCTTGGAGACAGAGTCTTCCCCAGTTAAGCCAAATTTTAGCTGCAGTGTTGTAAGATAGCCTGAAGCAAAAGACCCAATTAAACCATGTCCAGATTCCTGGCCCCCAGAAACCGAGAGATAATAAATGTCTATTATATAAGCTGCTCGACTTGGGGGTAAAGTTTTTGCAGCAATAGATACCTAATACAGTATTACCTGCACTTTACATTCTCATTTTAGCTCTAAGTTTATTCTACTTCTCAGTCTGTGCAACTAATTTGCATAATTTATTGCAACCAACCCAGATTTGCACAGATGAAAACTATTAATGGCCTCGTGCAGGGTATCAATGTACTGTCGCTCAACTCCAAATCCACCATTCATTGCCCTGCTTTTCCATAAGGGACCTGGACTCTAAATAGTTCTCCTTGGCCAGGGGGCAGGATGTTAAATGTTGCTGGTGGAGGCTGCTGGAAGGACAATACAGGAGCAAAGGGCTTCTTTTCCTGGTTCCAATGGGCTCCTCTCTTACTGCTGCTGCAGCACTGACCACTAGCCACTGGGCTCTTGCTGGCAAGTTTTAGTAGCAACAGGGAGGTTGGCTTCCTAGCAAGTCTTGCAGACACTCCAGCACACAGTTTCCTGCTTGCCAGCATCAGCCTGTGGCATCTCGACAAACCTCTCAACCATCTAGTAGGTTTCTGTTGCCCCTTCTCCCAGAAAAACCAGACCTCAGTCTTGGGAGCAGGGATAACCTCTTCCAAATGTGCCGTCATTATAATATCTGCTCCCTATACCTGCTATTACTATATTCTTTAACTTTTCTTTAACCCTTAGCAGTTAATCCCTTGTTAATTGATTAATAGTTCTTTATATGAAACTTTCCTCATTCAAACTAATCTGTAGTTTCCTAACGGAACCTGACTGATACAGCCTTCAATTCAAAAAGATATAAAGATGCTTTTTTCAGTGTTGCACTCGGGTTTTGCTCATATTTAAAAATAAAAGTCTAGAAAACTTTTTTTAGAACATTTCTCAATAAATTTGCTGAGGGCTTGTGAACTTATGCTAAAATTCTGCCTCAAGAATTTTTGTAAACTTAAGGGAAAGAGCAAAAAAGAGCTGCAAAAATCCAATCTTGTAACATGAGGAAAATCAGGTAAAACTTCTATTTTCACTTTGAGAACAGCAGTAATATAATACATATTAATGTACGTCTTATAAAGAGACACTTTTAAAGTAATTAGGTACGATTCTCCCATGCTGCAGTGATCTTTACCAAGATGACGTTGAAAGCAAGAGCCAGATTAATTTTTTAAAAACTAGGCTACTTTTGAGGCACTCTTTAAAATCCTAATTCATTTTCAGCATGCTTCTGGGCTGGAGCTCTTTTTTCTTTAATTTATTAGGAATGGGACCCAGTGACTAGCTTCTAGTAGAAGCACAACAAATCTTTGTGAACTGCATGCCTAATGCATTTCTATTGTCTATTAGTTAATTCAGAAACTGGCATCTGTACTAATGGTACAGGGAATCTGCTTGTCATGATTTTGACAATTTTATCCGGCATAGGTAGGATTAGAAACAGAAAAGCCACATGGTGGTGTAGAGAGGTGTTTATTGTCAGTTGTGTCCTGGAATTCTTGCCCACGTTGCATCTCTTCCCCTGGGTTAGGTTGCCACTTGAGCGATAACTGTCCAAGAATCCTACCTACAGAATTAATGGGAAAACCTTTTGCATCCTTACTATGTCCTAGGTGCTTCACATGTTCCTTAATTTTACCCTACTTCCTTATGTGTAGACATAATCATTGCTATTTTACAGATGACCTTAGTGAGCTGACCTCAAGGCCATACTCTTAATTAATGACAGAACTAGGGATTCACCACTACTCTTCTGACTCAAAATCCAATCCTCTTTCCATTATGCTACACTGACATGATCTGAACCATGGAATTGGGATCCAAAACATTTTTGAAGTTCATACAAACCAACCACTCAACTAATAAAGAAGTAACATCTATAATATTTCCAACTGGTAGCCCTTGCCTGAACAATCTAGTGATAAAAAAGAAAAACATTATTTCACAAGACGATTCATTTTTTATGCTCTTCAAATTATCAGAAAGTTTTCATGTATCAGATTCACAATCTATCTTCTTACTGACTTCCAGCCACTGGTTGTAAATTTGCTCGCTAGAGCCACCCAGTACAAGTCTGACCTCTCTTTAAAATGGACTTCTTTTTTTTTAGGATGTACCAAGGATTGAACACAAGACCTCATACATGGGAAGCAGGTGCTCAATCACTGAGCTACATTGGCTGCCTAATGAGAGTTTTTTTTTGTTTGTTTTTTTTTTCGTTCGTTTGTTTTTTTAGGAGGTACAGGGAATCGAACCTGGGACCTCATACATTGGGAAACAGGCACTCAGACACGTGCTACATCCGCTCCCCAAGATGGACCTTTAATCAGCAGAAAGGGACGATATTTCTCTGTGTCTAGCATGTCCCATTCTCCATTTTATTTAAATAGAAACAAGCTTAGAGTAGACTTACCCATGTTTTCAATATTTGCAATTAGCTATTATTGCTGCTGGATATGTGCACCCTTTCTAATTCTTATCGTTGATCTACAAATGCTACATAATTAGACATTCTGGTGTGGCCCCAGTGAGCAAAGATTAAAAACACTGATTTAGTGAAAACTCCCCCCAAATTCTTTCAACCACACTCATCAATATCAGCCTGCTCCTACCCTGGGTATGCTTCCTGGTAGCACTGAGGCTCTCAGAAGAACAAAAGTCATAGTGGAACTTTGGTGTATACCAACTGGGGAAAGAAAGGTGATTGGGGTGAAGCAAAGGAGGGGCTTGGATGGCCAGCGTGGGGCCCAGAGAGAGATGCTCAAGGGAACTCCAAGAATAGTGTCAGAGATGGAGTGAGGCTGCTAATTCTGGAAATGGTCAGTTTTTCAAAAAAGGAACCCAGGTTGTTATTGAGCCCTTAAGATGCAAATAAGTGCCATTTCCAATGAATCAGGTTTCCCTCTGCCGGGCTAGGGGATAGAGATACTACCAGTGCCAAGGGACTGGGAGAAGGTAGAGCCCAAGGCTCTATCCAAATGCATTCTGTTAAAATGAGAGGCTACAGTCGTAAGAAAAGAAGCACTCTGGAGGACTGCAAAAAGAGGTTGCTTTCCCATAGGAAGAGACCCGCTTTTTATTTCCTAGCCAAAATAATAAAAGGAGCAGCATGTTTGTTAAATCTGAATTTTTCACTTGAAGTATTCAAGCAGAGATAAAACAAAATATATCATTCAGTCTGAGAACCCACTTGGAGAAAAATAACTCCCTACTCAGATTAGCAAACAAGTTCAGTGAAGTAACTTCAAAAGACAGAAAAAAAGTTGTCGTATAGGAATATCAGTAAAATGTCTTTGGCACTGTGAGTGAAAAGGGCTTATTTTAGACTAAAAGCAGCCCATGAAAACAAACCAGTCTGATACTTTAAGTGTTGTTTTGAAGGGAGATCATAGATATTGCAACAGCTTCTGATCTCTAAACTGAAGTCAATGTGAGTTTCTCCTGGGCAAAGGTTGTCAGGATAAGCTGAAGGCTGGTTTACACAACCAGGAGTGATATGGTTTCCAGTTGATGGGGAGATATTCATGAAATAGGAAGGAAGATGGTTTTAGTGATAAACTGCCAAAGGGCTACCTGAATCTTTACCTCTTCAATTCAACTCCCAAAAGCTTCTGCTCCTCCGCTAGGAATAGATAAATCGGAAAGCAAAGGGTTCGGTGTACCTCACCCTGCTGTACCTATTTCATTACAATCAAGTTTCTTAAAAAATATGTTTTTTAAAAGGTGACACCCATCTGTATCTGTAAGCTAAAGTTTCTCCATTCACCTGCCTCCTTTATTCCCATAGTGACTAGAAGGAAATCTATGGGCTTTCTTATCTCTTTCTCTTAGACTTAAAACCAGCCTCTTAGGGAAGTGCGAGGCTCAAAATCGATGCTCTTCTTTCTCTTTTGGAAATGAACTGAGCATGCTGGTCCCTCTTCATTTCAGCTGCCCCTCCCTATTTTAGCCTTTGGGTTCCTGTTCCCACTAAAACCATTCTTCCTTCTTCCGGCCAAACAACTGGAGAGGTATATTCATTTTAGGGCTTTAATTATGCTCACAGTGGTGAAATGGACTGGGAAAATCAAACAAGAAAAATGATCAAGTGGCAAAGGTTTGATTATTGTGCCGTCATTCAGAATCCCTGAGCTCGGGTTTTTATTACTTTCTGAAATGGTAACTGGGACCCCTTTTGGGATTCTTCCTCAAGCTTTTGTCATTAAAACCATGGCTCAGATTCTGCTGCACTCCCTCTTCCATCCCCTATCTTTTCCCCTCTTCGGTCTTCTTTATTTTCTATGATCCATGTCTTTTTTTATTCTACGTATTTTCCAGAAAGTGTTTATTTCCTCCCATGACTATCCTATAATCAGATCTTCTAGTTCTCAATCTCCAGTCTAGATCTATCTTTTGAGCCAGAGCACCTATGTATCTGCCAGATATCTCTGCCTGAATATCTCATAGGCACTGCAGACAAATCTTGTTCTAATCTGAGTTTCCCTCCTTCATCCTGTTCTCTATCTTCTATTCTCTCTCTAAATAGTTCTGTGTACAACGAACTCCAGGCAAAAACCAGTGCCACCCTTGAATCTCCCATTTTCTGTAATAATGCTCCTGGTTCCATCCCCAATTTCTCAAAATTTAGTTGATTCATCTTCTCTTCTCCATTCCCACCACCACCACCTTAGTTCAAAGCCTCATCATTTCTTGTTTGGATTAACAGAATTTTTTCTATTGCTATGGCCCTAACTCAAGTCTCTCCCCTTCTAATTCATTCTCCACACACTATACACCTGGTATTGTCACTAATCTGCCAAAAATTCTTCATTGGCTCTCATTGGACTTTAATATAAAATCCAAACCCTTTAGCTTGACTTACAATTCAGTAGTTGCATATATCTCAACCCCCATCCCCCATCCCAGTCTCTTAAGACTTCCTGCCTTTTTTTTTCTCACTTTTTAAAAACTTTTTATTGAAGTTTATCATTCATACATGAACACATAAACAATAAGTGTATAGTATAAGTTGTGAACTTACAAAACAAACATGCATATCTTCATACATTATTTGAACTTACAAAACAAACATGCCTATCTTCATACATTATTTGAACTTACAAAACAAATATGCATATCCCATACATTATCCCACCACCATCATTTTGCATTGCTTTGAAACAATTGTCACAAACTATGAACGACATTACTACTGACTATACAAATTTCTTACATTTGGTATATTTTTACCCCACCCCACCTGGATAATGACATTCTGCATTAGTATTATATACTTATTACATTGATTCTAATGGGCAAAAATAGGGGGCTATAAGGAGGTGTATTAGCCAAAGGGATGCTGATGTAAAGTACCAGAAATCTGTTGGCTTTTATAAAGGGTATTTATTTAGGGTAAAAGCTTACAGTCACAAGGCTCTAAAGAGTCCAACTCAAGGTTACTTCCTTACCATACTCTTGTTGCCATGTGTTGAAGAAAGATAGTGTGTGATGTCTGTGAGGGTTCAGCCTTCCTCTTCCTCCTCCTCTTCCTCTTAAAACTCCATGGGTCTAGCTTCTTCCAATATTAGCTGTAGCTTGGCATAAGGTTCATCTTTCTTCCCAGGACTTATTTCTTTCTGAGTTCATTTGCTCTGTTCTCTTCACAAAGTCAACTGTAAGTTATCATGCCCATCTCTCTTCCTGGGGCTGAAGGATCCTCTGTGTATCTTCTCTGTGTATCTACTTCTGTGTGTTCTTTATTGAACATCTGGTACCAAGGGGATGGGGACTGAACCCTGCATTCCTTAATGATCCACGCTTAGTGGTAATGCTCCAAAATGTGTTAATCAATTGTAAACAATGCAACACACTAATGAAGGATGTTGTTAATGTGGGAAAATGTGGGAGGGATAGGGAGCAGGGCATATGGGAATCCCCTATATTTTTTATGTAAAATGTATGTAATCTAAGTATATTTTTAAAATACTACTAAAGTATATTTTTAAAAAAAGAATATTTCTGCTATGCACATTGTAAGTTCTATGGTGTTTGAACTGGGAAATTTCCCTTTAATAAGATTTTTTCTACAGAATAGGTATTTTCCTTCAGTATCTTTGATAACAGTTTTCTTAATAACTAAGTATTTAGTTGGAAGATATATCTCTTCTGCAAAGAAGGCGTTATCGTATAAAATTTTACCTTAGGGTATTGTAATAAATTAGTATATTTAATTGTCTAATGTTACATTACCTATACTTTTTTTTTTTTTATTTTTTATTTATTTTTATTGTGGGTAAAAATCAAAATTCTCACAATACATACAAACATTTGCAAAATGATATATAATATACATGCATATATGTGTATTTGCTTACAAAAATGTTATTTATATATATATATACATATATTTTAAGAGGTGCTTAGATTACTCAAAATATTACGGAACCCACTGGGATTCCCATGTTGCCCACCTCCCACACGTCCCACCACCTCCCACACGAACATCTCCCACAAGTGTAGCCCACCACCCTCAATGAACTTACACATCCTGACTTCCTGCCTTTTATCAAACTTTAATCTTGGCTGAAATGAACTATTTTCAGTTCCCCCAAATATCTTATTCTCAGACAACTATGAACTTGAACACTTTTCATGCTAATTATGACAGCCTTTCAAAAATTACACACACACACATAGCCATTAATTTGGCTAATATTCTACTTATTGTCCCCATACTCACACACTCCCGTGTATTAACCTCCTTTAAGAATTGTTCTTTTAGTTTGATTTTAGCTATTTGCAGACTAATTGGCAGGTTGAGTATTAAATAATTTGTGCTTTATTCAACAAATAAGAAAATGGTGATAATGATAATGTAAACAACTTCTGTCATGTGTGTCATTTACTGAGTCTTACTATATGCAAGGCTCCCTGCCAAATACTTTACGTGCATTATTTATTTTAATCTGCTGAGCAATTCTAAGAACTGTCCCCATTATTTGATGAGGAAATGAAGAATTAAAGAGTTTACATAGCTGGCTTAAAATTACCATTTATTAGCTGTGTAATTTTGAGCTATTACCCATTTTAGGTATGGTTACTTAGACACACAAAACTAAAGCATCAGATCTTAAGCTGTTTGCCATTTATACAGCAGTTATTGTTCATTCTTCCAAAAATATTCTGCTCCAAAATGCAACACAAATATGGAAACAACAATAAACTTAATAAAAAGCAAATACTCCAATTTATGCATATATGTTTCAGGAAATTTGGGCAGCTGTGTTATAGGGTCTGTTGTTAATTAAACAGTATTCTTGTACAAAATCTACTGCAAGGCAAAAGAGAAAACTTGATCTAAATCTCTTGAATCCTTTTTCCTATATAGTTCCCAGATAAATTCTGTCAATGTAAAGCCTTCAAGGAGGATTTGGAAGGATAAAGGAGGAGGGAGAAACCATTATTCTTAGTTGGCACCTGCGAGCTGACTACAGCTTCCCTAGGTTTCTAGGGATTTTTCTGAGCTTTCCTGCTATAAGAAGCTGGGGTCCCCAGTAGTGGCCTTCCTGATCTCTGATTCTGCAGCCCTTTCACATATTGTCAAACCTCTAATTCTCTGTTTTAAATAGCTGTCTCTACTCAAAACACTTAACATGCTGTATTAGTCAACCAGTGGGGTGCCTATGCAAAATACCAGAAATCTGCTGGCTTTTATAAGGGGTATTTATTTGGGGTAGAAACTTACAGTTACCAGGCCATAAAGTGTAGATTACTTCCCTCACCAAAATCTGTTGCCATGTGTTGGAGCAAGATGGTTGCCAACGTCTGCAAGGGTTCAGCCTCTCTCTTCCTCTTAAGGCTCCATGGCCCTAGCTTATACCAATATCAGCTGTAAGCTGGGATAAGACTCATCTTTTTCCTGGGGCTCATTTCACTCTGGGCTCAATTGCTTTGGTCTCTCCACAAGGTCAGCTATAGGCTATCAGGCTCTCTCTCTTCCCAGGGCCTTTGCCCTGTCTATGGAGCCGTCTCTATTCCTCTGTGTTCTTCTCCTGTGTGTTTACTTCCTGGGAATCCAGCATCAAAAGACTCCAACTGTCTCCTCTGCTGTGTGGTTTTCTCTGTGAGTCCCCACCCATCAAAGGGGTGGGGACTTGATGTCCTATTGACATGGCCCAATCAAAGCCCTAATCATAATTTAATCAAATAAAAGTGAAACCTCTGAAGTTAATACAATCTAATATGCCCAGAAAAACAGACCAGTTTACAAACATAACCCAATATCTATTTTGGGGATTCATAAACAATCAAACTGCTACATACATGCCTTCTGTATTCCTAACTAAAGTCTGATTAATACATTTTTTGTATCAATGACCTTTATCTTATCCCATACCTTGTTTAGCCATTCAAAGAAAACACTGGATAAAACTATACCAGTGACTAAACACAATCCTAAAGTCAAATGTTTAACAGCTTCTTTTAGTTGGAGACGACCAATTATCTCTGGGCTCTGAAATACCATGATTATATGTTACATCCCAAGGAAACCTCACAATACTGGTAGATATATTTCACGTTTTGTAAATCACTGGAGCACTCTGTGGAATGAATGTGATTCACATCTCCAAATGGTTCCAGATAAAGAAGTAAGGTAAGGTGGGGGGTGTGGAGGGAAGGGAAGGGGGTGCAAGCTGAAGCTGTTCCTTGCACAGTTTTGCCATTCTCTCATTTTTTAAAATCCTTGCACCCTGCATATATTTCTTTTGCTAAATTTTTTTTTGAGGTACCAGGGGGCAGCAATTGAAACCAGGACCTCATTTGTGGGAAGCCAGTGCTCAACCACTGAGCTACATTGGCTTCCCTGAGTTGGTTTTTTCATTTGTTTTGCTTATTGTTTATTTTTGTTTTTTCAGGAGGCACCAGGAACTGAACCTGGGACCTCCCATGTGGGAGGTGGGTGCTCAACCTCTTGAGCCACATCTGCTCCCTCTTTTGTTAAATTTACTGCCATTCATTTCCTTTATCACCCATTTCTCCTGTAAGATAGTGAGGTATTCAAAGGCATGGACCTTGAATTGGCCGCCTTTATGTTGCCAGCCATACCATGTGTCTGGTATATAGTAAATATGAAGTAAATGTTTGCTGCCTTGAACTTGAATCAAGTTTCTGAAAGTCAAAAGAACACATAGAATGGCAGAAGGGATCCAGATTTGAATTCAACTTTGACTTCTGATGTACCTCACAGGCTCCTGGGAATCTTAAAATAATCTTAGAATTCTGGGAAACCATCTGGCATGGCATGAAATTTGCTAAAGGAGCCTTAGAGATTTCAAACTTACCTGAGCATCCTAACTAAGAGTTTCCCTGGAGTTCCTTATTTAAAGATATGCAATATGTTACTTACATTAAAAAAGGGGAAAACTAATAAATCAATTGTCCTAACTCATTTGGTGGATAAAATGCTTTGTGAATGGCTGAGATGCTTCAAGAGTCATGAAACAATCAGGGATTTGCTATTTAATATTTTATATTTATCTTTTTTTTTTTATTGTGGGTAAAAATAAAATTTTCACAATACAAACCATTTGTAAAATGATATATAGATATATATGCATATATGTGCACTTGCTTACATAAATGTTTTTTTTTTCATATATATTTTAAAAGATGCTTAGATTACATAATGTTACACAAAAATTACAGGGATTCCCATGATCTCCACCTCCCATACCTCCCATAACATCTCACATAAACATCCTTCATTAGTGTGGCACATCACCTGCAATGGATATACACATCCTGGGGCTTTGCCACTAAGCATAGACCACAGTTCACATCGTAGACCACACTCTCTCCCACACAGTTCAGCATGGTATATGCTGATGTAAAATGGCCTATATCTGTCGCCACAACGTCACTCAGGACAACTCCCAAGTCCTGAAAAAGCCCCTGTATTACAACTGCCCTTCCCCTCCCCGCCCCGAAAGTGTCTAGTGGCCACTGGCTCCACCTCACTGTTACAATTTCTTCCATTTCTTGAGTCACAATATGTCTACAACAGAATACCATTAAGTCCACTCTAGTCCATAGCTCTTCCCCCACTCCTGAGGGGACTGGGATAGTGATGTCCACTCCACCTCCAAGTTAATAATATTTTATTTTTAGTTCTTTTTTCTGAGTTTCCTTGTATTTTATCACTTGCATTTAAGCTTATCATTATTATTTCATTTTCCTATTAATTCTATTTGGTTATTATATGAGCTTCATATTTAAGGAAGGTTTAGATCACAGAAGGGTTACAAGGGGGGCTGCAGAGGATCATTGGTGGGGGGTGTCTGGGATGGGGGATTCATGGGAGTAAGTTCATCTGAATATATATGAAAGATATATAAAATTGTTCAAATGATTGAGGGATGGGGCATGGTCATGGTGGGTAGACAATCACTCAATAATTGAGGGAATACTGAATCCCCAGCCTGGAGAGCTCTGTCACATTCTCCAAGGGAGCAGCAACAGTCCCCTGAGTTCAGGGGCAGTGTCTGGCAAAAGAGGATGGCCCACTGTTGGGGTCTTGTTATTGACTACCCTTATGAGTCTTTGCTCTTGTAACTGAAACTTAGCTTACTGTTATGGGGTGCCTAAGGATTGGCACCTGAGAGCCTACTTGTTGCTCAAATGTGGCCTCTCTCTAAGCCAAACTCAGCATATGAATGCATTACCTTCCCCCCAATGTGGGACATGACACCCGGGGATGAGCCTCCCTGGCAAAGAGGGATTAATACCAAGTGCCAACTGGAAACACGACTGGAAAAAAACCTTGAATAAAAGGGGGGAAAGGTAAAGACAAATGAGTTCATGTGGCTAAGAGACTTCAAAGAGAGTCAGGAGGTCATCTCAGAGGTAATGCTTACGCACACCTCAGTAGGATCTCATAGATCACCAAAGTGGATATCACCCCACACAGAGGGGCTCCTGAGGGCTCTGGAGACACCCAGGTCCTATATAAGGGGGATAGCTCCAGAGATTGATGCCTTATCAGTGGGCTCTACTTTGGAATCTGTGCTCCTGAGAGTGACAGATTTGGACTCAAATAAGTCCTCCCTGCACATGGTCCATCAGTCCCTTCTATTTAAACCTATATGTGAGGCTGGAGTTTGTAGGTGTACTTCCAGAGACTGGAGCTTCTGGCCTGCCTATGTGCCAGCAGTGCCTGGAATTTCGGTGGAGCTGCAACTCCTACTCTACAGCTCAATGGACTCACCCAAGTCACCTGGTGAGGAGACGATGATGGACAACTGCCATCCCAGGGAATGGAGAGAGCCTGCAGCTGAAGGCAGGATAATCCCATGCACCGTATCCATGGGATATATTTATCTTTAGGTTAAAAAAAAATTTACCTGGAAAAATTTTATGTCTTTGTTAGACTACAAGCAGTTAGCTCAATAATTAGTCAGAAGACTATTTGAGGTGCTTGAAACCCCAGAGTACAGTAAGTTTACTGTGTTGTTGGTACATGCAATAAAACATGTGAGTTCATTATCATAGCTAATATACAGCCTAGTGGAAAACCACATAAAGGGTACCAGAAATGAAAGCCTATTATATTTCTCTAAGGCATTAGAATACTTATTATAAAGTTCAGCATTTTACAAAGTCTCCAATTATGTCAGAATAATTAATTCATACTTCAGGAGACATTTTCAGATAATAAGGTATCCTACAAGCTTAGAGACAGTATGAGTAGTAAAAAGAATATTAGAGTGGGAATCAAGAGTCCTGAATACTATTCTCACTTTCACTCTCTACTGTTCTTCTGATGTCAGGCTGCCCAAAATATCTGTCACAGAATCTATAAAATATGGTTGTTAATAACTGCCTTTCCACATTGCAAGACCAATGTGAAAGTCAAATGAAAAAATACGTATGCAAAAGCTCTTTAAAAATTGTGAAATGCCAAACAAAGACAGAGAACCAAGACAATGAAGCATATTTACATGGTAGACACACAATTAATGGAAAAGATGAATTCTGTCATCTATTAAATAGTCTTTCTAAGAAGCTATACTTAGCTCAATGATGCTATTAAGCTTAAAAATTATGTAAGATGTCCCCTTTTGGAAGTACTTTATATTTTACAACAATTTTTTTTAACATTCACCACTTGAAGGTATATTTAACCTTTGGGCAATTAGAATATACTTGATCAACAGTGCAACTTATCCAACAAGATGCAGACGTCTTTAGGAGGTCCAAATAAGAGGTCAAAAATTATTAGGGAAATGGAAGCATCTTTAAATCTCTAACCAATCATTCAAGATGAAAATTTTGACAAATGGCAGTTATCTAGAGATATAAATGGTAAGCATTTGCTTTTTGGGGAAAAGGATATTATTTGTGCATGATTAGTCCCATAAAACCTTTCTAGGTTTAGAGAAATCATACTCTCCAAATGAGCAAAAATACATCACCTGCAGGGAAGATATCACACTGATGGTTCTCCTCTTAAATACAAATTAGCCAGATACAAAGGAATGTGGTGATTATTTGTATTTATGAATACCCTTTGATATTCATAAGTGGATCACTTCTTTAAAGTTTGTGATCCTTCAATTTATTTAAGATATCAATTAAATTAACAATATGATAGAAAATGGATGTCAATAATAAAACAATGTTGACCCAGTAATTCAATCTCTGCCTTTTAACTTGAAACTACATGAGCAAATTATCTGAGAGAAAATTTAAAAAAAATAACATACAACTGCACAACAATAGGAGAATGATCAAGTAAATTAAACATGTCATGGGTTGGAATACTCTTTTGTCATTAGAAATGATTATTATTAAGGTTCACATTTTCTTAAATTCTTAATAGAATAGGCATATGTGGTCTTTTTTGAAAACCTAGAAGAGGCAGGCACTCTCTTTACCCAAGAAAATCTAACAGGCTTCATAAACTCATGCTTTAAAGATGAAGTTGCCAGACAGAAAAAAGAGAACAAGAGGATTGCAGGCATAAGAAAAATGCACACACTGGGAAGCAGATATGGCTCAAGTGATTGAGCTCCTCCCTACCACATGTTAGGTCCTGGGTTTGGTTCCCAGTGACTCCTGAAGACGACGAGCAAAACAGCCAGCTGGTGCAACGGGCAGGCGTGGCAAGCTGATGCAAGAAGATGATGCAACAAGGAAACACAAAGAGGAAAGACAATGAGAGAGACAACAAAGCAGGGAGCTGAGGTGGCTCAAGCAATTGAGCTCATCTCTTCCACATGGAAGGTCCCAGGTTTGGTTCCCGTCACCTCCTAAAGAGAAGACAAGTAGACACAGAGAACACACAGTGAATGGATACAGAAAGCAGACAGTGAGTGCAAACAACAAGGGAGTGAAGTAAATAAAGTAAATCTTTTTTAAAAAAATGTGCATCAACAGGGAGCATACTATGTGCATGGAACAGTAAACAACGAAATTGGTTGGAGGCCAAGATACATGGGAAGCACAGAAGGATGAAAGAATATAAGACTGGAAAGATGGATTAAAATAGGTGGTGAAGGACCCTGATTTAATGTTTAGTAGTTATCGTTTTGTCTTAATCATATAGTATTTGAACTTTACTTTCAGATGATGGAGCTAGATCTCTATTTTTTTTTTTTAATTCCAAGGATTTTCTATCATATTTGAGAATGATGTAAAAAAAATACGGATTAAATTGATTAATGATCTATCTTGCTTTATGATAAAAAAGCTTTACCTTGACTATTTGCTTATTGATTTGTCTCTCATATTTAATTGTAAGCTTGAAAATGTGTCTTGGTGTTTCTAAGAGCCTTGGACTTTGGTATGATAGAATAGAATCAGTACTCATTAGATGTCTGGATAATGGATCAATAATAACTTGAAAGGATGACTCTGTCCCTTTGTCATAGTTGGTTGGTTAAATAGTTCATTAGTTCCTATGTTGTGCAGGCACTTTGCATAAAATAATGGCATATTGACTTAATTACACAGGCCCTGTGAGATCAATGTTTACTTCAAATATGACCAAACTGAAGATCAATGGAGTTTGGCAAATTTTCTCTACATCTCAATTTGTAAGTTAAGGAGAAAAAAATCTGTCTGGTTCCCCAATCACAAATCCATGCTGCTCAACTACCTATCGTTTACTTTGATGACAGTATAAATTGAATAATTATTCATTTTACAGATAGAAAAAGTTGGTGGCAGCAGAGAAAAGAAGGGAGACAGCAACTAAGATAGTAGATGACAAAATCAGGATTTCAATTTATCTTTACAGGCCAACAAGTTGAGCCAAAATCAACAGGATGAGAGTTAAAATGGGATATATAGGTATATATTCTGGCTTGTAGGTTCAACAAGCTATTTACACAAGTTCAGTATGAAAGAAATATACATGTCTTCCTCACTAGAATGTGAATTCTTTATCTCTGAGTTCTCGAGTTCTCCAATGCCTATAGAGTTCCTAGCTCTTCAGATGCTCACAAATGCTTAGTGAATGTAACAAGTACAGACGAAACTCATTTCCAGTGCTATAAAACTCATAAGGTAGTAAATAGCAGATAGATGCCCCTATCCTTTGGCAGTTGCTGTGGCTAACAGGACCCTATTCTCACAATCAACATTAGCATTCCAAATCAAATGTAGCAATTATATTTTCCATAGCTGAGTGAAAATTTATTTTAAGCATTTAATTAAGCGGTAGTAAATTTAATTAGCTACTGTAATTTCACAATTCCTTCTGAGTATGACCTCCTTTCTCAGAAGGTAAATTCTGCAATCACTAACTGAAGGAAATGACATTTGGGGCCCATTACTTGTTACCCTTGTTAGAGTTATCAATTATTTGACACTATAGCCCAATTATTTGATCTGCAATGCCACTTCAGTCTCTGTGTCTATTGGTCAAGTAAATCCCATGCATTTGGCTAAATCCTTCCTGTGAAAATCTGATTTTCCCCTCTACAATCTTTAAATCCCTTATTTTTCTCTTTGTTAACATAAAGAACCAAAAGTGACCCCTGTAGAAAATAGACTATATGTTAATTACTCAGGCCTAGGAATAATTTGAAGCTCATTTTTGTTTGTTTGTTTCTTTCTTGATGCAGGAATATACCTATGAATTCTATATAAAGTTTCTTTCACTATTCCAATATCCGTGGCACAACTGGCATGTCAGAAGTTGGGATTTCTTGCATAGCAGGCATGGGTGCCTATAGCTCAAGCATGCAGGTTAAGACGTTAAAAACCCCCACATACTGGTCTTAAGAAAAAACTTTAAGTATTTAAATCCTGTTACCAATTAAGTCCTGCCATTATCATAAGACTTTTGATCATCCAAAGACTAAATAATAAAAATCAGAGGATCAGCAGGGGGGTTTTGGTGGGTGTTTATGTCAGTGAGTGCTCAGACAATTAACACAACCATAAGTTATCTTTGGTAATGTGTAAACATGGCCAGTTCCTTATTTTAATCCTATCAGACACATGGTTATTTGTTCTTTTCTATTAGTAGCCAGGGAAAGAAACTGGTGATGGCACTTTATAATCGGCTGTAATGCACTGATATTTTAGTAAGGTCATTTGTTAGATTAATTCTAGCCATTATTCTCCCATCTCCACATCAGCACATTATCTCCTTGATAATTGAATGGCAATTCAATGGGAAGTCCCAGATTTGGTTCCCAGTGCCTCCTAAAGAAGACAAACAAATAATGAGCAGGCAACGGGCAGACATTGAGCAAAAACAATGAGCAGATAACGAGAGAAAACAACGCACAGACAACGAGCAAAATCAACGAGCAAAAAAAAAAAAAAAAACCAATGAGCAGACAATAAGCAAAACAACAAGCAGAAAACGAGCGCAAACAACAAGCAAAAACAATGAGCAGAAAGACAAGGAAGCCATCTCAGGGGAAGGGGTGATTTTGAAAAAAAGCACTTCTCATACTCTTACCAGACTCCCACAAACACCAACAGCAGTAATATTGAAACCAAAGTTGTGGCACTGGGCTCTGTCTCAAGAAGTCAGGCTAACCATCTCCCTTTGCCTGACGTGATCCAGCCCCACAACTACAGGCAAGAACCTCCCACTTCTCCTGCTTATTCCTCAGAAGAAAAGGATATAACAGTGATGCCATCACTCCTTTGTAATGGTAAACTTCCTTCTGAAAGTCAGCATTACTGCATCCAGAATGGCTATTGTGATATTAAAATTTACTACAACTTTAACTTAGAAAAAATATTAATATTTCTAGGTATTATATCCTCCAGGGATTCCTGCCTGCACTCTCATTTAAACACACATATGCAAATGGCAGCAGTTTTTGTTCTGGCATGTGTTCTCTAGGGATTTCAGAATGGCAATTCAATGTTCTCAAAATGTGAGTAATTTTTATCACTTGTACAAGAGACATCTTCTGGTGGCAAGAACATGATGATTAATGTATCTATATATCTACTGTCTATCCATCATCTATATATCTACAACTCTCCCAGACAGAATAACTAAAATAATGAAATGAAAACCAAAAGAAAAGCATGGATATCTTCAACAGAACTAGGTGACAAAGTAATCCTTACAAACCAAGAATTTAGGTGAATATGGTCAATACTTCTCAAGCATGAACAAAAGCTGTACTGCAGTAACAGCAACAAGGAAAGGAAGAGGGAAGGGGTATTAGGAAATTCTCAAAACTCACCCTAAAAGACAAATACCCCAAATTGAATGTGAATCCAAGAACAAATACAAACATTTAGAATAAGTCTTTATAAGTTCCATGTTTGGAATAAACAACAACCAAAAAAAAAAAAAAAAAAAAAAGGTGGGTATCTTAGTTTGCCAAAGGGTTGCCGATGCAAAGTATCAGAAATGTGTTGGCATTTATAATGGGAGATTTATTAGGATAAAAGCTTACAGTTCTGAGGCTGTGAAATGTCCAAATCAAGGCACCATCAGACACGCTTTCTCACCAAAGTCAGCTACTAGTGATCCTGGTGTCCTGCCACATGGTGAAGCAAGATGGCAGCTTATCTCTGCCGAGGTCCCTGCCTTCCCCTACAGATCTATCATCTTCCAGAGCTCATCTGTGGGTGACCAGGCATAGGGCTTGTCCCTTTCCGGGCCTCCTCTCTCAGTCTCAGCTGCTCCGCTTTCTTCCCGAGTTCAACAGTAAGCTATCAAGCATATAGTTTGTCTTTTCAGCCTTGAGCTGCTCCCTCGAGGGCCTCTTTCCATACCTCTGTGCTCTGTTGATTTCAGACTCTGGGGCCTCTCTCAACCTCTTGGGGCTTCTCTACCTTTCTGTAGCTGTAGGTGAAACTGGAGACCCCTCTCTCACATGGCCGATTCAAAATGGCAGAGCTCTCTTTTCCTGTGTGTCTCTTCCTCTGTCTCCACGTATATAAGGCCCAGCAAGAGGGCGGAAACCCAACCTGTGTCAGCCTCACCGACATAGTCCAATCCAAAGGGCCCCACACCCACAAGAATGGCTTAGTTCAAAAACATAATCTTTTTCTTTTCAGGATTCATAAAAGAACTTCAAACTGTCACAATTGGGAACTCAAACATTGCTAAAATAGTTTAGCTGTAAAATATCCTAGAACTATCAAGCAAATATTCCCTTTCAAAAGTAATTCACCTTGAAAGAAATGATACCCCAACAGATAGTTAACACTCATCTAGAAAATGTGACCATAAAAAGATGGAAAGAGTAACGCCAAAGTTAAAATGAACTAAAAGAATTTAAGAATTAGATCAAAGTTTGAAAAACAAACTATTTTAGAATTTGCACTTCTTCTAAGGCAATGTTCTGTCCTTGAAACATTGCATTTTGTTGCTGCTGTAATTTTTAAGATACACCTCCTCTTCCCTGTTCCCTACCCATTACAATTTGCTCTTTCCCAGGGCATCCATGGCATTCCTTTTCTCCTCTATTTGGATTCTGGCTTTACAGTTTTTCTTCAAAGATACAGAGCTAGCATATAGCAAATAATAGTGTTCATCTATACAAACAGGAACATGTTAGAAGATAGAATGCACATTGAGTGCATCCTGATTTTATGGGGGAAAAAAAAAGCAACATCTTTTAAACAACCAGAGAAATTGTAATATATATTTGGTATTAAATGTTATTAAATATTTTTGTTAATGATTTAGATGTGATAAATTTTAGAATTACATAAACTGTACATTTTTTAAGAAGCAGACTGAAGCATTTAAAGATAAAGTGCTTTGAAACAGTTCAACAAAAAGTAAAAAGGAGGAAGAATAGATAAAGCATGTGCAGTAAAACATGTTGATCAGTTTAAATTGATTTCAAAGATGGGTGATGACCATTGTGTTCTTAACCACAGTGTTTATAAATTTTCATAACTATAAGGTAAAAAGAAGTAAAAGGAATTGCACATGAATATGTAGTAACACAGTCAATTAAACAGTTCATGACTTGACTGAAATTATTTTTATGAAGTATTTCTACATGACTAAGCTCCTGTTTCCAACACTTCTGAGGATTTCCTCACAATCAAGCACTTTCTCATGTGTTAAAGAGTTTTTTCCCCCCTCTCTTTTAAATGTTAATAGAAAACAGCATCATTTTAACAGCTAATATAAGAATTTACCTCATGGGAAAATGTTTAGAAAATCTTCCTTCGGTAGAAGCAGTAGCCAGTGCTAAGATTTTTTCACAAGGAAAACATTCCTCTGTATTGCAAAGAACACTGAGAGCTTACAGGAAGGAGAGGGTGAGAAGAGGAGGAGGCAGCAGGAGTGGAAACCTGTGTCCTACATGTGATCACACTGCGGGAAAGAGCCCCTCTCAATAGCCACCTGGTTTTTCAGCAAAGTCTTTGAGGACAGGACAACTTGTCAAAGTTTTTGTAGGAAAGTGAAACAGCGAGCAAGCAGAGAGACTCCCCAACTGCCTTTGGAGTTACAGACATAAGAAGCCTTCAGTGTGACTTTAAAAGGTGTAAGAAAACTCATGCTTTACCTGCTACCCTTGAATATTTAGAGCCTTTCCTGGGCAGACATAAGAATTTGCCACCTTTCTCATCTATGCCCATTCTCCTGACATTTTCTTAGGACCGATTTAGAGTGTCAAGTTAGGGAAGATGCCAGAGCTTCTCTCTCAATTCTATCCTATGGCAAGCTCATCCCTCCCTCCTCAGACGCTGAGGCTTTTCTGTTCGGCTGTATTGTGCTGGCCCATCTTGGCTGATTTTTATCAAAGGCACTTAATGCACAGGCTGCAGAGCCCAAGGAGCCCTTTCCTCTCTAACCTCTTGAGAAGGATAAGGAACCTCCAAGCTGGTGACTGGCACAGTGTATCTTCCCTTTCTCTCTTTTCTTTCATTGATCCCAGAGACATTTTTGAAGCCCAGTTTTGCAATGTCCCTATTTAGTACACCTCTGTATTAAAAACCCATGATTTGTACAAAAATAATGAGTAGTTTGTTCAGGTGTCAAAGGAAAGAATGAAAAATGGAGAGAAGGATAAACATAGAGAACCAGTAAGACATATTCATACCATGAGTATTATGAAATAAATTCTCAATTTTGGACAAGTAACTTATTCCTGCTAAGAAGTCTTATTAAATCTGCATATATTATAACTCCTCAGAATGTAACTGAAAATGTGGAATTAAAAAATATAGACTCTAAGCCACCATGTCACAAAGTTAGCAAAATTTTTGTATTAAATCTTGCAAATTTTAATCTCAGGGAAATCCTCAAGTTCCAAGTATATTGCCCTTACTTTGGAAACAATTAAAGAAGCAGCAAAATAGAAGGACTGGGACTGGTGATAAAAGGAGGGATAGGCATATAGGAAAGAGGACAACTGAAAACTTAAAGCAGGAAAATACAGCCAAGCAGACCGTTTGGTATAAGGGCAAACAACACTCCACTTTCCAGGCTATTCTACAGCCATTGTTGAATTGCAGCTACTGACCATAATAATAACACTGAGTCATCAAGGAAAAGGAAAAAAAAAAAAAAAAGGATAAATTCACCTTTACTGCATTTTCTTCAAGTACTAAAATTAAAGATTTGGCAGGAGGGGCGGTGCGTAAGGGAATAAAAGTTCATTGTCTGAGAATTCAGTAATATGAAATGCCTAACTTCACAACTAATTCATTTAAATGAAGATTCTCTAAGGATATAAAAGAGTGGCAGATATAAAACTCCTCCTCCCTCCCCTCCACATATGCACTTTGAATCCTGACTCTGGTAATCACTAGCTGTATGACATTAAGAAAATCACATAATTTATCTGAGCCTCAGTTTTCTTATCTGTCATCATGAGTAAAATGCTTGTCCATCTCCCTACACGGGATTTTTCAAAAAGTTGCAAAAGTAGAAAATAAATTTTGTTCTAATATTATTTTAATATTTACTCATCATTTTTCATTTTATTTATTAAACACATTAGAGAATATATGAGACCTTTTTTTTTTCAACCCTTAGGGAAACTCCCTAAGTCCAACAATGTTTTTCAATTATATGTTTAAACTTGTCTGCACAAAACAAAAACCATCCTTATTCTTTAAAAATAACAGTCCTGTTTTATAACACAGGTATATGGAATCCAAGATGGCAAACTAGAAATAAACTGAACAACAGAGACAAGACAAAATCCATACTTTTAAAACCTTTTCCCTTAGGTAAAGGCAAACAGCTTTAAATGCCCACCCTCACTTGGTGAAACCATCACTTTCACATTCAACAGCGGCCACCAGGTGTTCCATCAGCGTGGACAGGCAGAGTCATGTCTCTGCAGGATAGGATAACCTGCTGAACATGTAAGGCAATAATTTTTGTCTTTCCCTTGACAGGTTGTTTTTACAGCTTTGTAAGCTAAAGATATGGACCTCTGCAGATAAACACTGCTTAGGGCCGAACAGCTTCACTCGTTCATCAGACATTTGATGTTAGCAAACTCCAGTGGAAAATTTGGAGGCGTATTATCAATTCACAGCAACCGTGCATGAGTGGAAAGGGATTAGGGAGCATTCATTTTTGCCCACTGTTATCTTTCCCTTGTCAGAACAGAATTCTGTAATGCTTGACTGCCCTTCAGTGCTAAATGTGATGGTAAAACCTAGAGATGATGACTTCTTTAAGAGGATACAAATAAAATCTAACATTTGCACAGCACAATATGATTTTTAAAGCACTTTACATTCATTCTCCAATTTCAGCCTCACAGCAATTTCTTGAGATAGGTAATAATTTTTGTCTTTTTTTTTTTTTTTTTTACAAATGTGAAGTCTGAGGCTCAGTGATTCCAAGTAACTTGATGAAGTAAACACTGTCTAAGAATGAGAAGTGACGTTCAACACACCCTCCAGACTAGGATGAAAATGAAGGTGCTGAATTTACTGGCTGGGTGGCCTTAAACAAATGTCTGCTTCCGTGAAGCATTTTTCTTTCCTTTCAATTGGTAAAATATTATGTTCTATGCCGGGCTGTTAATATTAGATGAGACAATATCTACCGTGTTCTCACAATGTGTAATGTATGGTGTGTCTCATCCCTTGACGCACCTTCCTGTATTTCCCGAACTACCTGTTCTTAGCAATTCATCTCTCAACATCTAAGCAGTATCAGTTCACAGTATAATTTACGTGGCCACTTAAAAACCAGTTGATGAAATTAGAAGCAAGCTGGATTAAGTGATTGCTGCCTGGATTTTAGTATTTGCTTCAATACTAAATTGTTCTTAGTCCTTAGGCAAGGGATGAACTCTTTCTCATTTACAAAATGAGGAAAGTGGCCCTAAATGTTTTGCCTCTAAAACTGCCAGAGCAGTTAAGGGGAGGTGTATTAGTCAGCCAAAGTGGTGCTGATGCAAAGTACCAGAAATCCATTGGTTTTTATAAAGGGTATTTATTTGGGGGTAGAAGCTTACAGTTACCAAGCCATAAAGCATAAGTTTCTTCCCTCACCAAAGTCCATTGCCACGTGTTGAGGCAAGATGGCTGCCGACGTCTGCCCAGAGTTCAGGCTTCTTGGATTCCTTTCTTCCCAGTGCTTGCCTCTCTCCGAGCTTAGGCTTGCTTCTCTCCACAAGGCCAGCTGTAGACTCTCAGGTGAAGGGCTCGTCTCTTCCTGGGGCCTTCTCTTCTTCCTCACGACCAAACTCCTCTGTGTGCTTGCTTCTCCGGGCTCCAGCATTAAAACTCAGCTTCAGAATCCTAACTCTGTCCTTTGCCATGTCTTTTATCTCTGAGTCCCCACCCACCAAAGGGTGGAACTCAATGCTTTACTGACGTGGCCCAATCAAAGCCCTAATCATAACCTAATCATGCCCAGATGAACAGACCAGTTTACAAGCATAATCCAATATCTATTTTTGGAATTCATAACTATATCAAACTGCCACAGGAGGTAAGTGGATATTGGTGTTTTTGCTCAAACACAATTATGAAATTTCTTGAATAACACTTAACATAGTTATTTATTAAGCAGGGAAGACAGGACAGGTAGTCACAGTGAAAGCAAGATTAATAGAATACTAAAATTATAGCATAGCTCAAAAACAACCTGAGACTTTCAGTTTAACAGTGTCTGTCCCTGAAACAGCCTCTATCATCTTTCACCGTGTGTTTTACTACCTAGAAAAAATGAAAGGTTACACTTGTGACTTGAAAACATTTCACTCCAGAATCTGTAAGGAAATCCCACTACCCCCGAGGTAGGTGGAACTGCACAGTTAAAACTATCTTTGGTTTTACCTCATGGCAACAAGACTCCACTTCTTCAAACAGAGATTGCCAAACACAGGTTGGAAATGACTTTGTTTCTCACCCATTTTCTGCCTTCTGACTCTGATACAAGGGGTCTGTTCTAATCTGAAACGGTGATAACCATCACTCTGCTACAAAGGTGACGACTTTGGGGGGAGCAGATAAACATATCCCTGAACAGCTTTTTAAATAGGTTCAGAAGCAAAAAACAGACTCACAGCTCCTGAACAGAACCAAAAATTTAGATTCTGCTTTGAAGTAGAAATCCAGCAAATTACGGCAGTCTTGAGAACAGAATCTGTTTCTGTTGTTTTCTATTAGATCAGAAATTGAGAAAACAAGGCTGTGGCTAAAGAAGATAATTTCATCTCACAACAAAGGATTCAATTTAACATGAATAGCTGCTGGAAAGTGAGAGTTAGGCTGGGAACTGTAGATTGCAGACACTGCTCCTTCCTATTAGAGAAACAGACTTAAACTTCATCGTGGTAGACATTAGAGGGCATCCGAGAACAATCCAACTGCACTGTCAGGGTATTTCTTGCCTCAGTCAAAGATGATTAAAGAGGACAATAAAAAGAAGTAATGAAGCATATGGAAATAAAATAAAGCAGTAGTTAAAGGAAACTTCATCCCAAAGATTCAAAAGAATGAGAGTCTTTAAGAAATTATTTGCTGAGAAATCCAGAAGAAAATTTCAGGAATTAGGCAATCTCAGTAAAATGAAAGAGGGCATTGATTAACTAGAATGGGAATTGAAAGGGAAAAAGATATTGTGTGGAAGAAAAAGTAAGCTGATCAGAACAATGAGGCTGCAAGAACATTAAAACTATTATATCAAAATTAATGTCTATATTGGAAGCATTAATACAAAGCAAAATTGACAGTAAAAAAGTTGTAGGGAAGACAGATATCAGAACACTAACAGAATGCAAAGAAAAAGTCAAAAACATAATTTTGAGGAAGAACATGTTAAATATGAAGAAGAAATTGTAGTATAAATTTAAGTATTATATATACGTACACATATATATATATGTGTACACACACATTTATTTTCTGTGAGTGAGATGATGTGGGAAAAAAGAAAAAGTGAAGAAAAGTTGAGAAAAAGTTCTTGAACTTCAAATGGAGCTGTGAATGCAAACCAAAGTGACTGAATGCATTATAGGTAAATCTGATAAGAATTTGAAAACATCAAAAAGTACCTGAAAATTAAGAAAAAAATAAATAAAACTGGTGACTTAATGCCAAACAAAAATTTTAATAATAAATACCAAAGTTCATTTAAGAATGTTTCCATAATTTTAAAGGAAAAATGTTAATTCCTAAATTAACTATCAGCTACATTGTCTTTTATTTGAGAAAGCAGAACAAAATAAACTATTCCATACCAGAAAATATGCCACATTTCTCTGATATTTCTCTATTTCCTTAAGAAAAAACACAGGTTCAATATATTTCAAAATTTCATTATAACTGAGTGAAAGGCAATTACCCCATGCTGTTAATTTTTCACTTGTTTAAATATCCAATTTGACATATAAGAAATAATTTTCTGTTTTAATTTGCTTTTTTTATTTCCAGAGAAATTGAATAACTATTCAAAATATACAGGATCTAATCAAGATTAAATCAAAGGTGAATTCAGCATTAAATGTTTCCATAATCAACATAAGAAAACGAAAGTGACATAAGCAAGCAAAACATTTAATAAATTTAAAATGTTATGGCCGAGGGAGATCTAAGATGGTGCAGAGTAGAAAGTGCTCAGATTCAGCTCATCCTCCAGGGCAGCTAGTAATCAGCCAAGATCTGTCTAAAGCACCTGTTTGGAGCACTCCAGAGATGAGAAAAACACTGTACACCATCCAGGGAAGAGCGGAAGGAAGAAACTGATGATGTGCCGTGAAGATTTGTGAGAGGATCCCTCCACATTGCAGAGGCTGGTGCCCATCCCACTGACATGGTAGGCCAACTCGGGAGCCACTCCCTGGCTGGAAATGGAAGCTCTATCTCCCCAAAGCAGGAGATTGGGACATGGCTGGGTATCGACTATGGCTACTGTGGCAGTTTATTTATGAACCACAAAAAGAGAAAGATTATGTTTGTAAACTAACCTATTCCTCTGGGTATGATACCCTTTGATTGCATTAAATTCAGCCAGGTGTCTATGATTAGGCTACCTGTTAAGATTAGGGCTTTTGATTTGACTGTCAGTGGGTGTAACTCAGGTTGAGTCTCCGCTCCCTTTTTGAGTCTGATATAAACGGACACTCACATAGACAGAGAGAGCTCTGTCATTTTTGATCCTGCCATATGACAGAAGGGAGAATGGCATGAGCCATTTTGCCTGATAGCTTACAGCTGACCTTGTGAAGAGAGCAGGACAGTCGAGACTGATATAGGAAGCCCTAAGAAGGAAGCCCTATGCCAGCCTACAGCTGATATTGGGAAGAAGCAGAGCAGCTGAGCCTGAGAGAGGCTGCCCAGAGAGGAAGACTGAAATCCTACAGAGATCACCTGCCATCTTGCTTCAACATGTGGCAGCTGATTTTGGTGAGAAATGGTACCTTCATTTGGACTTTCCACAGCTTTGGGATTGTAAGCTTTTACCCCAAATAAATACCCTTCATAAAAGCCAACAGATTTCTGGTACTTTGCATCAGCACTCCTTTGATAGACTAATACAGCTACTGATTAGCAAATTCAACTAGCTAGATTCCAATTCTGAGCACAGCTAAACCTTAAACCCGCCAAGTCAGAAAGAAGCTGGCAGCCTCCTTTTTTTTAACTACAACCCATAAGGAACGGAAGCAGGGTTCACTGAAAAACAATGACTTCTTCTCCAACCAAGCCACCAGCAAGGAAGAGGGCTAAAGTCTGAACGGTTTCTCAGGCAAAACAACCTGGCCAGCTTCAATCTGCCCAGTGAAGAAAACCACTCTCAGCCTCTGATCTAACCCTGGCCCCAGCAGGGGAGGGAGTGGGCTGAAGCACTGTGAGCAGCTTCTTAGGGCAAGGCAGACAGTTTAGCTCTGTCCAGCCCAGAAAAAAATTCGCAGCCTCTGTATCCAATCTGCCTCCAGCAGAGGAGGGGCTGATTTAGAATCACAGCACTGTCTTGGAGTGGTGAGGAACACCTTGTTGAAGGGGAAGGTTGTGGTGGTTGATTAGAGAACTCAGATCACAGGGGCTGGGATCTGTGCAACAGTTTCATCATGGAGCAACTGGCAGCCACTGTCTCCACCATGCACCTGACAGGTGGCTGAGAATTAAAGGCACGGCACTACCTTGAGGCTTCAGGGAAAGCTTGCCGAAGAGCGCCACCTGCTGGATACATCAGTAAAATGCAGATTCAGGGAGTTTCCAAGGAGAAGTTTGGCCGACTTTCAAGTATCCTCTCCTGGGCACACTGGAAATGATCTGTTTCCCCTACATAGGTCCATGGGCTTTATTTGGTGGGGAAAATTGATCTGGGAAAGTTGACCCCAGGGGGAGCCTACTACCAAAATTAGCACTCCAGGTAATAGCAGCTAGAGAAAACAAAAGACGTGTTAAAAATATAGAGAGGCAAATCAAAAACAAACAGAACAGATTAACATTCATGAAGTAGGGACAGGGGAAGGGAAGCTTTGCTCTGGGGATGAAAAAAGTGCACAAATAGTACAATCTCAAAAATTGTACCATATATTCAGGGTAAGGATCAGATGAATAAGGGCTGAAAAAATCTGAAGAATAAATCATGAGCTATTAGAAAGGTCTAAAATAAGTTGAAGCAAGTGTCAAAGAGGAGTTTTAGCACAAAGCCAATTAACAAGAAAACCCTAGGCTAAAGAGGAAAACTGAGCCCAGAATAAACACATCAAGAAAATCAGATGCCATGACACCATCAAAAATTTACAAGCCATACTAAGAAACAGGAAAAAATGGCCCACTCAAGGAAAAATTAAACCCCCAGATTAGATACAGGATTTGAGAAAACTAATTACAGATGTTCAAATAAATCTCCTTAATAAATTCAATGAGATGACTAAAGAGATTAAAGATATTAAAAAGACATTGGGTGGGCACAGAGAAAATTTTGAAAGCATGCAAAGAAAAAATAATATACTTTATGGGAATTAAAGTCACTGAATTATATTAAAAATACACTTGAGACATACATCAGCAGATTTTAAGAAGCAGAAGAAAGGATCAATGAGCTAGAAGACAGTACTCCAAAATCAGAAAGACAGAAGAACAGATAGAAAAAAGAATGGAAAAAATCAAGCAAGTCTCAGGGAAATGAATGATAGCATGAAGCACTCAAACATATGCATCGTGGCAGAAGGAGAACAGAAGGGAAAATTGTCAGGAAGAATACGTAAGGAAATAATGGTAAAGAATTTCCCAACTCTTTTGAAAGAAATAGACATCCATGTCTAAGAAGTGTATCGTTCTCCATCCTGAATAAATCTGAATAGACCTTCTCTGAGACACATACTAATCAGAATGCCAAATGCAAAAGAGAGAGAGAAATCTGCAAGTAGCTCGAGAAAAGCAATTCACACTTAGAAGGGATGCCCAATAAGATTAAGTACTGATTTCTCATCAGAAACCATGAAGGAGAGAAGACATATGATATGTTCAAGATAATGAAAGAGAAAACTGCCAGCAAAAAAACTGGGAAAAATTTCCCTTCAAAAATGAGAGAGAGTTTAAGACATTCAAAAATTAAACAGAAATTGAAAGAGTTCATTAACAAGAGATCTGCCCTACAAGAAATACTAAAGGGAGTCCTGCAAGCTGAAAGGAAAAGACAGGAATGAGAGGCTTGGAAGAAAGTCTAGAAATGAAGAATATCAGCAAAAGTAAGTAAAAGTGTAAAAAGAGTGATATAAAGATATGATATATAAAAGTCAAAGAATAAAATAGGTGAAGAACTGCCTTTACAGTAATAACATTGAATGTTAATGGATTAAACTACCCAATCAAAAGTTGCATACTGGTGGAATGGATAAAAAATATATATGAGCCATCTATATGCTGTCTACAAGAGACTCACCTTAGACCGAAGGATAAGAATAGGTTGAAAGTTAAAGGCTGGAAAAAGATATTCCATGAATGCAGTAAACAAAGAAAAGCAGAGTATGTGCACACATATAGGATGAAATAGACTTTAAAGTAAAGCTGTTTTTAGAGACAAGGAAGGACATTATATATTAATAAAAGGTACAACCCACTAGGAAGAAATAGCAATCATAAATACATCTGCACCTGACTAAGATGTCCCAAAATACATGATGCAAACACTGGGAAAACTGAAGGGAGAAATAGACATCTCTAAAATAATAGTTGGAGACTTCTATACACTACTCACACCAATAGATAGAAAATCTAGACAGAAGATCAATACAGAAATAGAGAACCTGAACAATTTGGTAAATGAACTAGAACTAACAGCCATATACAGAACAACGTACCCCAAGACAGCAGGGTACATATTCTTCTCAAGTGCTCATAAATCATTCTCCAGGATAGACAACATGTTGAATCACAAAATAGGTCTAAATAAATTTTAAAAGATTGAAATTTTACTAAACACTTTCTCTGCTCATAACGGAATGAAGCTGTAAATCAATACCTCGTAAAGAACTGAATGCACAAATGTATGGATGCAAAATAACACACTCAAACAATCATAGGGTCAAAGAAGAAATTGCAAGGGAAATCAGTACATATCTCAAGAAGAATGAAAATGAATACACAACATATCAAAACTTATGAGATGCAGCAAAGGCAGTGCTGAGAGGGAAATTTATATCCCCAAACACCTACATTAAAAAGGAAGAAAGAGCTAAAATCAAAGACCTAACTAAACAACTGGAGGAGATAGAAAAAGAACAGCAAATGAATCCAAAAGTAAACAGAAGGAAAGCAATAACAAAGATTAGAGCATAAATAAATGAAATTGACAACAATAAAAAATAGAGAGAACCAACAAAACCCAAAGGGTTGTTCTTTGAGATGAACAAAATTGACAAACCCTTAGCTAGATTGACAAAGAAAAAAAAAAAAAAAGAGAAAAGATGCAAATAAATAAAATCAGAAATGAGACAGGGGACATTACTACTGACTGAAATAAAAGCTATCACTAGAGGATACTATGAACAACTGTACGCCAACAAACTAGACAACTTGCATGAAATGGAAAAATTCCTAGAAACACATGAACAACCTACACTGACCTAGAAGAAATAGAAGGCCTCAACAAGCACAAGTAAAGAGATTGAAGCAGTCATCGAAAACCTCCCCAAAATGAAAAGTCCAGGATCGGATGGCTTCAGAGGAAAATTCTACCAATCATTCAAAGAAGATTTAATACCAATCCTACTCAAACTCTTCCAATAAATTAAACAGGAAGGAACACTGTTCCAAACTCATTCTATGAAGCCAAAATCACCCTAACAACAAAGTGAGAGAAAGATACTATGAGAAAAGAAAATGACAGACCAATTTTCCTAATGGATCTAGACACAAAAATCCTCAATAAAATACTTGCAAATCGAATGCAATAGCACATTAAAAGAATTACCCAGTAAGAGCTAGCGGATTTTATCTCAGGTATGCAAGAGTGGTTCAACAGAAGGAAAACACACAACTCACATTATGCTCAATGGTGAAACACTGAAACCTCTCTTGCTGAGATGGGGAACAAGACAAGGATGCCCACTGTCACCATTATGATTCAATATTGTCCTAGAAGTTCTAGTGGGAGCAGTCAGTCAAGAAAGGAAATATGACAGTTTGAAGCTGAGTGGACCTCAGAAGAGCATGTTCTAGAGCTAACCCATTCCTGTGGGTGTAAACCTATTATAGATGGGACCATTTGATTAGATTCAGTAAAGGGAATTTCCTTTTGACTAGATCAAATCAGCAGAGCATGAACTAAGGTGGGTCTTAATCCTCTTATTGGAGTACTTTTTAAATGGAGGAATAAAGAGCCACAGACACAGAAAAATGCCATAATAACAGAGAAAAGCCTCCAGAAATTAATGAACCTGGGAGAGTGAAAAGCCACAGATGGAGCAGCTCAAAGCAGAAATAGTAACGAGGCTGGAGGGGGAGAGATGAAAGACAATCAGATATCACCGTGTGCCTGATCACCCACAGCTGAGCTCAGGGAGAAACTGAGCCTAAAGCAGGAGGGAGAGACCCGGCATAGCTACCATTGTGTCTTGCCCTTCGGTGAGTGGGCACCCTGATGCCTTGATTTGGACGTTTTCACAGCTTCAAAACTGTACCCTTTTAACATAATAAATTCCATTGTAAAAGCCAACCTATTTCTGGTATGGTGTTCCCAGTAGCTTTTAGCAAACTAAACCAGAAATTGGTACTGAGAGTAGGGTGTGTGCTGCTATGCAAATAATAAAAATGTTGGAATGGTTTTATAAGTGGGTAAGATTTAGATTCTGGAAAAACTATGAGATGCTTGATAGAAAAGGCCTAGATTGCTTTGAAGAGACTGTTATTAAAAATATGGATGCTAAAGGTACTTCTGACGAGGCCTTGATGGAAATTATGACTGTGTCCTTGCAAACTGGAAGGAAAGCGATCCTTGCTTTAAAGTAGCAGAGAACTTGGAAAAATTGACTCCTGATATTAGATGGAAGGCAGAATTTGAAAGGGACAAGCTTTGATATTTATCTGAAGAGATATCCAAACTAAATGTGGAAAGTAGAGCCTGGATTCTCCTTGAAGCTTATAGTAAAATGTTAGATTTAATAAAATCAATTATAAGAAATAGATAATATAGCAACAAACATTTATAAATATAAATAATAATTCTAATATAATAGGAATTAATTATAACATAATTCTAATTTTTATATTACAGCTCTAACTATTGGACATTTTTCCAAAGAGGAAATACAAATTACTAAAAAGCACATGAAAGGATATTCAGCATCATTAGATATTAGGGAAATTCAAATCAAAACTACAGTGAGATATCATTTCACTGTTTTTTAATGGCCACTATTTAAAAAAAGAGAAAACTACAAGTGTTTGAGAGGACGAGTAATAAGAACATTCCTTCACTGTTGGTGGGAATGTAGAATGATGCAGCCTTTGTGGAAGACAGTTTGACAGTTCCTCAGGAAGCTACATATAGAAATGCTGTATGACCTGGCAATTCTGCTACTAGCAATATATTCAGAAGAATTGAAAGTAGCGATGTGATCTGACATTTGCACATTGATGTTTATAGTGGCAATATTCACAATTGCCAAATGATGGAAACAACCCAAGTGTCCATCAACAATAGATATATTTATATCTAATCTATATCCATATCTAATCTATATTTATATCATCTATATCTAATATGTATCTATATCATCTATATATATATCTAATCTATATCTATAGCTATAGCTATGATGGAATACTATTCAGCTGTAAGAAGAAGTGAAGTTGGGATGCAGATGACAACATGGATGAACCCTGAGGACATTATGTTTAGTGAGATAAGTAGACACAAAAGGACAAATAATATATGGTCTCACTAATATGAACTAAATATAAAGCAATAACTTAAATTTTATAAACATGCTCTGAAACTTTGTTGAAGAAAACTGTATAACTTTACTTCATGTCATAAATCAAGTCAAATGAAGTGAATTATGTTTCTGGGGATAAAGTTTCAATATCATATTTTCCCAAATTAATTTTCCCAAATTAATTAAAATTATATTGAAATTGAAATAAAAATTCCATGCTTTCCTTTTCTGAGGGAGCAAGTGAAGGGGGTAATGACTAATTGATTCAAAAGGTTCTTTGATGAATGACAAATAAGGATAGTGAAGACAAATTAAAACAAGAAGAATTAGACTGGACTTGAATTAACAAAAATGATATATAAAGTTGCAGTAAACCAAAGAGAGTGCTACTGACACAAGAACATCCATTATTTTAAAAACAATATACTATTTAATTACATTGATATTTAATTAGCAAATGGATTGATATATTATATTGTCACTATTCTTCTAATCCTGTAACACCAGTCTCAGTTATCAATATTCTTCTGGGAATTTTTTATCAGTCCAAGAATTTAAAAAATAGAGAAATAAGGAAAATTAGCAAACATATATGTTGTATTTCTTGAGTTCTTATACACACAATATATGCACCAACTGTGTGGTCTTTATGGGTACTGCAGCTGATTGCTTGAGTTCAAATTCTAGCTTTGCTCACTGCTAGCAATGTCATTTTGTGCAAGTTACTTAATTTCTCTGTGTCCCAATTTCCTCAACAGTTAAATGTAGATCATAATAGTAACTTAATGTATCAGGCAAGGTAGATAAAATAATGATTTGTAACAAACAATAACAAAATCTCAATGATGTACAATATAGTAAACATTTATTTAGCTCGCACTTCCGTGGTCGGCTGGGTATTGGCTGACTGTGCTAGACCCGGCCGGTGGCAGCTCATTCAGGGTGCCACCTCTTGGGACCAGCAGGCTTTCCTGGATGTGTCTTTTCTTGCCTTATCACAACGGCAAGATAGCAAGCGCAAGTATGCAAGTACTTTGTAAGCATTTGGTCACATCACACCTGCCAGTATTCTATAGGTCCAAGCCGACCACAGCACCAGTCCCCAAGTCAAACAGCAGAGAATTACGCTGAGCACATTGGGCTTTAGTGGGAATCCTGCTGGGAGACAATTATCCACCGTGATGTCTCCCCACCACAGCTCATGACATGCTGGTGTCTACCATTCCCCTGATATTAGAGCAGTAAATGTTCCGTAATCCCTTGAGTGGCCATCAGGCTGCTGCACGGAATCCAAGCAGTGGTTTGGGCACCTTGTTGACTGCTTTGGGAATGAAGAGCCTTGCTGAGCGCTGGGATCCAGAACCCTCTGAGAAACAAGGGATAGGTAATAAATACGGTTTTAAATGTGTGACCCAGATTTAAAAAAAAAACAAAACACAGAGAAATAAACTCAACCCGTGGATTCAGGGTATATGGAGTTAATAATTCCCCAAAATAACCTAATCTAACCTATATAATATATTAATATTTATATATAGTATATTAAAACACTTGGTTCCTGGCACACAGAAAGTACTCAAGCTAACATTATTATTCTTACTTAGATTACCTATTTTCCTTTCATGCTGGACTTGACTGCTATAACAAAATCATAAACAAACTAGCCCAAATTGTTATTTTCCCAGAAAGTACAAGGTTTCTAAAAGACCATAGAGACAAAAGATTAAGCCTATGATCTGGAAGAGTCAGAAGAAGGCGGACTTTTAATCTATTTCTTCCCCAACCTAAATTAAGCTTGAAACTATGCAGAGTTGATGACAGAGGCCAGACTAGAAAAAGAAAAACGAAAGGTGTGGAAACAAAAGCCTAGCTGCAAGTACTCTTCTCAATAGCTGGGATACTCTCAGCTGCTAGTTCACTGTCCTGATTGTAACAGCTTCCCACTTGCAGTGTTTTAGAATTCCACGTCCTGTGATATATGATGACATTGTCACGCAAAATCTCCATATAGTTGGTAAGGCAGGTGTAGCCATTGGGCAATCTGATGTAATTACAAATTCCAAAAATATTTACTGGATCATGCTTGTAAACTGATCCGTTCATCTGGGCATGATTAAGTTATGATAAGGGCATTGACTGGGCCATGTCAGTAAGGTGTTAAGCCCCACCCCTTGGTGGGTGGGGAATAAAATATAAAAGGCATCACAAAGAACAGAGTTGCAGCAGTTTTGATGTTGGAGTTTTGATGTTGAAGAGAAGGCCCCAGGATAGAGACGAGCCATTCGCCTGACAGTTCACAGCTGGCCTTGTGGAGAGAAGCAAAGCCTAGAGAGCCTTATAGTCTACAGCTGACCTTGTGGAGGAACCAGGGAAGCTAAGCCTGGAGAGAAACGCAGCCCAGGAAGAGAGGAACCCAAGAAGCCTGAACCGTGGCAAACGTTAGCAGCTGTCTTGCTCCAACACGTGGTGATGGACTTTGGTGAGGGAAGAAACTTATGCTTTATGGCCTGGTAACCCCAAATAAATACCCTTTATAAAGACCAACCAATCTCTGGTATATTGCATTAGCACCCCTTTGGCTGACTAATACAGCAGGCATCACTGTTTATAATTTATACATGAGGTAATTGAGATTCAGACAGCTCTTACCTTGACAAAGTTCTTAGGCTTGTTAGCAATGGAGCTGTTATTACAACCTCCATGTTCTGCTCCCTAAACCAGTTTTGCTTCCGCTAAACACAGAGCATCCTGGATCTGATTTAATTGTAGAATAAAATGCATCCACAAGCTTTGCTGATGAACAAAGTCACCACACAATTTTCATCACTCTTCCTCACCAATCTGTTCAAGGTATATAATTGCAAGAGTTTATGAGTGTTGACTCTGGACACAGATAATGTGGGCCAAAGATTAAAACAAAGGTATTTCATTTTCTGGGTAATCTGGTCCAAAGGATAAGGCTGGGGGGGAGGGTGGGGATGCCGCCTGAATTATTTTCATAGATACATACTAGTTATTCACTTTCCAGTTCTATAGTTATTCATTTATGAGGAAACCAAGCCTAGATTTTCAGTTGGTCTCACATAATTACAGTAATTTCAAAGTAAGAAGGAAAAGAATCTCACAGCATTAAGTAATTGATCTTTCTTTGTTCTTTAACTAATGGTGGGTTCATTTAATAGACGAATCCATTAAGTTAATTACAGTTTGGATCCACTTGCTGCTCAATTACAGCACACATAAACATGAAATTTGATAGTTTAACTTCATATTATAAATATTAATAAAGTAAAACATTTGCTTAATTTATAAGTAGATTAATTTGAAAAACCCTATTAATCAAGACATTTATGCAATAAAATGTGATTTCAAAGAGGCTAAACAACAATAAAAATTACATTTCTCTATACTGTATCTTGGCTTCACATCTTCAGGTGACAAGACAAATTTTCATTTCTAACATTTTTTTATTGTTGGAACTTATTTTTTCCTAATTCCATAATACTCCGTATTCTCAAAATCCACAAACATTTGGCCAATAAATCTGTCAAGTCTACCTCAGAAAAGTCTTGCTAATGTTTGCCTTCCATTCCATCCCCACTCCTAGTGTTATATGTGAGCTATCATCTTTTTGCTCTGGAAAAAAATTGCAGAAGCAGGTTATACATTAGCTTCTACCCTTCAAATGTTTTTCTACCCCAGCCCACCTGACCATTACTTAATTTTGGTCAAAATTAAATGTGATGATTTCACTCTCCTCTTCATTGCTTACAAATTAAGAGTAGACTCCTTAATATGGTACAAAAGCCTCTTCCAAACCAGAACAACTCTCCGGCCTTATGTCCTATTTTTCCCAAGGGGAATTCTATCCTCCAGCCATGTAACCATTCATGCCTTCTTTAAACTATTTCCGAAATTCCCTCTCTTCTTACCTAAAGATACCCACTCATCTTCCAAGGTCCAGCCCTAATCTCATCACTTGTGTGGAACTCTTTTACAAATCCTCAAGGCAAAGCTAGTTTATAACCTCTCTGCACTCATTTTTACATGTATCATTTTAAAATCTATGTTATTCTGTGGTCATTGGAGGTAACTCCCTCTATAATATGGAGTTCTAGTTCTGATCCATCAGCTCCTGAGACAGAAGCCAGCACACAGTAGTGTTTGCTGAGTAAATAAATAACAATGTGGTAGAGAAAAGCACATCAGCTAACAAGAATGTCATGAAATCCAATCACAGCTCTCAGATTTGAGCTGATCTGCAAAGGTTTCACTTCCAGACCGCTATTTTTCTTAGAAAAAAAGTATACCAGGGATCAATAACCACTTGCAGTAGTGTATCCTTTAGTCAAATTTCAGTTGTTTCACGTGAGCCAGGATAGTTTTATGGATGAAGGCTGTGATTTGGAATTAAAGATTCTAGTTTCAGTACCACTTTGACCTTTTTTAAATATGTGAACTTATGAAAGTTATTTAACTTAGGCCTCAGTCACCCCCTCAGAGAAAAGAAGGATGATATAGCAGGCTCTCTAACTCAACAGACTTTTATAACAGATTGTTGTAACCCAGGGTAGATAGGAGACAAAAATGAAGAGTTATAGCTCTTACCCCCTTCCTAAGATCTCGAATTTCCTTCTTAACTTGTGTGAGATGGTCACATTAAACATGCTTGATATCCAGGTTCTTGAAGCAGAAATTGGGTAGTGGGAATTGGAGTGCAGATATCAAAGTAAGAATTAGGGTTTATGCTAACATCATTTCCTGCTTTGGGTATAGGGATTTTCACGAGGGAGGCCCCACAAGCCTCAGACTCTCTTTTTTTTTTTTTAAAGATTTTATTTATTTATTCATTTATGCCCCCCTTGCTGCTTGTGCTCACTGGGTCAGCTAACCACGCCGTGCGGGCGGGCTTGCCTTCACCAGGAGGCCCCGGGTTCGGTTCCCGGGGCCTCCCATATGGTAAACGGGAGCCCTACTGATTGAGCCACAGCCGCTTCCCCCTCAGACTCTCTTTAATGCAGAAACAAGTACATTAGATAAGGTGGGAAAACTGTGTTTTATCCTACAAGAAAGCCCATAACTCTTCATCCAGGGGAGAAAACAAAGACCAAGGCCCGAGATCACTAACTCAATGTGTAATCTCTATTATTCCCAGAAACCTAGAAATGAACCCCACTCACATGCACACGCCTCTACCATCAAAATTGCCCCACCCACCAGCTTGACCAGGGGTCTGGGTGCCTTGATGGGAACTACATTTGCTGCTTCACTTCGTATTACCAGGGATGGGACAGGCTCATTAGTGGACAATTGATAAATCCTCTGACCATGTACCTAGTTAGGCTAGAAAACGGATAGTTTTGTTTTTTCCTTCCTCCCTCTCTCCCTCCCTTCTTCTTGCCTTCCTCCTTTCTCCCTTTCTTATAAACAACTCCCCATATACAAGACAACTTGATCTTAGTCTATCCAACTTGTGATTTTTATACAGGAAAAGGTTATAATAATTGGTCAATTTTTCCCTACCGTTGATTCATATCCTGACTTTGCCCTTTTTATATATTACTTATTGTACAACTTGTGGTCGGTTACATAACCACTGGTACTCATCTAAAAACAGAATCCCTTCTTCATTGGGCTCTTGATAATTATCATTCGGAAAGCCCATTAAGTTCTCAGCACAGTGTCTGGCACACAATGAGCACTCCAATAATGTTATTTATTATAAATAATACTTCCCCTAGGATGTGCCTACGTACAAAGGTGTGCCTACATGCAAAGCCAGCTCAAACCAGCTCAGGAGAGCTCATTGTTAGATAGTTTAAAAATTTATCAGCCAGTTGTTAAATTGTTAGTAGCTTGAGAATGGCCAAGCCAGTTGTTAAATTGTTAGTAGCTGGAGAATGGCCATCGTGGGAATATATACACCAGAGAAATCAGCAAATACCACAAATCAAGGTTTGTGTTTGTTTCTTTGTTTCAATGTTTTTAAGAACTGGTCTGCCAGCCTACAACTGCTTACACATAGGATATCATATTAATCTGACAAATAATAATGATTAATCTGACAAATAATAATAATTAACTATCAACATAGGACACTATGTGTAAACCCAAAACAACATCTATAAGAAAGTTAGCATTTCTGATAGATTTCTTCCATTATAGTTGCAGGGATGATACAACAAACCTAATGTAAAAGGACTTTTAAAATTCTAAGGTAAATTGTAAGAATATTTTCTATTCTGATATTAGTGACAACTTGATTGTGATTATACCACATAAAAGAAACCAATGTTGAAATTTTCTTTAATTAGCATTCCAAAGCAAATTTCTGTTGTGACATTTCTAAGTTTATATTAACCGATGTGCCCACATGTTTTGTTTAGATGAAGAGGAAGTTGAGCAGTTCACAAGGAGGAGAGACCCCCAGGCCCTCTGACTAGAAAATGCATGCCCTTCCCCTACCCCATTCTACCTTTCCATGGTTGAGGGTGTGGCAAAATTATGCTAACCAATTAGCAATCTATTGAGACCTTTCATCTCCTGTATTCATTTCATAAGAACTCTGTTAACCAGCTTCAACAGTGTTCTCTCGGTTATCCAAAAGCAGCATAATATTCACTTCCTAGGATAATTTGGATATGATGATCTCTCTATCTGAAATGTCCTTTTCTACCTTCCCAAAAACTAAGTACTCATCTTAGTATTATTACTCATCTTAGTGTAATAATAACAAAAAGGCTTTCGAACTACATACGAGCAAAAAAAAGGAATGCAACCTTAAATAGTTATTGTTAGCATATTCATTATACATGTATGTATATATATGTATATATAATATATTTTTCATAGTGTTTATCTTTCAAAATATAGTCCAAATATCCCCTTTCCCTTAAGCCTTCCTTGCCCTCCTCCCAGGCAAATTTGCTTCATCTCTTCCTCTATGATCACAATCTTGAACCCATCTCTGTTTAATGTATCACTGAATGTAGTCAATTATTTACACATCTGTTTGTACCATATTTTGGAGATTTTGAGCATTGTGGATGTTTTGGAGTGAATGAAGAGTGTTATAAAGTGTAAAATCATTTATATTCTCTTTTAAACCCTGCTGCTATCTTATATTTCTATCCTTTACTGGATTACACGAGGATTCAAAAGGCAATCGTCTTCCTGAGCACCTGTGTTCAATGGAACGGGCCATACTGTCTGGGCACTGTTCATATTTTACTAACCGAGGAAGTTCGTATCATACAGGACACAAATAAAACCAGTTTTGAAATCATCTTAGTTTTTAACCAATCATAAAACTTGCTGCTCAGCGTTAGCAGAGCTCCCATTTGCTATTTCTAAAGCACAGTGGAGGCAGCAGGAACTTTGCCACAGTGTCTGAAAATGATGAGAATAATAGGAAAGGTTAATCCTTCACCATTCAGCTGACGGAGCACAGTGCAAATGAAGCCAATACCAGCATTTGGTTTCCCTTAAGATCCAAGTAACTTTGCCTGAGCAACTGAGAGAGAGGCATGATCCCAGGTACTCTGAATAGCAATTACTAGATAGATAATAGGGCAAAAATAACACACCCCTCAGTTAATTAGAATATGTCTATTCCCCTTATTACCAGTGGCATGCTCTCATATCACCAATAGCCTTGTTAATAGTTTCATTTCAAAAAACAATGGATATGTTTAGAAAAACAACATTCACTGACAATCACTCGTGGGAAGAAATGGCCACTTACGTTGCTTTCAGATGCCTGGGGTCTTTGACTTCTCCTTTGAGAGCCTGCGTAGGGATGGTGTCCCCCGAGTTTGTGGTTACAGAGAGCTGGCCGTTCCCCTAATTCCTGAGCACATAGTCTTTTCCTGACTGTCTTTTCCTCATTCCTCTTTAAGAGGTAATTATTCTCATAGGTTCCACCACAGACTCCCCTGAACTCACCAAAGAAAACATCCCATTGTGATATAACGTTGTGAAGAGTATTCAGTATACGGGGATCTAGGTTTTTAACAGCTGTGCAAAAAACTAGAGACAAAGAAATCGGTGATAATAGTTATTTTGACTGAATTCCTACACTTCAAGAAATGCTCTCTCTAAGAACTGCAAAAGAGAATCCATTTCTCTCTCCCATCTGTGACCAACTTCAGGGCTTGAAGGAATTCGAACTATTTTATTCATATTTCTAATTGTTCTTTTTGCCTCTAAAATATAAATAAGCTCCAGGAGGACCGAAACGCTGTTGGTTTTGTTCATGTTCTACATCAAGTGCCTAGGATAAAGCGTGGAGCATAGAAGGTGCTCAGCCAGGTCTTCTGAGTGAAAAAGAATGAAAGAATCTCATAAAGTATATGCAGAAATTTACCATGACCAACATCTAGTGAGTACTTAGATTGTATGAGGCCCTATTCTCCATGCTTTGCATATATATGCTCTTTTAATTCCCAAAACAACACTAAAAGGTAGGTACTGCAAATTCCCCCACTTTGCAGAGGAGAAAACTAACTCCAGAGCGGCTCTACAGCTTAAACAAGATCATAAAGCTGGTTAGTTACACAGTCAGGATATGAACCCAGTTCAACTGGCTGCTGAGCCTGCGTTCTTACCAAGTAATCTAGAATAATAGCAAGTCCTAAAGAAAGCAAGGCAAGGAAAGATGTAAAAAATGAAAAAAAAAAAATTAATGTCTATAAAAATTCATTTTCAAATTCAATTATAATGTATAGGCAGATAAAAATGGAAATATTCTTAAAGGGGCAACATTTTAATAAACGGGACAAAAGCAACTGTGTTGTATCTAGGACCAAATTCAGTTCCTAAAATAAGCAAAAATCATACAAAGAAACAACAAACCTGCTTCTAGCATTCTGGCAGTCAAGATATATAGAAACACACAATTGCTATTACTTTAGGGGGCAAAACATTTTCTCTATATTGTTTATGCGAGAGAATCTTATCCGATACTAAAGTTCAAATGCGAGAGAGTCTTATCTGATACTAAAGTTCAAACATGGAAATATAGTAAGCATTGGAATTATGTAACAGACAACATTTTCATAAGAGGTATAGAAGTGGAATTAAAGTATACATTAATGTCAGTCAACAAATAACTGATTGTACAGGGTGTTGAATTTGATATCCAATCTAAATTTTGATAATCTAATACAGATAAAATAACTGTGCAAATGAAGAATAACAAGAAATAAGATGATAAAATAAGGAAAACAGAGAGCCAAAATTCAAGTAATTTGGTATTATTTAGAAAATGAAAACAGAAGGAATAATCAAAGATATAAGAAAACTTCTTCAGTCAAAGCTCTATCAGTTAAAATATAAGGCTTTATCATATCCCAAGCTATTATAAATTAAATAATAAATTATATAAAAATAAATTAAAATTAAATATAATTTAAAAATTTTAAATAAATTATATAAAAATGAATACTAGACAGTGTTTGAACCACAAGGGAAAGGCAGGAAGAGAATGAACATGGGTCATCTAGAAAAGAATACACATCAAGTTTACCTCTATTTTCTTTACTGCATGACTAAATAAGAGATGTATATGGCAGAATGACTCCAGTTTTGAGGAATAATTAACCTTGAATGAAGAATAGCATGTGTCTCTAAGCTACATTTCACATGACTAGAAGAGTTTTGTTTTTTTAACAAGGAAATACTAAAAATGTATTCACCTGATGTACCATTCTTGGAAAAAACAAATGATGATATAAATAGTAAAATAAGTAAAAATATGAACTGAATAATGGGAAATTTGTTAAAGGACTGTGACAAGCACTGTGAAGTGTAATAAAAAATATATATTTATTTATATGCATTCATACATATATATTTTTGCATACATATATAAATACAATTATTTTCAATCTAGTTGTTCATGTAATGCCAAATTAATCTTGAATGGAATACAAAAAATATAAAGCAGTATAACAAAATTCTGAAAATGACATTCATATTACATCAAAAAGGACATCGAAATATCTGTGAGGGGAGGCAGAAAATGGGTTGTGGGAAAAACAAATGCCAATATGAAATACTTATCTTAAAGAGGTGTGATAGAAAGAATAAAATCTCACTCTTGACAATGACATAAACTAAAGAACACATGGTGGTATCTGGTGCAGGATTAAAAAGGCAGATCAATGAAGAAAGATAAAAAATACTAAAACTAACCAAGAATATAATAAACTTAGCTTATGATAAAGGTGACATTTTATATCAGATAGGAGAAAATTATGAGTATCTTAATGAATGCTTTGGGAACAAATGGCTAGCCATTTGGAGAGAAAAGTAGCATTAGATTTGTACTGCATGTCATACATAATACTAAATGCCAGATAAATTCGAGCTTTAAACCTAAAATATGAAACTATTTCTGAAAGAAAATGTTATTGAAAAAGAATCTCATCTTGGTATAGTACAGCTTGGTTAAGGATTTCACCAGAGCCAGGGGGGGATAAAAAGATAAACCATACTACATAAATTTTTAAATATTGTATTCAAAAAAATTGCACCATTAACAAAACGCATTAACTGTAGTTATTTGCGACGTATGTGACAAAGGATTTTAAGTCTCAAAATTCAAAAGTTCTTACAACTTAATAAACATACACAAAGTGAAAAGTGGACAAAAACTTGAGAAAATTGCACAAAATGAGGAATACAAAAATAAGCCTAGGGATAAATTTTTAATCTCAGAAGTAACAAAAATTTAAAATAGAAGACATTTAAAAGCTTTTTCTTCACCTAATTGTTAAAGTTAAAACTAAGTATAATCTCAAGTGTTGATATGGTATAGGGTAACAGACTCTCATATTCACTGCCATTAATTAAGTAATTAAAGATATAAACTTTTGAACTTGGATTCTGAGAAAAATCAAATTTAATATCCAACTTTCTGCTTTCAGGGATTTTTTTTTTTCTCTTTCTAAATTATAGCCCCCTTCAATTATTCCAAAACTTTCATAAAAGCTGTAACTCCAGAGAGTCTTACAATCTGGGTGCTGTAGAGAAATAAGGAATCCTGAAACCATTCCTTGTCAGACACTGGCCTAGCAGTGCCAACAGAAGTCAGCTTTCCACATGTCTGGATTTAAACCACCTCAAACCGCAGGGAGTTAGAGGAGTGAACTTCAGAGTAGAAGTGTCAAATCTCCTTTTCCCCAAATACAAGAGGGGATGGGTCTTTAGAGAGGAGTCAGCTCTTTTCCTCCTATTTTAGGTCTCTATCCAGGCAACAGTATAAAAATATAAGACATGAGAAGAAAGACCAAAAAACACGTCAAGCACAACCCTGTATCGCTATGCTCCATTTTGGCTGTTAAACTTAATTTTACATTAATTAAAATTAAATATTTGTTCCCCCTGTATGCTGGCCACTTTTCAAATACTTTTTAGCCACATGTGGCTATTGGACAACACAGATAGAAAACACTTGCATCACTGCAGAAGTTCTTTTGGACAGCACTGCTCTAAAGAGCAGTTGAGGTTTCAGGTCCAGGTAGAGTTAACCACCCCAACATATTGCACCATATTTGAACATATCTTTTTCATCTGTTGAACCGATGCATTTATATGTGTGTCTTCTCCACTAGATTCCAAGCTTTGAGGGTAAGGAGCGTATCTGATTCATCATTGTGAATCAGTACCAGGAGCCATCTCTTGGAAGATACCTAAGAAATGTTTTTGGATATAGGAGAAATGTTTGGAGGAAGAATAGAGTATCAAATATCCTTCTGAGGATAAAATAAAAGGAGGAAATTAGCAAACCCTTTGCTACTTCATCCTCTTAATCTCATATATTGTATCAATCCAGAGAGTATCAAGAGCCTTTGAAACACCTTTACAGCAGGAAAATGATCTTTAGAGATGTGTGAATGGACTGTAACAACACTCCTCTGTTTCTCTGCAATCTCTCATTCTAATTCAAAGCAGGAAAAGGACATTTCTCTGCCTTAGTACTTCTAATTTCTACATTATGATGAAAATAACAATCTTTGTGTCCCACGCACAATAAGGGTAAAAAAGGCATTAGGTTCATGATTACATATCAATTATTCTTTATGATCTATATAATCAAATGCCATCTGGCAATTTGGGAAAAAAATCAACCACAGTTAGCAAAACTTGAATGACCGAGTCAAAGAAACTCTTATCCATCCACCTCTGCAGTGAGGCCCTCTGGTGCTTGGCACAAAGTTTGTACAAAAGCCAGATGGTTTGGAAAAGGAAGTAAGGCTAAACTCAGTTCACTGACCCAGTTGCAAATCATCTTCATCTGTGAGTTCAATTCTGCACTTGCAAGGAATAAAAACACTAGAAGGCAAAGGGGCCGGTTTCAACCTGACTAAAGCAAAAGTATTGGTAAATTGAGGCAAATTAGTACAGCCGACAACTGAATTCATTATGCTAACATCCCTGTGATCAAAATTAAACTAGTTCTCAAAGTAGATAATGGAAATATGCCCCTGAGGGACTCTGAAGATATATTCCCAAACAGCTGGCCAGACCTTTTTTTTTAAAAATCATGTAAAGTTTCCTTCAATGTCATAAAATATATATATTTGCTCTTTGATTATCAAAGCAATGTAAATTATTTACCAACAGGGGAAAATTACTACCTGTCTCAGTTAATGTAACAAGTCTTAGCAATTTTAGGAAACTGCTGATTTGAAGGGCGCTAACACAGTACATCAGATTGAACATTCAGATAATTTATCTGTTCTGTTTTAGCATCATCACATAATTTGGGAATTCAGACACACACAAATATGGGTGCACAAATAGCAGCATTATAAACACTACTATACAAGCCATAACAGAGTAACACTAAAGAAAGATTCTAAAAATGCTGCCATACAGACACAGTATGTGAAAATGCCTTTAAGTGAGTGTTGGTGAAAATATGATGCTGGCCTTAACATCTTGAGAAGTCAATTTGCTAGTGTCATGTGATGAGCTGAAAGGATCTCTGATTCGGGGTTGTCTTTTTTTGTAACAGTATTTGAACCACACAGAAAAAATATATATGGCATGCATACTACAAAATATTGGTTATCTACAAAAGAACACAAATCAGGCTTACTTCTATTTTCAGTATTGTATCATTAACCAAAAAAAGTAAATGGAAAAATGTCTACTGTTTTGAGGGGGAAAAAAATCTCTGAACCAAGAATAGAGATGACTGATAATCATGCCTGTTAAATTTCCACTAATGCTATCAATTTTAATCCTAGTTAATAGAGTGAATTTCAAATGATGATTACTCATTAACAAGTCTTTTATTCTTTCAGATCTAAAATTTCATTTTCACTTTGTAGAGCAATGTCTGGCAAATAATCAGTATCTTAATAAATGCTTTAAATGTATAACTAATAGAAATCTGGACATGTGTAATAAAAGTACATACAGTGCACTCCTTAAATCATTTACTCTGGGTAGCCTTAAACAACATGTGCTAAATTAACTAACCTTGGGGATAATGATGTACTTACCCTACCTTGGCTTTTACCCTCAGCACTGTACCTTTTGTTTGTCCTTGACGGAATATATCAATTCAATCCTGTACTTGAGATTTTGACTTGAACCTATCCCCAGCCAAAACAATTTACATGGACACAGAATAAGCTTTCAAAACCATTTCCCATCTCATTATACCGTGTCCTAAATAGATAACTGTGACTATTTAACCATCCCATTAAATACACTTTAAAAGAAAGATCAAATTCCTGCTCTGTGCTATGGATCTGATTGAGCTACCGTTCCCACAGTTGAGCCTGTCATGGGTAAGGGCATTATATGCACACATTTCATATTTTAGTTTTCCTAAAATAAATTGGTGCACATTAAAAAAACAAAACCTCATGCCAGCTATATATTCATTTATCATCACATACTTTGGAAATTAAAATGTCACCATTATAAATACAAGGACATTGGCAAATGACCTGAATGTTAAATATTTGCTTTTATAAAGTGTATGATAAAGGATCATCTTGTCATGAGTCACTCAATAAGCTGTTCAATTTTTCCTTAGAACTGACGTTCTTAAAAATATTTAATGGCCCTTTTTTCCTCTTTTGCTGCCTCTCTTCTGCATGAAGACATATTTTAATTTGCACCATCCAGGGGTTTACCAAGTGCCCACCTACTATTCACATTTCACTCCACAAAGCAAATCTGAAAATAACATTGAAGGAAACTTTGAAAATTTAATCATTTATTTATTCGTACTTTTCTTATGCTACTTCTCAACTAGACATCTTTTTGGAAAGTCATAAAAATTTCATGGATTGTCATTGAATTTTATGTGACTATTGTTAGATATTACTACAAGAATCATGTTTCCTGCATTAATATTCAGGGATTTCTAGAAAAAGACACACACACCCACATTTTAAGTAAGCATCTATTATCCCCTATGGTTAGCATATTGTCTACTTCTGCTGCTAATTTCCCATTTACCAGTTACTGCTGGGTTAAGTGCTTTCATCTTCATTACTACCTAGGCAACTGTGCAGAAGCCGAAGAAAAAAAATGTCCTGCCTACTTCAAATCTAGATGATTTCAGATTGTTCTGTTTTTCTTCACTATGTTGTGTTTTCAATGTGGGAGAAAACCCATGTTCCAAAATTTCCTTATGTAACTTCTATTATGGTCTAATTATGTAAAATTGTCTTACTTCTAAAATGAACAAAGTTGATTTTCTTTAATATTCCCCTTCTGAGTGGGTATCTGCTTAGAGAGAACATTGATTCTCCAAGGCTGTTTGAAGTATGGTGCTTTAATGACAACTATTGTTGAACAAGACCCAGTGGGGAGTGAGAAGTAGGATTCTTTGCTTGGAGAATGTGGTTTTCGTCACTCCAGGTATATGATATATGAAAAGTAAGCAGTATAGGGGTCCCTGAGGAGTTCGGAAGCTGCTGTGCCTGCTAAGCAAAGAACAGCAGTTTCTTCAGTACTTTCTAGTGCCTGAAACAATAGAAGCTGGCTCTAAACGGGAATATCCTATTCCATCAGGTTGCCCCAAGAAAGCAACGAGAAAGTTCTTTCTTTGAAAGGCCTAAATGACTGAGGACGTTGCTCTATTAGAGAGTGGGAAAATCTTCATTAGCCAGACTGATAATTCACAACTCTCCAGTTCTTTCACACCGTATCACTAAAGACCACATGTGATTTTGTAATACCTACAAAGCTTTTGTACTTAAATTAAAATGCCACACTGTAACTATTTTTGTTGTCTGTTGCTGTATAACAAACCATCCAAATGTTAGTAACTCCAAATAACAACTATTTTCTTTGCTCATGATTCTACATCCCAGGCTGGTTCCACTGGGCAGTCCTTCTGTTGCACTGGCCAGCAGTCACTCAAACGTCTACATGCAGCTAGTTGGTCAGCTGGTGGCTGAGCTCAGCTGAGATGCTGGGACAGCATCTTCTCTCTCCTAGTAATCACCAGGCCTTTCTTGCACTTGGTCTTTCTAGCAAGTAGAAGGACTTCATAAGTGGAAGCCAAAGACACCAAAAGTGCAAATGTGACCCCAAAAGTGCAAATGTGGCAACCACCAAACTTCCTTAAGGTTAGGCCCGGAACTGACACAGCATCAGTCTGTGATATTCTTTTGATTAAAGCAGGGCACACATCCAGCCCCAATTCAGGGTCAGTTGATGACTCAAGGGAATGTGTAGCAGTTTGGCATTATTTATGAAGTCCAAAAATAGACATTGGATTATATTTGTAAACTGATCTGTTCCTCTGGGTGTGATTAAATTATGATTAGGCTTTGATTGGGCCACATCAGTAGGGTGTTGATAAAAGACAAGGTAAAGGACAGAGTTTGGAGTCTTGATGCTGAGTTTTGAGCTAGAGCCTGGGAAGTAAATACCCAGGAGAACAACACAGAGGAATAGAGATGACTCTTAGACACAGCAGAAGCCCTGCGGAGAGAGACAGAGCCTTTGCCTAATAGTCTACAGCTGGCCTGTGGAATGAGCACAACAGCTGATCCTGGAAAGAAACAGAGCCCCAGGAAGAGAGGAACCTAAGAAGTCCTAATTCTTGGCAGACATCACAGCCATCTTGCCCCAACACGTGGCAAAAACTTTGGTGAGGGAAGTAACTCATGCTTTATGGCCTGGTAACTGTAAGCTTCTACCCCAAATAATTATCCTTTGTAAAAGCCAACAGAATTCTGGTATTTTGCATCAGCACCCCTTTGGCTGACTAATACAGGATGAATGAATACCAGGAAGTATGGTTCCTTGCATGCCATTTAACAGACTTCCATAGAAGTAAAATTCCATTAGGTAGAAACCCAAAGCTAAGGCTTCATTAAAATATAGTAAGAGTTAATGATAGTTATTGAATAATTAGACCTAGACCAGGTCTCCAAAATAATTCTTTTTTGTAGGGGATTCCTACCAATGAAAATCCCAGTGGATCATGTAAGTATAATGATAATAAGCTTTAAAAAATAAAAATAAGAGTTGGCATTAAAATCACACAAACCCACAAAAAGTGCATGCTCTTGTCTTTTAAAAATTATTTTATATTTTAAATACTTGCAGCAAATTACTGAACTGATTTCTGAGAACCAGTATCATTTGAATTTATGTGGAATTAAAAGCAAATAAACAATTTTTTTAAAAGCCAACTGTGCTGACTGTCAGCAGGGACTAGGAACAATTACAAGTTGCAAATCTCCTGCCTTGGCTGACTAGCACAAACTGAGCTAGCTAGTAACATTAGCATATTCTTGCTAAATTTCTGCACCACATTTACATCGACAAAACTACAATAATAATAACTTGAGTTATCTGATAATAAAATGAGCAAATTTTCCAATTACTCACTGCACCTGAATTATTTTTCCTACATTTGAGGAGTTCATCATCCTTCATGACACTGGCCTAGGTCATCATAATTTTTCTCACATCAGAAAAATTAATTTTCAAAAATTTCCGAAGTGTTTGAGAACATTGACCTCCAGGAAACTATCTTGCCTAACTAGTTCATATGCCCTACAGCTCATCAGCAAGTGGAATACTTTACCTCATTCTGAGACTTAAATGAGACTTAAACTAATTCAGGGGCTTTTCCTCCCTGGAAAAATATTATAGGAAAACATAATTATTTTATAACTTTATACTAATAAGTTATGTCCTTTCTGTCTTAATATTTCTTTCATCTGCTCTTCCCAGAGTCAGTGACTCTTCATTTTTAAATGGCCACTATGATTTTGGAGATTGTTTGCTACTATTATTATTCTGTTATTCTGACTGATACAACTGCTTGCTTTTTTTCTTATTTTTTATATAGAAGATTATATCATAAACTTTTAAAATTATCTTTACTGTCTGATTGCTCCACCAGAATGCAATCTCAATGTGGCAAAGAATTTGTCTGTCTTATTCCCTATTTTATCCCAATACGATAGTTAAGTTCATTTGTCAACTTGGCCAGGTTATGGTGCTCAGTTGTTTGGTCAAGTAAGCACTGGCCTGATTGTTACTGTGTCTTTTATGGATTTAAATGATCAGTCAGTTGATTGCGTCTATGGCTGATTACATCTACAATCAACAAAGGAGATTGCTTTCAACCATGAGAGAAGCCTCGTCCAAACAGCTGAAGACCTTAAAAGGAGCAACGATGATATCAGCAGTCAGAAAGAAGAATGTCTGTATCTACTTCAGACAGTCAGCTTCTCCTGGGGAATTCATTGAAAGCTTCATTAGAGTTCTCAACTTGTAGCCTGCCCTACAGAATTCGGATTTACCCATCCCCACAGTCATGTGAGCCAATTTCTTTGGTAAATCTCATAATGTTCTATAGGATTTGATTCTCTGGAGAACCCTGACTAATACACCCATTGATTAGAAGAGAGGTTACAACATTAGGTGATCAACTCACATTTTTTGGATGAATGAATGAACAGATAAAATAATAAGTAGATTCATAGTACTGGATTCCATTCTGCTTTTTACTGTCTATGGTGGGTTGAATTTTGTATCCCATAAATACCTGTTTTCAGTCTTAATCCATTACCGTGAGTGCAAACCCTTTCTAAATAGGACCCTTTGAAGATATTAGATTAAAGTGTGGCCGACTAAATCAAGATGGGTCTTAATCTAGTTACTGGAGGACTTACAGAAAAGGCCACAGGGAAAAAGCAAACAAGGAAACAAGAGGCTGGAAGTCAATGGAACCCAGAAGAAAAAGGAGAGGATGTTGTCATGTTCATTGCCACTTGACAGAAAAGGCAAGGACCCGAGGTTCACCAGCAGCCAGCACCAGAATGTTACAGACCTTGACAAGAAAGCCTTGCCTTGCTGACACCTCGATTTGAGAATTCTCCTAGCCTCTAAACCATGAGCCAACATCACTAGCTGATAAGGAAATGCTAGAGAAAACCACAGTGAGATACAATTTCACATCCACTGTAATGCCTACTATTTTTAAAAAATGGAAAATTACAAGTGTTGGAGAAAATGAGGAGAAATATGAACACTCGTTTATTGTTGGTAGAAATGTAAAACTGTGCAGCTGCTGTAGAAAATAGGTTGGCAGTTCCTCCGAAAGTTAAGTATAGAACTACCATATGATCTGGCAATCCTATTTCTAGGTATATACCCAAAAGATTTGAAAGTAGGGACTCAAACAGATATTTTCACATCAATGCTCATAGTGGCATTATTCTTCAATTGCCAAAGGATGGAAGCAACCCAAGTGTCCATCAACAGATGAGTAAATAAATGAATTGTGGTATATCCACACAATGGAATATTATTCAGCCATAAAAAGGAAAGACTTTCTCTTTCTTCCTTTTTTTCTCCTCAACTCCCTCACCCACCTGAGACATGGAGATCAGTGAGGAAATCCCAAGGCCAAGGCAGGAGGTTTGTGGGTAGATAAGAGGAACTCCCCATCGGCCCCGGCCCGCTACACAAGGACTGAGAAACCAGTGAAGTTTTTATTAAATCCACAGAGGTGAAAACCATATCATGAGGGGCTGGGGAACAGGCGAACAGGGGAGTGGGAGCCAGGCCACCAGGTTGGGGAGGTATACAACAGAGATGATCCTTTAAGTCATCATATTGAGTGAAATAAGCCAAACACTAAAGGAAAAACATCAGATGACCTCAAAGATAGGGGAAAAAAATAGAATAAGCAAACTCATAGTCAGAATCTAGATCATAGGTTACCAGGGAATGGAAGGGGGCAGGGAATGAAGAATTAATGCTTAATCTGTACAATTGGGGTGATGGAAAAGTTTTGATAATGGAGGTGGTGATAGTAGCACAACATTATGAATATAATTAACAGCACTGAATTATATATGTGAATATGGTTAAAAGGGGAAATTTTATGATGTATATGTTACTAGAATAATTAAAAAACATAGGACTGTACAATACAAACAGTGAACTCTACTGTAAATGATGAACTATAGTTAATAGCACACATAAAAATATTCTTATATGAATCATAAAAAATGTACCACACTACCACACTAATGCAAAGTGTAAATAATAGAGTGTTATATGGGAACTCTGTATTTTATGCATGATTTTTCTGTAAAATTACATTCTCTAATTAAAAACAACAAATAAGCCAATAAATTCCCCATGTCTAAGCCACCCATCAAATGGTATTTGTTTTAGCAGCTGGGAAACTAAACACTATCTTTAGCATTGTATTCTTTTCTTTCTGTTTAAACTTTTAGTTATATTGTTCTAACTACTGAATTTTAATTTTCTAAAAGTCACAAAGTGAGTTACATCTTAGATGAAGCATGGACATAGAGAACAGTATTAGAATTGAAACCTGATTCTAATACATATGAGTTATATGGCTTTCAGTAAGGTATTGATCTCCTCTAAGCCAGGTCCCCCATTCAGTAAACTGGGACTCACAAAATTGTCAGCTTTTTTAAGAATTGAATAAAATAATCTAAGGGAAGTATTTAATAAACTTTATTCTCCTTTGTCCTTTAGACTCTTCCTCTGTATACCTATAATAATGAACAGCATATAAAAATAACTAAAAAGTACTTTCTCTTAGTGGTAATTATGAATAATAAAAAATATTATGTTTAATTTCCTTTGGATTATAGTTTAAATTATATTCATTATCATAATTTCAAAGTTGTAATTCCCCAATACATAGTTTCTTCATTAGAAACAATATCCATAAAAATGAATTAATTGTAAATTAAATTCTAATTGAAAAGTTTGTTCTACATATATACATCACAATCACTCATTTCATTCTTCTATATTTAGGATTTCAGGACTGGATTTCCAAGTAGTTTGAGGTATATATTTTCAGTTACTTCAAAAAGAGACAGAGACCAAAGACAGAGGGGTAATTTCCTGAGCCATAATTTTTGTCTCCTTTTGTGATAATGGATCTTTTAGCCATAAAAGATAACAAAGTGGAAGGGAGCATTGCTAGTTGACCTTAAAACATGAGAACTGTACATTTCTCATTGAGATCATTTTTCCTGATAGGATTAATACAAGTAGAGAGTAATTATTGGGACTTCAGGTCCTGAATCTTCAAAGAGCAAACTACTGCCAATGTAGATTCCCAAGGGAAATAAACAGAGAGAAGAGCCCAGGAAAATACACAAAAGATTTATTGTTTTATTTTTTACTATAAATTTTATTATCACCTCAAAACCCCTAATGAGGACTCTAGGCCATGGTGAAAACCTGGATCAAGATGGCGTGTCAAGTGTTACTTTTGACCTGTTTTCTAACGCCTAGACTAAAAGCTTAATAAAAAGGATTTTCCTTGGACTCTTCTTATCATCCCTAGAGTTTTTTGTCTATCTGATGATGAGAAATACCATGGAAAATATTCAAGGAAAATACTGCCATAGAGAGAGACTCCATATCTCAGATATCTAGAGTAGAAACCATCTAAGTACACATCCCCAACAGAAACACAATGTATTAATTTTCTATTGCTGCTGTAATAAATTACTACAAACTTAGCAGCCTAAAAGAGCACAAATCTAGTATCTCTCAATTCTGTAGTTCAGAAGTGCAGGTGGGCCCTGCTGTTTCCTCCATTCTGGGACCTGTAAGACTGAAATGAAGGTGTCAGCAGGCCTGGACTCTTACCAGGAGACTCAAGCACATTCAGATTGTTTGTGGAATTCAGGGCTTGGTGAGGTTCCCACAGCCTTGGTGGCTACCACCCAGGAGCCTCTCTGAGCTCCCTAAGGCCATCTGCATTCCTCATCACATTGCCACCATGCTCTTCCTACCAGCATCTGCACACCAGAGTCTTCTCAGACTTTCAAATCTCTGTGACTTCTCCTTCTGACTCCAGCCTAAGAAAGTTCCTTGCCTTTAAGGGGTCATGTGATTAGACTGGCCCCCCCTGGATAATTTAAGATAATCTCCTTATCTTAAGGTCTGTTACCTAATTACACATGCATCATACACCTTTTGCCATGTAATATACTACAGTGCCAAGTGCTAGGCCTTAAAACATCTTTGGGGAGGATATTAGCCCACCACACACAGTTTTAAAAAAAAAATCCCAAATAAGCATGAATTTTTTTGTCTTATTAATATTGCTGTATTCTAGAACTCAGGTCCAAACATTATTATGATCTTACCTAATATCAGCCTTCTTCATCTTTAGAAATGGAGCTAGGACAAAGCTTGAGTTCACTTTAGTTGTTAAGTTTGTTAAGGTGTTAACATCCTATAGACTTTGTCAAACATCACCCCTAGATGAACAGCGACAGTATTTGTAGATAAAATAATGTGACTACCATTAACATAGGTCCACTTTTGAATGATGAATTGGTGGTGGGCAGTTCCATGAAATCACACACACAGAGTAGACCAAATAAATTTGCATTTTCTTTTATCATGCCATTATGTGTTAGAGAAATAGAGACAACTGTATAAATTCATGATTGGGTTTTAACATTACATGACTCCTGAGGATGAGCCTCTCTGGCACCAAGGAATTACTACCAAGTGCCAACTAACAATGCATTTGCAAAAAGACCTTGACCAAAGGGGGATATTAAATACAAATAATTTTTTATGGCCAAGAGATTTCAAAATGAGTCAGGAGGTCATTCCAGAGGTTACGTTTATGTGCGTCTCAGCAGGATCTCATTGACTGCCACAGTAGACAATGCCTCAAACAGTGGGGCTTCTGAGGGCTCTAGAGACATTTAAACACTATAGGTAGGGCAGACTATCTCAGGAATTCGGCATCCTGTCAGTGGGCCTTACTCTGGAATATATGCTTCCCAATGTAGCAGAGTTAGAGTCATTTATAATTTCTCTACATATGACTCTTCCGTCCCTTTTATTTGAACCTATAATCAGCACTATACTCATTAAATATATGTTCCAGAGACTTGAATCTTTGATTTGTTCATATTCCACTTGAGCCCTGAATCTCAGCAGAGTTGCAACACCTACTCTCCAGTTCACTGGACTCACCAAGGACAACAAAAGGATGATGATGGGCAATGCCCATCCCAAGGAACAGAGAGTATCTACAACTGCAAGCAAGACAGCTCCATCCATCCGCCCCATGGGATCTAAGCCTCCTCTCAATCAGAAGCAGAGTGGGCATCACCATCTCAAAATCCTCAAGATTGAGGAATGAACAAACATAAGGACTAAATAGTAATAATAGCAAACAATGGACTAAAGTAGACTTATGTTTATTATAGCAATGGAAGAACTTATATTATTGATATAAAGGCAGTGGCCACCAGAGGTTCTGAGGGGAGGGAAAGGGAAGAATAGGCATAACATGGGGCATTTGGGGGACATTAGAATTGTCCTGCATGACACTGCAATGATGGATACAGGCCATTTATACATTTTGTCAAAACCTATGAAATTGTGCTGGGCAAAGTGTAAACTATAATGTAAACTATGCATTCATCAAATGCAACAAATGTACCACACTAATGAAAGATGTTGTTAATGGGGAAAGTGTGGGAGTGGAAGAGGCTGGGGTATATGGGAATCCCTATATTTTTAATGTAACATTTATATAATCTAAATCTTCTTTAAAAATAAATAAATAAATAAATAGTACCTTATTAAAAGTTTGCAATTTGTTTACCCATTTACTTATCATTTCATTTATTCAATATTTTAAACATTTACTCTGTGACAAGCTCTTGATATAGAATATCTAAGAAATATATGTACTTTTGCCTCAAGGAACAAATAATCTAGCTTAAGACATATATATTTAACAGGTATTTTCAAGTATGATAAATGTTTTATTGGAGAAGTTCAGGATGATAAGGCAGTAAATAATAAGAGCACCTGATATAATCTTAGAGGTCAGAAAATGTTTCCCAGGATTTGGATCTCCAAACTTCAAAAAAACTGTGACAATTTGCACATAGAAAATCTGAGGCAAAGGACATTAAGTTGCTTGACCAAAATTTACAGTATGCAAGACCCTTCTGGAACTCAAACACAAAATCCACCTAAAAGTCCCTAATGCTATGTCATGCCATGGATAAACTATATATGCAATTATGCCTAATAGTTCAGAGAAATAAAATTAAAACCTAATTTAAAAGTGATTTATGTAGTCCTAAAATATCGAACAAAGTATTAGGACCATCAGAGCAGAGGAACTATCTCAATGAAGCGATCAAAAACTTATCTTTTAATTAAAAAAAAAATAGTTGATTCTCACAATGAAAGAACTGATATAAATTTTGGTATAAAGAAAACACAATGCCAATCCCAAAAGTTATCCATAGTTAACTATTCTAGTCTTTATAGATTTTTTTTCTAAATTCCTCTTCGTTCTGAAAGTTTCTTTCACATCAACTCCTCCTTTCTTTACAATGTTATTTGCATTCTATATTCCAATGCAGAGTTTAGTTTTTCTATCGTAGGTTTTAGTCTCCTTGCTTAGCCTCCAGCTACTGAACCATTTCAGTTTATCATTTTCCATTGATCTTGAAGGATCTTTGTGTAAAAAAATCCTTCAACTGTCCTTTATTTCATGCTGTTTGCGCATTATTTCTGTTTATTAAATGAGAGAATATATGGAAAGCGTACAGTACCTGATCTGTAATATATTGGTGGTAGTCATGATTATTCTTGTTTTTAATGTCTCAAAAAGGCCCTGTCTTCTTTTATTCTTTAAGAAGATGCTAAATTATTTATCAATTTTTTCTTCTGATTTCTATATTGAATAATTTTCAGAAGTATGCTTGCTGGATTCTTGATGATGCCCTATTGTCTAATGTCTCTGCCTAAGGGGATATTGATTGCTGTTCATTTAGAAGACAGGTTGTGAGCACAATCTCCCTCTCAATTCCCAGTTTCTAAATAAGCATTAATATTATAATGCTCTATTTCACCAACATGTTTTCTTACTTTTCTTTGCCTATTGCTCTTTTTTTTCCAACAATTTATCTCGTACAAAACTGACAAAAAGAAAGAAAACCTACATTCTCAACAGGTACCCCCAAATTAGGTATATATTTTGGGGAGTTCACTTCCCAGGTGACATTGCCAGTTCCAATTCCCCATCACAGATCTTTATTTCCCATCATTTTCTTGGAGCTGTTGTTTCCCAAGGGATAGAAAAGATGGAAGTAAAAGAAAGTAGGACTGTCATCACCTCCAAAACAATACGCATGAAATAGAGGATGGCTCCAGTTGTCTGATAAGTACAGATCATAAATCTCAGAAATAAGGGAGAGATACGAAGAGGACAAAATGGGTCTTTCAATTTCTTTTCCCTCAGTGGAGACTGCTTTGTTTAGATAGAGCACTAGGCAACTATCTCAATCCTACATTTCTGATGTAAAACTTCCTAGAAATTCCTTCCAGATTCTGGCAAATGTTCTGAACTGTTTACTGATTTTTTTACTTTTCATACTATTTCCTGTGTCTTCATAGGTTTTTCCCCATCTGAAGGTTAGCAAGAAACACACACACACGCAATGTATATGCATCAGGGACCACTAACACAATGTCACATAACTTGTTTGTAAATTTTCTGTGTCAAAGCATATTGTGACCTTACACTCAAGTCATTAAATTCTGAATAATTTGATCATGAAAATATCCTGCCAGAAATCTGGAAAAGGTCATTTGTTAGGCAAAATAATGTGGCTTTTGTCCAAACTTCACTTTGAAACATGAGGAAGCTTGAGGCTTGTCACCCAGATGCTGTACCAAGAACTGACTGCAGGGGTGGGGTAGGAATGACTCACATTGTACTTCAGAGAGTTAAAGACCAGGGTGATCTTAGAGACAGGTTGAAGGGCTGAAGCCAGATCAATGAAATAAGGACAGACCATTCGGCTAGGGCTTAAATCTAGAAGGGGTAGCCAGAGAGGCTAAATCCAGGCATTTGGCACAAAGGAAGAAACTAGCAATACCAGATCAGATCAAAAAGAAGACACAGAAGGGATAGCAAGAAGGATGCATAGGGATGCTAATGCAGCCTCTTTGGGGTTGTGCAAGAGTGTATGGAGATGAAGCCCCAAACTAGCTCAGCAGGGATCAATAATTTGAATTTAGCCTCAGTTTTCAATGTTTCTGGTCTGTCTACATTAGGTCTTTTGACATCCTATGATAGTTTTAAATACTTCATAGCTGAAATCGTGATAATATAAAACAAGAAACTGCATATCAAATTTTTAAAATGTTATCTGTTTTTATCTTTACTTCTTTGAATCTCCAGTCTCACCTGATCCAATCCAACGTATTTCAACTCCTTGCTTATAATTTCTTATAGTTGTGACTTAAGTTATTTCAACATTTACTAGGGTAAAAAAATATATATGCTAATATTTATTTTAGGTATTAAACATTCTTTTCCAGGAATAGCAGACTTAAGCAAGGACTACAGGTATATCTCGGAGATATTGTGGATTCAGTTCCAGACCGCCACAATAAAGAGACTATCTCAATAAAGTGAGTCACATGAATTTTTTGGTTTCTCCATGCATATAAAAGTTATGTTTATACTATACAGTTGTCTAATTGTTCAATACCTTTATATCTAAAAATATGTACATACCTAAATCTAAATGAGACACAGAAGCACAAAATGAACACAAAATGGCACCAATAGGCTTGCTCGATGCAGAGTTGCCACAAACCTTCAACTTTTAAAAATACCAAATCTGTGAAGCATAATAAAGTGAAGTGCAATAAAACAAAGTATGCCCGTACAATATAATTTTCTCAATCAGGTCTCTGTCCTACATAGTCTTCTATCCTTTAAAGCAACCCCCATTTCTAGAACACAACTAGCTCTGAATACTTTTTGTTGCACCACTGAAATAAATTAATCAATTATTTATGAATTACATAAAATTTAAAAGGTGTTCATATAAAAGTAATCTCTTTTTATTTTCATATGGCAATCATTACTATCTCCATTTAATCAGTAAGAAAACTGAGCCCTAAGATCTCCATTTAATCAATAAGAAAACTGAGCCCTAAGATCATTAACATTTTGCTAATGTTGATTATGAGAATTTATAAACATAGGGACAATCTCCATTTAACCATCATCCAGCTTACACATTTGTAAATACTGTTCTCTCTTTCTTCAGTATCCCTTTGTTTCCTAAGTTAAAATTAAAATGTTATTTCATAACTCCTACATATTTCTGCATGAATCTCTAGAAAGCATGGCCATTTCAGTATATAATCAAGGTGTTTTTGTCACAACTAGCAAACTAAAAATATTTTCCTGATGTTATCATAAACCCAGTCCTTTCTAAAATTTCCCAGATTATCGAAGGCACAAGCAACAAAAGAAAACATGGATAAACAGACCCTCCTCAAACTTAAACACTTTTGTGAGACAAAGGACTTTGCCAAGAAGGTGAAAAGGCAGCTCACTCAATGGGAGAAAATATTTGGAAACCACATATCTGATAAGTGTTTGATTTCCATTCTATATAAAGAGATCATACAACTAACAGTAAAAGAGCAAGCAATCAAATTTTAAAAATGGGCAAAAGATTTAAATAGACATTTCTCCAAAGAGGAAATACAAATGGCCAAAAAGCACATGAAAAAAAATGTTCCAACTGGTGTGACCTATGGACTGTGGCTAACAGCAATACTGTAATATTCTAGCACCAATGCCAAAGATGTACTGTGTTGAAAATGGAAGGGGGGCGGTATGGAAAAAGTGCACCAAATGTACACTATGGGCCATGGTTGATGGTAATATTCTGATGACATTATCTCATAATCTGTAACAAATGTTCCATCACGGTGTGGTATGTTGGTGAAGTGATGTTGTATGGGAATTCTACGTATGTACATGATTGTTTTGTAAGTTCACAACTTCCATAATAAAAATATATTTAAAAAATAAAATAAGTAAAAAAAAAAATAAAAGACAAAGCCAGGGTTTGAGTCCAGTATTATTAGACTTGAGTATTTTCTTCCACTACAGCACAGAGCCCTTCAAATCAATCAATTAATAACAAAAAAAAAAAAAAAAAAGAATTAATTTTGTGCCTATTCAGAGAAAATGCTGACTTATTTGGCATTTCACCTCTTATGCACAGCGCTCTGCAAGAGGAGAAGTAACTTCATTCTACCTTTCAATTCCCTTGTACTACCAATTCTGTATTTGCATTAAATTCCATTTTCATCTCTATTAGTCAGCCAAAGGGGTGCTGATGCAAAGTACCAGAAATCTGTTGACTTTTTAAAATAAGCGTATTTATTTGGGGTGAAAGTTAACAGTCCCAAGGCCTTAAAGAGTCCAACTCAAGGTTGCTTTCTCACCAAAGTCAGTTACCACGCGTTGAAGCAAGATGGTTGCCCAACTCTGTGAGGGTTTAGCCTTCCTCTCTCTCAGCTGCAGGCTGGTGTAGGGCTTGTTTCTTTCTATCATCACTCCCCGGTGCTCCAGGATCAAAGTTCTTTCCTCTGCCATGTATATGGAGCTCTCTCTCTTCCTGTGTGTCTTCCTGAGTAAGTGCCCATTTATATCAGCCCACCAAGGGCACAGGGACTAAGCTCTGAGTCACACTCTACGGACATGGTCGAATCAAAGCCCTAATCTTAACAGGTAATTTAATCAAGACATGTCAGCTGAATCTAATGCATTCAAAAGGTACCAGCCCAGAGGAACAGACCAGTTTATAAATATAATCTTTTTTCTTTTGGGGGATTTATACATAATATCAAACTGCCACATCATCCATACTGGAAAAACAACTCACATCTCGTACTGCTTCCAAACATGACATTGTAGAAATAATAAGACAAGGGAAGACCCCAGTGTCATCAAAAAATCAAGTCAAGGTAAGGGTGAATCTTAGAAAACTTAAGAAAGTAGAAAAAGTACTAGAAGAGAAAAGCAGAAAATTAAAAAAGAAGATTGTAAATAAGGGTTTGTAAGATTAAACTTATTTATCTAATGTAAAAAAAAAAAAAAACAAACATATTGAGTTCTAATCTACTCAGGAAGATATTAAGACCTAGGCTTTGAAGACTGGCATCCTGGATTTAAGCTACAGTTGGCCCATAACTAGCTTTATTACTTTGGGCATATCTATTAATCATTCTAAGCCTCAGGCTTTGTTGTTTTGTATTTGTTTTAGTTTTGTTCTCAGTATTTTAGTTGTTTACTTTGAATAATAGAGATAATGGTACCTAATTTGCAGACTTTTGGGAGCATTGTGTGGTAAATTTTCTGTAAAGTGATGTGGTGCTCCAGGAACCAATTCTATGCCTAATAAATATTAGCTATTGTTATTGTAGTATTAGCATTTTTACACTCCATGAATTGCAATTTAATGTATTAAATAAAATAAATAGCCAACTAAAACCAGAAAAAGACATCACAAGTAAAAAAAAAATCTATAGTCCAATATCTGTTATGAATATGAATGCAAAATTCCTCAACAACATGCTAGCAAACCAAATTCATCATGATATAAAATAGAACTACACACCATGGCAAAGTGGGATTTATCCTAGGAATGCAAAGTTGGTTTAACATCTGAAAATCAATGGGTAAGATATATCACATCAATAGAATTTTTTAAATTCACATGATTATCTCAAAAGATGCCAAAAAAAGCTTTTGACAAAATCTAGCACTCTTTCATGATAAAAAACACTCAACAAACTAGGATTAGAAGGAAACGTCCTCAACTTGATAAAGGGCATCTACCAAAATAAAACAACACAGCACAACACAAAACAAAACAACAACAACAAAACAACAACAACAACAACAAAAAGTCCAGAGGTAACATTATACTTAATTGTGAAAACTGGATGCTTTTCTCCTAAGGTCATGAGAAGACAAGGATGTGTGCTTTCAGTGCTTCAATTAAACATTATAGCCAGGAGGTTTTAGCTAGAAAAGGTAGGCAAGAAAAAGAAATAAAAAGGACTTTATAAAAAGATTGGAAAGGAAGAAGCAAACTATCTCTAATCTCAGATGAAATGATCTTTCAAATAGAAAATCCTAAGGAATCCACTAAAAAACTACTAGAACTAATCAACAAGTTCAGCAAGGTTGCAGAATACAAGATCAATATACAAAAATCAATTGTATTTCTATATACATACAATTAGCAATTCAAAAATGAAAATAAAACAATTCCATTCAAAATGGCACCAAAAATAATAAAAATACTTAGGAACACAATTAACGAAAGACATATAAAATGTTTACACTGAAAACTACAAAACACTGAAAGAAATTAAAGTAGATATGAAAATAGAAAAACATTCAATGTTCATGGATCAGAAAACTTGGCATTGATAAGATGAAAATGTTCTCCAAATGGATTGATAGATTCAACACAACCCCTATTAGAATCCCAGCTAACTCTTTTGTAGAAATTGACAAACTGATTCTAAAATTCATTTGGAATTGCAAAGGGCCCAGAATAGCCAAAACAATCCTGAAATAGAAGAATAAAGTAGAAGGGCTCACACTTCCCAATTTCAAAACTTACAACAAACAAATGTCATTCAAGAATGTGCAGTACTGGCTTAAGGTCAGGTATATAAACCAAAGGAATAGAAGTGAGAATCCAAAGAATCCCCACATATCTGTGATCAGCTAATTTTCAGGAAAGATGCCAAAAACATTTGTTAGGGAAAGAATAGTCTCTTCAACAAATGGTACTGGGATAGTTAGATAGGTGCACACAAAAGAATGAAGTTGGACCCTATGGTGGTTTGAAACTATGAAAACCAGAAAATCATGTTCTTAAAGCTAACCCATTCCTTTGGGTGTAAACCTATTGTAAGTTACTTCTGTTAAGGCATGACCCAGTGTGAGTCTTAATCCTTACACTGAAGTCCTTTTATATATGGGATGAATATGGAGAGAGAAAGCCATAGAAGGAAGAAATCGAAAGCAATGAAATCTGAAAGAGAAAGGAGAGATCGGCAAACACTGCCATGTACCATGCCATGTGACAGAGGAGTAGAGGGTCACTGGCAGCCAGGCTTTGGGGAGAAAGCATCACCTGATGATGCATTGATTTGTACATTTTTCTCAGCCTTGAAAGTGTAAGTTTGAAAGCTAATGAATTCCCACTGTTAAAAGCCAACCCACTGGGGGATTGTGGAAACATGGCTGATGGGTTAGACATATAAATCTCAGCTCTTACTAAAACAACAAAGAAAAAGCCAGAGACTGCCGTGGGGACCTGCTTTGGGGCACAACAAACCAGGACACTGCTTACCAACTCCAAGAAGAGTGAGAGTCAGAGACACGAAGAAGCCAAAATAAGTAATTGTGAGTTATTAAATCTCCCAGCTGCCAGGAAGGGCTCCCTTCCCCCACCTCTGAGATATTAAGCGAGGGTAAAACTCCTGGCAAATTGTATCTAACTGAGAGTAGAGCAGACAGTTACCTCCACGGGAAGGTGCTCTGAGTCATCTGGGAGGGCACTGGACAGATAGGGAAGCCAGGAATAATCGGGGGTTGCTTACCTCGTGTGACTGGAAGGGGCACACATACCTGGCCTCAGGGTGGACAGACTAGGTGGAGACCTAGGCCCCTGCTCCAAACGGGAGTGTGACTGCAGACTCCCTGTGAGGAAGAAGGGTCTTGGAGAGTGGAGAGAGACTTTTTTGCCTCGAGTTTAGCCAGCTGGGCCCCCCTGGAATATCAGAAGGGACCCCGACTCAACAGGGAGAGGGGAGGGGGATTGTCTCAGGTGGGCAGTCATGCCCAGCCACCCAGGTAAAGAGAGGAATTACTACGTCAGAGAGGAGGCAGACACAGGCCGAGATCAGCACCATTACTGCTGACTGCAGGGGATGGAACTTGCCCAAGGGAAAAGGGGTGGATAGCCTGCTGAAAGGGTAATCAACCCAAGGACCTAGAATAGCTCAGTGGGAGAATTCCTGCCTAACATATATAAGGTCCTGGTTTGATTCCTGGCTATTCCTTGAGAAGAGATCCACCAGGTTATCAGGCATCAAGCTGAAACTTTATGACAGGGAATATATAGATGTTCTTTGTATTAACTTTCCTTGGATCTCTATTTTTTTTTTAAAGTTCATTTTCTTTTATTTCCCTTAATTTATTCATTAAAACCCAGTTCAAAACCTGTAGAAGGCAGGCTGCAGGGTCAGTGATTGAGGAACACCAGCAGCCTGAGAAGATCCTTAGGGGTCTGAGAGAGAAGGCTGTTTTTCCATTTATTATTATTATTTTCTTCTGTCTCCTTTAAAAAAAACAAACAAACAGTTGCTGCTGTCTTGTTTTTTGCTTGTATTGCAGATGCAAATACACAAAATAAGAAATGAGGAAGGTGATATCACCACTGACCCCACAGAAATAAAAAGTATCGTAAGAGGATACTTTGAAAAATTATATGCCAACAAGAAGGATAATTTAGAAGAAATGGACAAATTCCTAGAAACTCACAAGCAGTCTACAGTGACAAAAGAAGAAATTGATGAACTCAACAATCCAATTACAAGTAAAGAGATAAATTCAATCATCAAAAACCTCCCACCTAAGTAGAGCCCAGGACCAGACGGTTTCCCAGGTGAATTCTACCAAAAATTCCAGAAAGAACTAACACCAATCCTGCTTAAGCGCTTCCAAAAAATAGAACTAGAAGGAACATTGCCTAACTCATTCTATGATCCCAACATTACTCTAATACCAAAGCCAAACAAAGATGCCACAAGAAAGGAAAATTACAGACCAATTCTCTAATGAACTGAGACGGTAAAATCCTCAACAAAATACTTGCTAATAGCATTCAACAACATATCAAATGAAGTATACACCATGACCAAGTGGGTTTCATCCTGGGTATGCAGGGATGGTTCAACGTAAGAAAACCAATCAATGTAATACACCACATAAACAGATTGAAACAAAAAAATCACATGATCATCTCTATAGATGCAGAAAAAGCATTCAACAAAATACAGCACCCTTTTCCTGATAAAAACACTGCAAAAGATAGGAATAGAAGGAAACTTTCTGAATGTGATAAAGGGTATACATGAAAAACCCAAAGCTAACATCATCTTCAATGGTGAAATCCTAAAAGCTTCCCCTCTAATATCAGGAACAAGACAAGGATGCCCACTATCACCACTCCTATTTAACATTGTCTTAAAAGTACTTGCTTGAGCATTGAGGCAAGAAAAAAGACATAAAAGGCATCCAAATTGGAAAGGAAGAAGTAAAAATTTCACTATTTGCAGACGATATGATGCTATACATAGAAAGCCCTGAGAAATCTACAACAAAGCTTCTAGAACTTGAGTTCAGTAAAGTCACAGGCTATAAGATCAGCGCTCAAAAATCAGTACCATTTCTGTACAGCAATAATGAGCAATCTGAGGAGGAAATCAAGAAAAAAATACCATTTACAATAGTAACTAAAATAATAAAATACCTAGGAATATATTTAACTAAAGATGTACAGGACTTATATACAGAAAACTACACAACATTGTTAAAGGAAATCAAAGAAGACTTAAATAAATGGAAGAATATTCCCTGTTCATGGATAGGAAGAATAAACATCATTAAAATGTCTATCCTACCCAAACTAATCTACAGATTTAATGCAATCCCAATAAAAATCAACACAGCATTTTTTAATGAATTGGAAAAATTAACTACAAAATTTATTTGGAAGGGTAAGAGGCCCCGAATCTCCAAAGACATATCGAAAAAGAAAAATGAAATTGGAGGTATCACACTACCTGACTTTAAAACATACTACAAAGCTACAGTGCTCAAAACTGCATGGTATTGGCATAGGGATAGACATACTGAACAATGGAACCAAACTGAGAGTTCTGATACAGATCCTCACACATACAGTCATATGACATTCGACAAGGCCACCAAGCCCACTCAACTGGGAGAGAATGGCCTCTTTAACAAGTGGTGCTTGGAAAACTGGATATCCATATCCAAAAGAATGAGAGAGGAATACCATTTCACACCTTATACAAAAATCAACTCAAGATGGATCAAAGATCTAAATATAAGAGCCAAAACCATAAAGACCTTGGAAGATAATGTAGGGAAGCATCTACAGGACCTTGTAATAGGAAATGGTTTCATGAACTTCACACCCAAAGCACGAGCAGCAAAAGAAAAAAATAGATAAATGGGATCGCCTCAAAATTAAAAAATTCTGCACCTCAAAGGACGTTATCAACAAGGTAAAAAGGCGGCCTACTCAACGGGAGAAAATATTTGGCAACCATATATCTTATAGGAGCCTAATATCCTGCATATATAAAGAAATCCTACACCTCGAAAATAAAAAGACAAACAACCCATTTAAAAAATGGGCAAGCAACCTGAAAACACTTCTCCAAGTGTGGGAACCGTCTGATCTTCACATCTAAGAAACAGTTTGGAGGCCTGTTTCTTTGCCCACACACAGAATTCTCCACTATTTTTTCCTGCCATTAGCATTCTTGCCTTGCTCTGTTAATTAATTATCTTAGATCTTTGCTGCCTCTTTATCCCCTACCAAATTACTAATTGTTTCTGTAATCCTGCTACCCCATTATCAGTCTGGAATTCTTGTGAAGTTATTTATGACCCTCATATGCACTATGCCTACCTGAGCCCCTGCACGGACACCCTGATCTTTGGCTATGTGAAAAAGAGAATAAAAACTGTGTTGGGGATCAGCTCGAGAGGATAGCTTCTTCAGCTCTTCTTCCCCTCACATCTCTCAACCGTGGTTTTCAGAGTAATTCTTTGCGCTGTCGTGGGCTCTGCTGGACAGATCCCCGCAAGACTTTGCAGGACAGATCCCTGCATCCAAGGAAGAAATACAAATGGCTAAAAAGCACATGAAAAGATTCTCAATATCACTAGCTATTAGGGAAATGCAAACCAAAAACTACAATGAGATACTATCTTACACCCATTAGAATGGCGACTATTGAAAAAACAGTGGACTATAAGTGTTGGAGAGGATGTGGAGGAATGGGAACCCTCACCCACTGCTGGTGGGAATGCCCAGCCATTGTGGAGGACAGTTTGGCGGTTCCTCAAAAAACTAACTGTAGAACTTCCATATGATCCAGCAATTCAACTACTGGGTATATACCCAGAAGAATTGAAATCAAAGACATGAACAGATACATGCACACCAATGTTCATAGCAGCATCATTTGCTATTGCCAAAAGTTGGAATCAACCCACGTGCCCATCAAAAGATGGATGGATAAACAAAACGTGGTACATACATACAATGGAATATTACTCAGCTGTAAGAAGGAATAAAGTGCTAATACCCGGGATAACATGGAAAAATCTTGAGGACCTTATGTTGAGTGAAGCAAGCCAGGCATTGAAGGCAGAATAGTACATGACCTCACTGATATGAATTAAGCAAATTGAGCAGACTCAGAGAGCTATTGTCTGGAAGACAGGTTTACAAGAAATAGAAAGGGAGAAGAAGGTTGTGAGCCAACACCCATATGTACGTAACCTATGGTAAGGTCAAAGTGTGTAGTTGCGTATTGAAGGGATATGATAGGAGAGTAGTGATATTATTGGATTGGGTGGTGCAGGGTTGACAGGTGGGTAGATTGGGAAGGGTGGGTTGGAAGGTCCAGGGTAATTGGGGGAGGGTTGGAGAGGGACCAGATGAACACAGAATTTGCGGGTATGTGGTTGAAAGTACAAAGTTGGGAATGCTCTTATGGCAATATGACAAGGAAGGGTACTGGTTTAGAGTGTTGGATGAGGGGGAGGCATTCGGGACAGGGTGTACCTGGACCAGGCTTCTAGGGAGTGTGTAAGTGATCATTCTGTCATGTGTTGTATCAGTGGGTGGAGACCCACATAATGAGCAGGAAGGAGTTGGACTCTCATACTCGGGAGGACCGATTTCTTCACAAACAGACAGGTGGGAGCATGGGCAATTCCTAAAAGGGGAGGACAAACCAGTGTGTCAAGACCTCAGTCTTGTTGCATCTAACTATGAATCTTTGTCATCCAAGGAGTGAAGCCAGGAGGTCACCTTGGGTCCTGAGGAGAGGGAGAGGGGGAATAGAATAGATCAAATGGGAGTATTCAGTGGGCAGTGGAAGTGTTCTACATGATCTTACAATGATGGACACAGGACATGGTAAATATCATCAAAATTTATGAAAGAGTAAGGTCTAAAATGTAAACCATAATGTAAACCATTGACCATATTTAGTAGCTATGTTTCACTATTGTATATCAGTTATAACAAAGGTACCATCCACATATAAAAAGGTATTAATATGGGGGGAAGGAAAGGGGAGAATGTTGAGTATATGAGAGTCTCCTGTATTCTGTGTGTGACTTTGCTGTAACCTAAAACTTCTTTGAAAACAAAATGAAAAATAGTGAGACACTGGGGAATGAGTGGGGGAAGATGCCATGGTACAGACAGGACACCAGATATTGTGGTGATGAAAGGCAAAATGTCAAAAAAAAATTTTTTTTAATATTTTTCATTTTTTTTAATATTCCAATCTTTTAATTTTATTTTATTTTTAGGTTTTTTTAAAATTTTATGTATTTTATTTCATATATTTAAATTTATCATTATTGTTTCATTTTCCTATTAATTATACTCAGCTATTGTAATGGCTTCATTTTTGAAGAAGCTTTGGATCACAGAAGGATTACAACTGGGGTGGGGAGGATCGTTGGTGTGGGGTGTCAGTGATGGGGGATGCATGGGAGGAAGATCACCTGAACATCCATATAAGGTATGTAAAAATGTTCAAATGTTCATGGGATATTGTCACAGTGGGTGGAGGCCCACACAATAATCAAGAGAATACTGAATTCCCATCCTGGAGAGCTCTGCCACCTTCTCTAAGGGAGCAGTAACAGGCCCCAAGTGCAGGGGCAGTGACTGGCAAAGGAGTCTGATCCACTAATGGGCCCTTGATATTGATGACTGGGCTTGTGAGCCTTTGCTCTTGAAATTGAAACTTGGCCTATTGTTATGGGTGCCTAAGGGTTGCCTCCTGGTAGCCTCCTTGTTGCCCAAGTGTGGCCTCTCTCTGAGCCAAACTCACAGATAAATGCATTACCTTCCCCCCAGCATGGGACTTGACTCCCAGGGATGAGCCTCTCTGGCACCAAGGGATTGCTACCAAGTGCCAACTGACAATGTGACTGGAAAAAGGCCTCGAATAAAAGGGGGAAAAGGTAAAGACAAATGAGTTTATATAGCTAAGAGACTTCAAAGTGAGTCGGGAGGTTATCCCCGAGGTAATGTTTACACACATTTTGGCAGGACTCATGGACTTCCAAAGGGGATACTGCCCCAGAGAGTGGGGCTCCTGAGGGTTCTGGAGACATCCAGGTCCTATGGTCAGGGCAGATAGCTCCAGAATTTGGTACCTTGCCATTGGGCCCTATTTTGGAGTTTGTGTGCCTAAGAGTGACAAAGTTGGACTCAGTTATGCCTTCCCTGCACATGGCTTATCTGTCCATTCTATTTAAACCTATACTTAGTGCTGGATTTTGTAGGTGTTATGTCCAGAGACTCAGGTCTTTGGGCTATTCATGTGCCAGCTGGGCCAGGAACCTCGGCAGAGTTGCAACGCATACTCTACAGCTCATTGTACTTACCCTGGACAACTGGCGGGAGATGATGATGGACAATGGCTATCCCAGGTAATGGAGAGAGTCTGCAGCTGCAGGTAGGATAGTCCCATCTATCTTTCCCATGGGATATAAGCCCCCTCTCGATTGGAGGTGGAGTGGACATCACCATCCCAGAATCCTTGGGACTGAGGGTAGAGCTATGGACTAGAGTAGACTTACAGGTATTCTACTATAGACATATTGTGATTCTAGCAATGGAAAAAACTGCAACATTGATGTGGAGCCAGTGGCCACTGGAGGCTCTGAGGGTAGGGAGAGGAAAAACAGTTGTAATACAGGGGCTTTTTTGGGACTTGAGAATTGTCCTGAGTGACGTTGCAATAACAGATATAGGCCATTTTATATCATCACATAGCATGTAGAACTGTGTGGGAGAGAGTGTAGATGACAGTGTGAACTATGGTCCATGCTTGTTTACCGCTTGCAATGAGTGTACCACACTAATGAAGGATGTTCATGTGGGAGGGTGTGGGGGATGGGGCATATGGGAATCCCTATATCTTTTGTGTAACATTTATGTAATCTAAGTATCTTTAAAAAAAAAAACAACTCTGCACACGCGCGCACGCATGCACACACACACACACACACAAAGACAGCATTCTAAATGCCCAAGCCATGGCGTGTTACACATGTGTATGTGAATTATTGTAAATTCTTAGTTGGTGTCACAATTTTATGCACCCATTTATGAAATTTGTCTAGAGTTCAGTTGTTAATTTTATCTTTTCCTATGTGAAAAAGTAAATAAAACATAAAATGTAAAAAAAAAAAAAAAGAAAGCCAACCCATTATACAGTATCTGCTCTCAGCAACTTAGCAAACTAAAACGCTTACCTCATAACTCTGCAAGAAACTAAAAGTGGATCAAAGACCTAAACATAAGAGCAAAAATTATAAAATTTTTAGAAAAACATAGGGGTAAATCCTCATGATTTGGTAAATTCTTGGATTTAACAAATGATTCTTATATATGGCACCAAAAGTCCAAGCAAAAACAACAACAAAATTAATTGGACTTCATGAAAATGAGCTGGGGTAGCTATACTAATATAAGACAAAATAGACTTTAAGCCCAAAGCTGTTATAAGAGACAAAGAATGACACTATATAATAGTGAAAGGGTTAATAAAAGGGACAATCTGCCAAGAAGAAATAGTAATCATAAATATTTATGCACCTAACCATGTTGACCCAAAATACATGAGGTAAACACTGGCAAAACTGAAGGGAGAAATAGACGTCTCTATAATATCAGTTGGGAGACTTCAATACACCATTCACATCAATAGATAAAAAATTCTAGACAGAAGATCAATAAGGAAACAGAGAACCTGAATAATATGATAAATTTACTAGACCTACCAGACATACAGAACACTGTATCCCAAAACAGCAGGGTATACATTCTTCTCAAGTGCAGATGAATCATTCTCCAGGACACATCACATGTTGATCACAAAACAGGTCTGAATAAATTTTAAAAGATTGAAATTATACAAAGCTACTCCTCTGACCATAGTGGGATGAAGCTAGAAATCAATAACAGGTGGAGAACTGGAAAATCCACAAATATATGGAAGTTAAATAATAAACTCTTAAACAAACAGCAAGTCAAAGAAAAAATTGCAAAGGGAATCAGTAAATATTTTGAGACCAATGAAAACAAGAACACACATATCAAACTTAAGATGCAATGGAGGCAGTGCTGAGAGGGAAATTTATAGCCCAAAACACTTAGATTAAAAAAGAAGAAAGAGCTAAAATCAAAGACTTAACTGCATACCTGAAGGAATTAGAAAAGAACAGCAAACTAATCCCAAAGCAAGCAGAAGGAAAGAAATAACAAATATTAGAGCAGAAATAAATGAAATTGAGAATAAAAAATAATAAAAAGAATTAATAAAACCAAAAGTTAGTTCTTTGAAAAGATCAATAAAATCGACAAATCCTTAGCTAGGCTGAAGAAGAAAAAAGATAGAAGACACAAATAAAATCAGAAATGAGAGGGGGGACCCCACAGAAATAAAAGGATCATAAGAGGACAGTATGAGGGACTGTATATCAACAAATTAGACAACATAGATGAAATGGACAAAGTCCTAGAAAAATAAATACCTATGCTGACTCTAGAAGAAATAAAGTTCTCAACAGACCAATTACAAGTAAAGAGATTGAAACAGTCATCAAAACTTCCCAACAAAGAAAAGCCCTGGACTAGAAGGCTTCACAGGTGAATTCTATCAATCATTCCAAGAAGAATTAATACCAATTTTGCTCAAACTTTTCCAGAAAAACTAAAGAGGAGGGAATAGTAATTAACTCATTCTATGAGACCAACATCACTTAATACCAAAGCCATATAAAGATAATACAAGAAAAGAAAATTACAGACCACTTTCTCTAATGAATATAGGTGCAAAACTCCTCAACAAAGTACTTGCAAATAGAATCCAATAGCCCATTAAAATAATTATACACCATGAACAAGTGGGTTTTATCCTATATATGGAAAGGAGGGTTCACATAAGAAAATCAATTAATGTAACACACCACATTAACAAAACAAAGGTGAAAAATACCACATAATCATCTCCATTGATACAGAAAAGGCATTTGACAAAATCCATCATCCTTCCTTGATAAAAACACTTAGAAAAATAGGAATAGAAGGAAACTTCTTCAACATGATAAAGGGCATATATGAAAAACCTACAGCAATCATCATAATCAATGGTAAAAGACTGAAAGCTTTCCTGCTAAGATCTGGAACATGACAAGTATGTCTACTGTCAAAAATGCTATTTAACATTGTACTGGAATTTGTAGCTGGAGCAATAAGGCAAGAAAAAGAAATAAATGGCATCCAAATTATAAAAGAAGTGAAAATTTCACTATTTGCAGATGACATAATCCTATATATAGAAAGTCCTGGAAAACTACAAAGCTACTAGAGCAAATAAACTAATTCAGCAAAGTGATGGTGTACGAGATACAGAAATCAGTAGTATTTCCATTCATTAGTAATGAGCAATCTGAAAAGAAATCAAGAAAAAAAATTTCCATTTACAATAGCAAATAAATAAATCAATTATATAGAAATAAATTTAACCAAGGATGTAAAGGACCTGTATACAGAAAATTAAAAACATTACTAAAAGAAATTTTAAAAGACCTAAATAAATGGAAGGACATTCCGTGTTCAAGGATTGGAGGACTAAATATCAGTAAGAGGTCAATTCTGCCCAAAACGATTTACAAATTCAATGCAAACTCCAACAAAATTCCAACAGCCTACATTGCAGAAATGGAAAAATCAAACATTAAATTTATTTGGAGGGGTAAAGGGCCCTGAACAGCCAAAAAAACTTGGGGAAAAAAAAGAGAATGAAGATGGAGAACTTAGTCTTCTTGAACTAAAAACATATTACAATGCTACAGTGGTCAAGACAGCATCTTGCTGGCATAAGGATAGATATATTGACCAGTGGAATTGAATTGAGAGTTCAGAAATAGACCCTCACATCTATGGTCAACTGACTTTTGACAAGGCTGCCAAGTCCACTTAATTGGGAAAGAATAGTCTTTTTAACAAAATGTGCTGGGAGAATTGTATATCCATATGCACAGTATATAGAAAAATTAACTCAAAATGGATCAAAGACCTAATATAAGAACCAGGACTATAAAACTCTTTGAAAACAATGAAGGGAAGCATCGTCTGCATCTTGTGTTAGGCAACGGTTTACTTTATGCCCAAAGCATAAGCAACAAAAGAAAAAAAAATAGATAAATGGGACCTCCCCACAATTAAAAACATTTGTGCATCAAAGGACTTTGTCAAGAAAGTGAAAAGACAACTTATTCAATGGGAGAAAAATATTTGGAAACCACATATCTAATAAGGTTTAATATCCAGAATATGTAAAGAAATCTACAACTCAGCAATAAAAAGACAAACAACCCAATTGAAAAAATGGGAAAAAGACCTGAATAGACATTACTCCAAAGAAGATATATAAAAAGCACATGAAAAGATGATCAGATCCTTAGTTATTAGAGAAATGCAAATCAAAACCCAATGAAATATTATTTTGCATCTACTAGAATGGCTACTATTAAAAAAAAAACATACAGAAAATTCCAAGTGTTGGAGAGGATGTAGAGAAAAAGGAACACTCATTCATTGCTGGTGGAAGTGTAAAATGGTGCAGCCACTGTGGAAGACAATTTGGTAGTTCCTCAGGAACCTGAATATAGAAATACCATATGACCCAGGAATTCCACTACAAGGTACATACCCAGAAGAACTGAAAGCAGGGACATGGGCAGATATTTACACCCTGATATCCATAGCAACATTATTCACAATTGCCCAAAGATGAAAGCAACCCAAGTGTCCATCAAATACTTGATCAATGAATGGATAAACAAAATGTGGCATGTACATACAATAGAATTTTATTCACCTGTAAAAAATAATGAAGTCCTGATGCATGTGACAACATGGATCAACCTTGAGGACATTATGCTGAGTGAAATAAGCCAGAGACAAAAGGACAAATATTGTATGATCTCACAATATGAACTAATTAAAATAAGCAAATTCATATCATTAAACTCTAGAATATAGCTTACCAGGGGATAGACTGGGGTTAGAGAATGGAGAGTTGATGCTTAATTTGTACAGAATTTCTATTAAGATTGATTGTAAATGTTCAGAAATAGATGGTGGTGATGGTAGCACATTATTGTGAGTGTAATTAACAGCCCTGAATTATACAGGTGAATGTGGATCAAAAGGGAAACTAGGCCATATATATTATTGGAATAAAAATTAAAAGATAAAATGTAGGACCATATGACTGTGTAATACAGAGAACTCTATTGTAGGTGATGGACTATAGTTAATAGCACAAGTATAAGAAGAATGTTCTTTCCTAAGTTATAACAAATGTATGACACTAATACCAGGTGTTATATTGGGAAAAATACACCTAATGTAAACTATGGAGATAGTTAATAGTACTCATCCAATAGCCCCTCATCAATTGTAACAAAGGTAACTACTTTTGAAAAATAGTACAATTATTTTTAAAAGTGTTGTTATCATTTGTAACAAATGTTCCACGCCAGTGCAAGGTGTTGGTGGTGGGGTGGTATATAGGAAGCCTGTATTTTATGCATGATTGTTCTGTAAACCACAACTACTCTAACTTTTAAAAATATTTTTAAAAGAAATAGTTGACATGGTGACTGGAACACAGAAAATGTTAAATATATTTAAACAATTTCCACAAGACTGAATCTGATGAGCACCTAATGGCATATAAGCACACCAAAGGAGCAATGAAGAGAATTATTTTAAGTGTCACTGTATTAGTCAGGGTTCTCTAGGGGAAACAGAATCAACAGGAGATATCTGTCAATAGTATGAGATTTTATAAAATTCTCTCACGTGACCATGGGGATGTACAAGTCCAGATTCTGCAGGCAGGTTGCAAACAAGGGACTCTGATTAAAGTCCAGTGAAGGTCCTTTATGAGTTCCTGGGAGACATTGGCTGTCCAAAGACAAGCTGGGAAATTCTCACTGAAAGCTGAAATCACTTCCCCTTTTAAGGCATTCAACTGATTGGATAAAACATCACTCATTGCTAACCGCATTCTCCCTGGTTGATGGTAGATGTAATCAGCCATCTATGCAGTTGCCTCACTGGTGACTGAAGTCCATAAATGTCCTTGTATTACAATTAGCCCAGTGATTGCTTGACCAAACAACTGGCACAATTACCTAGCCGAGTTCACATATTAGCCTAACCATCACAATCTACCACTTGGCAACTTGGCAACCATACACATTACCTTAAACCATACTTGGTCTCTAAGTAAAAACAATAACAGACATGCATGTATATTTTTCTGCCTAAGAATGTTCAATTGTCCTGTGTACACGTGGAAATGAATTAATTCTCTACAGAATAGGGTGCAAGTCCTTGGGTAATATTCACTTTAAACTTGACATCTTTAAATACTATGACATAAAACTAATACAACTTGTCATATGATAAGGGAAAGGTTAGGGAAGAAAACAAAAATATTTGTTTAATGTACATATACAATCTTACTCAAAACAAGGAAGAAAGATTCAAGACTATTACAGTCCTCGTTTCTATAACTGGTCATGTGGTCGAAGTTCAAATTTATTACTACGTTCTTCCACTACCCATTCCATGTTCCTGTTATCCTCAGCAAGCACCTCAGCTGGCCATGGTCTTTGCCTGGTGGGGTGACCCAAACTTTCATTCCTGAAGATTCTGGGCCATTGTAAGACCTGCTTGGATTGGGTTGTTGCAATTTTCCATTGACCTTAATCACAGGTCATGGCAATACTAAGAGACAACGTAGAGGAACTCCTGTATTCCAGGCAAACTCTTCTTTAGCCCCTATTATGTAGATGCAGTATTATTTCCCCTTGATAGTCAGGACCAATCACCCTAGCCAATACAGTAATTCCCTTCCTTGCCTGTTGATTCAGAGGTAAGAGGAGCTCAAAGTGGCCAGGTGGCAGTCTCAACTTCCAGTTCAATGGAATCATTGTTGTGTTCCCTGGTGACAGCAGTCCTCCTTTTGGAACTGAGACCTGTAGACCAGCAGAGCTTAAGGTTGCAGAGACAGGAAGCAAAAATTTTCCTAGTGGGTCACTAGGGGTAATAGTAAGTGGTGCCACTCCCATCTCCACCCCTTGATTCCTGGACCTATGACTCCTGGCTATGGGAGAAACAGCAGCATAGAGTAGACGCTGATTTAGAGCATACACAGCCTCCTGGAGAACACTGCCCCAGCCCTGCAAAGTACTGCCACCTAGTTGGAGCCATAATTGAGTCTTCAAAAGGCCATTCCACTGTTCTGTCAATCCAGCTGCTTCAGAATGATGGGGAACATGGTAAGACCAGTAAATTCCATGGGCATGTGCCCATTCATGCACATCATTTTATGTGAAATGGGTTACTTGATCAGAAGCAATGCTTTGTGGAATGCCATGGCACTGGATAAGACGTTCGGTAAGTCCATGTATGGTAGTTTTGCAAGAAGCATTGCATGGAGGGAACACAAACCCATATCCGGAATGTAGCAGTTTGATATTGTTTATGAATTCCAAAAATAGATATTGGATTGTATTTGTAAACTGCTCTGTTCCTCTGGGCATATTAGATTGTATTAAATTCAGAGGTTTCACTTTTACTTGATTAAATTATGATTAAGGTTTTGATTCAGCCACATCAGTAGGATGTTGGGTCCCTGCCCCCTTGGTGGGCAGGGACTCACAGAGAAAACATGGCAGAGGAGAGAGTTTGAGTTTTAATGCTGAAGTTCCAGGAAGTAAACACACAGGAGAAGAACACAGAGGAAAAGAGATGGCTCCATAGACATGGCAGAGGCCCCGGGATGAAAGATGAGCCTTGTGGAGAGAACAAAGCAACTGAGCCTGGAAGGAAACAAGCCCCAGGGAGAGAGATGAGACTTATCTCAGCCTACAGCTGAGATTGGAAGAAGCTGGGACCATGGAGCCTTAAGAGGGAGAGGAAGGCTGAACGCTTGCAGATATCACCTGCCATCTTGCTCAACATGTGGCAAATGACTTTGGGTGAGAAAGTACCTCTTATGGTATCATGAGTTGGACTCTTTAGGGCCTGGTAGTTGTAAGCTTCTACCCCAAATAAATACCCTTTATAAAACACAACAGAGTTCTGGTACTTTGCATCAGCACCCCTTTGGCTGGCTAATACACAGAGTATGTGTCTATTCCAGTTAAAACAAACCGCTGCCCCTTCCATGATGGTAGTGGTCCAATGTAATCAACCTGCCACCTGGTGGCACCCATCTGGGGGCTGAGTGTGGGTCTCTGGTGCTGGCAGATTAGGCACTCAGCAGTGGCTGTAGCTAAGTCAGCCTTGGTGAGGGGAAGTCCATGCTTAAGATACACAGAGAAGGAGAACACAGATGAATAGACATGGTTCCATAGACACAGCAGAGGCCGGGGGAAGAGAGATGAGCCTGATAGTCTACAGCTGACCTTGTGGAGAGAACAGAGCAGCTGATCCTGGGGAAAAAATGATCCCCAGGGAGAAAGATCAGCCATATGCCAGCCTACAGCTGAGATTTGAAGAAGCTGGGACCATGGAGCCTTAAGAGGAAGAGGAAGGCTGAACCCTTGCAGACATGGCCTGCCCTCTTGCTCCAACACGTGGCAACAGACTTTGGTGAGGGAAGTAATTTATGCTTTAGGGCCTTGTGACTATAAGCTTCTACCGCAAATAAAGACCCTTTATAAAATCCAACTGATTTCTGGTCCTTTGCATCAGCACCCCTTTGGCTAACTAATACAGTCACTGAAGGGGTTAAGGAAGGCTTCAAGATAAAAGCAATATTTGAGCTACACTTTTAAGAGAGAGAGGGTTTTGACAAGCTCAGCTAAGAGTATTTAAGACTTTGAAAACTTGAGAAAAGATGTGTAGTTGTAAATCTAAAGCATATATTTGAGGAAACAGGAAATTGTATGTGTCTTGTGAAACATCCCCACATTTCCTAAATCATTTCCTAGTAATAAAATCAATGTAATTATCCTCTTAGGAAGCATTTGGACATGAAAACTTGGCTGTGTCACTGCTGCTCAAGTAAATTAAAGACCCAAACTAACCTAAGTTTTTGTTTGTGTTTTTTTTTATCCTAAGTTTTTAATAACTGAAGGAATAATTTAGAAATATGGATAGATACCTAGATTGATAATTGATAGATTAAACATAGATTTATAGACAAGATAGATAGAAAGATGATAGATAGATAGACAGAGATGCAAATAATTGGCTTGCTAGATTTTCAGTCAAGGAACAGTTCTTTCCCTTTTCATTCCTTTGGCATTAGCCCATCTTTGTTAAGAGACTAACCTACTCAATATAAGGCAGTAAGAGCAACACATATTTTAATTTTATGAAGGATTGATAACTACTAACTAGTCTTCAGATCTTACTTACTGTGGTAAATTGAATTACATATGCCAACAAACACAAATTCTTAATCTTACTTCATGTCCTTGTGGGCAAGATCCCATCATAAAGAGAACTTCTGCAGATGTATCTTTTAGTTAAGGTGTGGCCCAATTGAACGAGCTGGTTTCTTATCTGGATCACTGGAGGCCTTACAAAAAGAAGACCTCAGGGAAAAGCAGGAAGTCAGCAGGAGCCCTTAAGAGAAAGGAGAGGACAGTGCATGTGATGGGAACCCCGGAGACTGCCAGCAACCAGCACCAAAATGCTATATTTTTCAGGGAGAAAGTAAGAAATTCTGGATTTCTTCTAGCCTCACAACTATGAGAGAATAAATTCCTGTTATTTAAACCAACCCATTGTGTAGTATTTGTGATAGCAACTCAGGCAAATTGAGACAATTATCAAGTACCCTCCTTCAGCCTTCTACTTTGCCAATCCCGCTTCCTTAACCACTAGGCTCCTTGTGAGCTGTGCATTTTAAAAATATTTTCCTGTGCAGTTACATTCATATGTGTATTAATGTTTTTCCCTGCGACCTGCTTTTGCCATTTAACAATGCATCTTTAAGTCATTGAAGGGTACTATCTAATTCAATTATTGTAATGTAGTCATATTGTTCCACAATATGGATCAATCTTTTACATACTCATTACATTTTGGATGGACATTTATGTTTTTCCAAATTTACTTTTTGGCTTTTAAGAACGCTGAGACAACCTTGTGAATATACATTTTTTTTTTCTTTTCTTTTTTTTTTTTTTTCTTTATGGGGTTAAACAAGAGCAGAGAGGCCTCTGCCCCACAATATACATTTTTATATACACTTGAAAGTACTTTTATTGGGATAGATGAAAGGAATGTAAATATATTTATAGCTGTGCTATTCTGACTCAGCGTATGTGCATTTTTATTGATGAAGCCTACCAAACTTGTCTCTAATTGACAGGGCCAGTTTCCTTTCCAAATAGCTGTGTTCCACTGTGCATGGTTATCCCACTCTTGCCAACACAGGATATTATAAATCTTTTTTCCCCTTTACAAACTCTCATTTTAGTTTGCATTTCCCTGATCACAGTGAAGGTTGAACATCATTTTATATCTGCATTATTCATTGGAGAGTTATGCTAATTAAAGTGTATACTTTTTGAAGTTTTTAATGCGTTAAGTGTTCTAAAATAAAATGGGCATGCCCACCCATATGTGTAGCTCATATCATGGGAAAAACTAAGGAAGGAAACATATCAAACTGTTAAATAGAAATATTTCTGAAAAGAGTAGTAGAATATGGGTAGGGTAACATGCAAAGTTGTCTGTGTGGTTTGACTTTTTAAAATATCTTATGTACTTATAAATACTGATATTAAAATATTAACAGAATAAATCTCACCAGGATTGTTATAAAACTCGTTTATTAAAATTACTACTTCATAGTGTTATTCTATTTAACGTTCAAATGACTCTTATATACAAAATTTTAATCATCAGTTCTGGAAGATTTTATTCTTTTATTTATTTTGTTATCCCTTCTCCCACCTCCTACTCTCCCCCTTTCCCCCTCACATACACAAACTTTTTTTTTTCTCTCTCTCTCTGGCTCTCCAATTAGATGGCTATTGAAACCCCTGGAGCTATTTCCTTGTCCCTTAACTTTTTCTTCATTTTTGTCTTTATACCTGTGCTAAGAGAGATTACCTTGCCTCAATCTCCAACCCTCTAATTTAATCTTCAGTTTTTCCATTCTACCATCCTATCCATTAAGGTAAGGTTGCTCTCGATTTAATTTTTTAAAGAAAGCTAATTGCTATTTTTTCCCTCAGCAAGCTGTTATTTTCATTTCCATCAATTTCTTCTCTAATGATGTTAATTAAACTTATTTCAAAGCTTCCTTCTGTTTACCCTTGGGGTTAGTGCTATTTATTGTTATTGATTTCCTTATATGTTTGGTGATTCTTGATCATCTGTTCATGTTTAGAGATGAGAGTAGAGGACCAGTAGCCTTGCTGGTTAGAATATATTTTCTAAATCTGAAATTCCTGTGTTCCTGACAGTCAGTGCAGACTTGATTACAGTATCTCTGGCTTTGGGATTCTTGCAGAATGCTAGAAAGTCCATTTTAGTAGATTCTCAGTAGGTTATGCAAATGGATTGTTCTCAATCCTGGTAGTGCTGCACATTGTTATCTCAAGGGCACAGTTTTGGACTGTGATTGTTTCTGACAATCAGCTTCATCTGCTATTTGATTTCAGGGATGGATGCCTCAAAATTGCCATTGATTGAAGAGAATACTCTTTCTAGACTTTTTGTGAATGTACCACACACACACATACTTTTCTTAGAAATAACACATAAATACAACAGAATCCTCCTTCAATCCTTAGAGATGACTCTATCTATCTATCTATCTGTCTATCTGTCTATCTATCCCAAGTGAGGGATTGAATACAAGTGTCCACTTCTCATGTGAACTTACTTCTTTTCAATATTTCTCATTTTCATAAACACTATTACTTATGCTAATTGATTAAATATGCTAAAATATAAAATTTCTTTTATAAATAAAATGTGTTCTGATGATTAGTCTTTCTTTTCACTTAGTGTAAATGGAAATATTCCTTCCTTCATTTCTTTCCTCAATTTATTTCTCACCCTTTATTTTGTTTTGCAATCCTTCCTTTCTCCCTTCTTTCTTCCTTCCTTGTCTGTCAATCACCTACTAAGAAAAGGGAAATATTTTTGCATTATAAGTTAATGCAAAAGGAGTAAAATGAAATTGACCTGGTCTCTATTTCAAATTCCATGGCATTGTCTTGAGGAGAACTCTAAGGAACTAACAGTGTCTCTTTGAGCTTTATTTTGCTAAAGGGAAAGCCACAAGAGAAAAGTCTTTCAGTCATGGACTATAGAATTGATAAGATTTTGTCATCCTTTTTGAACATAGTGTCAAAGTGTAGCTTTAGATATCTATCTACCTTTTCATTTTTTAAAACTATTTAAAATCTTTCATGTGAAATGTCTTCTATCTTTAGGCCTTCATGTAGTGAGTCTTCATTTCAAATGAACACCTAGCTTGAAGTGTGATTACAGGGATTTTAAATCCTGTTTCTCTCCTTATTCTCTTCTCACTCGGTTTCCTTTAGTAGCAGAGTTTGAGCATGTCTCAGCTATATCAAAAGTGCCTAAGCAGATACCCAATGAAATACTTCCTATTTGTGGATCAAAGAACTTTTAGGATCAAAATTTCCAAAGCCTCAGGATTTTCTAAACCTTAAAACTAATATTTTCACTAGCGCATTGAAACACGTACATCTGCCAAGTCTGAATATTTTAATGAGCTGATGTGTACCATATGCCAAGAGCAAACTGCACTTGCCCTGCTCTGATGTCTGTGATATTAACTGCTTTGCAGACATTACCTTCAGCAGTCCCAACCCTAAACATGCTATTTGTTGTTCAGTTCCCACGTGCCACTATTGTCTCTTAAGAAAAATGAAATGGAGAGTGACTTTCTTTTCCCTCTGGCAACCAGTAAAGCTTATTAAAATGGTCTGGGTAGGAAGATGGCAGAATAGAAAGCTCTAGAACTCTGTCCCTCCACCAAAACAACTAGTAAACAGGCAGGAACTGTCTGAATCAACTCTTTTGAAACTCCAGAGCCCAGCAGAACACTGTATAGCATCCAGGGAAAAGTGGGAGAAAGAGGCTGATAAATTGTAGTAAATACCAGTAAGTTGCTCTCTCTGCTCGGTGGTTACTGTCGCCAATCCCCCACTCTTGCAGCATGCAGCCATGAGGTCCGGCCCTGGGCATAGCTTGATGGTGCCCGAGAAGGTAGGGGATGCAGCCAATCACTGATCATTGCTTTTTTTTTTTTTTCCTAGGTACCAGAGCCGGGCATTGAACCCAGGACCTTGTATGTGAGAAGCCTGTGCTCAACCACTGAAACACATTAGCTCCCCTTTTTTTTTGTTTGCTTGTTTGTTTGTTTTTTTGTTTGTTTTGTTTTTAGAAAGCACCAGGGACTGAACCTGAGACCTCCCATGTGGGAAGTAGGCGCTCAACTGCTTGAGCCACATCCACTCCCTTTTTTTTTTTTTTTTTTTTTTGAGAGAGAGAGAGAGCTTTATTGAGGAAGTACAGTGCATATATACTCTTTAGGCTGGGGGCAGTCCCTCAGCCGATGGTGGAGGCTTATCATTGGGCAGTGGTTAGGGTCAGGGGTTGCTAGGGAAAAGGGGCAGAATTTGGGGGCGGCAAGGGGCGAAGCAAGGTTGTCCAAAAAAGGCAATAACTGGGGCGAGAGCTTAGATTGGTGAGAAGGAACAAGGAAGAGGGAGAGAGGGAAAAGAGGAACGGGGGAGGGGGTTGAGTTGCGCAGGCAAGTCCACAGCAAGGCCTGCGGTTTGTAGATACTGCATCTCCACCCTTATTTCTTTTTTAGGCCAACAGATAGGGAGCTGGGCCTGTCTTAGGTCATAGCCGGCTGAGGCACTAGTAGCTCTTACCCGTCTTTGGGCTATCCCAGCAGCAGCTGTGCATGAACGGTAGGGACTGTGCCTGTCTTAGGTCAGAACCATGCAGAAAAAGGGGGCTGGATCTTACCCATCTTTGGAGACTCTAGCAGCAATGATTGAGCCAGGCGCCATGGCAGCAATCGGCTAGGTTCCTGTCTTAGGTTGTCCAGCAGTGCTAGTATAAGGTTCAGTTGCCCGTCATAGGACAACAGCCCAGCAGAGCAACAGCAGCTGGTGCCCTGTCTTAGGTTGGCTACCTTTTGTGCCTGGCTAGGTTGCCCGTCATTGGCTCACCAGTTCAGCTCTATCTTGGCCAAATTGTAATAGGTGGAGAGGTTTGTTTGGAAAGGGAGGGGGGACAGGGTAGGGGTCTAGAGGGGTGAGTGATCGGCATGGATTGGGCGATTGAAGGATTGGTTGTTGTTGGAGAGATGTAGATAGTCGACTTCACGGGTTTGGACTCGCTGATAATGGACGGTCATTGGCTTGTCGAAGAGAGAGTTGCGGATCGCCTGTAAAAGTTTTTTTAAAGAGGGTAGGTCCTAGAGAGAGAAGGAGCAGAATGAGTATTAAAGGGCCAAGGAAGGGGAGGAGGTAAGGGAGGAGTCCTTGGAATCCCCAGGAGAGACCTCCCCCCTGAGCTTCCCTTTCCCTATTACGTTTTTCTAGCCCAGCTCTTACTTGGGCTAAGTTGTCTTGAATGAGACCTGAGTGATTGGCATAGAAACAGCATTCTTCCCCCAGGGCAGCACAGAGGCCTCCTTCTTTAAGAAAGAGGAGGTCTAACCCTCTGCGGTTTTGGAGAACTACTTCGGAGAGGGAAGTAAGAGATTTTTCTAGGTGGTTAATAGCTGTTTCAAGCCGGGCGATATCTTCATCAACAGCGGACCTGAGGGAAGCAAGGTTGTTATTTTGCGTGGTGAGGGCTGCAATCCCGGTGCCGGCTCCTGCAAGACCTAAAAGTGTGGCAATTGTAATTGCTGTAATGATTTCCCTTTTACGTTTGTAGACAGGGAGAAGATGATGTTGCCAAGAATCAAAGAATTGGTCATAGGTATGGTAAAAGATGCGGGGGAGCAGAGCAGCGAGCACACGGGTTTCATTGGTGGAATTGATGGTGCGAACACTGAGGCATGGTGTAAGGCCTGTGGAGGAACAGATCCATTGCGTGTTATTGGAGGGTATGAGAAACATTGTGGTTGCTGCAGGGGTGGTTGTGCGGTTGCAGAGGGCTTTCATGGAGGGAATAACAGTGTCTCCGATTTTAGTGACACAGTGCCCGCTCTGAGAGACAGACTGGATTGTTGTGTTTAGGGTAGAAGCGGTAAAATTGAGCGTAGCAGGCACTCCAAATTAACAGCTCTAGAAGAGGTGAGTTGGTTATGTATGTCCAGTAAGTGTAATTATGATGTGGTATCTTACCTTGACCTAATACTTTACCTATAATTAATTCATTGTAAAACCACCATGTCCACAGTTTAAGTCTTGGCAGCATCTTCAACTCTAGGCTTGATTTTTCTAGAGAGGATTCACTGCTCTTCTCCTGTTTCAGATCCGGAAGACCGCGCGTGATCCTATCCCGCCGGTAGTGCCCCACCTTGGGCGTCAATTGCCGCTTTGTTCCCGGGCCTGAGGGTGATCAGCCCTGCTGCAGCCCGGGGGGCGACACTGGCTAGTTATGGGCCGTCCGGTGTGCACTCCAGGAACGGCGAGGGTGAGGAGGTTCTCAGGGAGTGGCGTCGGGTTGGGGGCTCCCTGGTCTCCACGGCTCAGGTGTGGGGGGTATCTGGTAAGGACCGCGCGTGAAAGAAAGACTCGAGACCTCTGAGTGCGGGGGAAGAAGCAAAGAGAGAGAGAGAGCGAGAGAGAGACAGCCATCCACTCCCTTTTGATTAGCTACTTTGGATGGCTGGGGGCTTGGCTCTGAGGATGGCCATCATTCCAAACTGCCCCAGACAAAGACAGTGAGAGGGACTTAAAGAGAGTATGCTTCTTCAGAGATGTAAAGGATAATTGAAGGGCTACATTTGCTGGGCCAGTGCTGAGTCAAGAAAGTACAACTTTAGGGAGCTGTGGAAGAGCCTACTGGCAGTCTTCCTGGCCCCTCCCTCATCTTCTCACTAGGGAAGATGGAGTAGGCCAGTACTCCGTTTGAAGGTCCCTGGCCTTGTTCCAGCTGGAGAAGACTGACTTGGGAAACTCCACTCCAGCATGCATTTACTAGAATTTGCCATCCAGACTAAAGGAGCTTGAATCAAAGAAAACAGTATAAGAAGCAATTGAGGGAGTGGATGTGGCTCAAGTAGTTGACTGCCTGCCTCCCACATGGGAGGTCCCAGGTTCGGTTCCCTGTGCCTCCTAAAGAAGACAAACAAGGATAAAAAAACAACAAGTAGACAATGAGCAAAAACAACGAGCATATAACAAGCAAACAACAAGCAAAAATAAAACAATCAGGGAGTAGAAGTGGCTCTGGGAGTTGAGTGCTCACATCCCACATGGGAGATCCTGAGTTCAGTTCCCAGTGGCTCCTAAAGAAGAAACAAAACAGACAACAAGCAAAAACAATGAGCAAAAAACAATAAGCAGACAATGAGCAAACAGACGAGGGAGCCAACTCAGGGAGCCAAACTGGCTCAGTAGTTGAGTACCAGCCTCCTGCATACAAGGTCTCAGGTTCAATCCCCAGTCCCTGGTACCTTAAAAAAAAAAAAAAAAAGAAGCAGCGATTGAGGTGGGTGGCTTCAGGCAAAGGCACGCCTGCTTTAGTCCTTCAGTGGAACACCCTGAGAGAGAGAAAGTCTGTCTCCTAGGAAGTAGAGAGGATATTAAATTCCTGTAAATAGGGAAACTCCTAAGACCACTGGCAAACACAAGCCCAGGACAAGACACAGACCCAGAAAAGACAAAGAGGATCCCATACTTTGCATTCATCTTGGGCTAATCTTCCTGATAGGAGGGCTGAACTTTGATGGAGAACACTAGCCAATACAAAGGCAACTTTCAAAGATAATAAAAGGCATTTTTGCTTAGGTTCACTTAGTTTTCTTAGCTCCTGACACTTAAGAGAATATCTGTCATATCATTAGCTGGTTATAAACTCAAGAATTAGATATCTCAGGATATAATCCCAAAGTTAATATTTCAGAATACTAAAATGTACAGTGGGCAATAGAAGATTACAAGACTAAAAATGAAACAGCAAATGATGGGCCATACAAAGGAAAAGGGTAAAAATACAGAAAACATCAATGAAGAAGACCTAACTGTAAACACACCAAACAACAACTTTAAAAAAATGATCCTCAGTATCTGCAAGGAGATGACGGAATATACAGAGAAAGAATCAGTGAACTTGAAGACAACACAATTGAAATGAGTCAGACTGAGCAGCAGAAAGAAAATAGAAAAAGCAAAAATAGCCCAAGAGAATTGTAGGGCACCATCAATTGTACCAACATACACATTATGGGAAACAAGAAGGAAAAGAAAGAGAGAAAGGGGTGGAAGAAATATTTAAAGAAATAATTACAAAAAACTTCCCAAACTTAGCAAAAGATATGAATATACACATCAAAGAAACCCAGAGAATACCAATAACTTTGAAGAAAAACACACCCCATCACATATTGATCAAATTTTCAAACGCAAAGGACAAGGAGAGCATTCTGAAAGGTGCAAGAGAAAAGCAACATGTTATGTACAAGAGAGTCTCAATTAGATTGAGTACCAATTTCTCATCAGAAATCATGGAGACAAGAAGGTAGTAAGCTGAAATACTCAGAGTGCTAAAGGAAAATAATTGCAAAACAGTCAGACTTTCTTTAAAAAGTGAGGGAGACATCAAGACATTCCCATATAAACAAAAGCTGAGTATGTTCATCACCTCTAGACCTGCCCTACAAGCAATGCTGAAGGGAGTTCTTCAGATTGAAAGGAATGGACACAAGACAGTGGTTCAAAGCAGCATAAAGAAATAAAGACATCTGGTAAAAGTAACCATTTGGGTAATTATAAACATAAGTAATATTGTAGTGTATTATTTGGTATGTAATTCTACTTCTTATTCCCTATGCATGCCAAAAAGTAATTTAATAGAAGTAATAATAAACCTATGTTTTTGGACATACAATGTACAAAGATATAATACATAACAAGTATAAAAAGGTGGGGGGAGAGAGGAGTATAGGAACAGTGTATGTGTATGCTATTGAAGTCAAGTTGATATTAAGTAAAATATGATAGTTATTATTTAGGCTATTAAATATTAGCCACATTGTAGCCACAGGAAAATAAATGAAAAATATATCCAGATAGAAATGAGAAGGGACTGAATATGGTACAATACAAATAATCAAATAAATGTGAAATTAAGCATTAATGGAAGGATTGAGGGACACAGTATGACTTACAAAGTCTAAATAGCAAAATAGCAGAAGAAAGTTCTGCATTATCAGTAGTGATTTTAAATATAAATGGTATAAACTCTCCAGTCAAAAGATAAAGATTGGCAAAATGGATAAAATGCATGACCCAAATATATACTATCTACAAGAGACTCACCTTATATTCAAAGACATAAATAGGTTTAAAGTGAAAGGATGGGAAAAAATATACCATGCAAGTAATAGCCAAAAGAGATCTGGGGTAGCTAAACAAATGTCATATAAAATAGACTATAAGTCAGAAACTATTTTAGGGGACAAAGACAGTTACTATATTCTGATAAATGGGTAAATTCAATAAGAAAATAAAATAATTATAAATATATATGCATCTAACAGCAGAGCCCCAGAGTATATGAAGAAAATACTTAGAGATTTGAGGGGAGATATAGTATTACAATAATAGTAGAACATTTTAAATATACCACTTTCAATAATGGGTAGAACAGCTAGACAGAAGATCCATAAGGAAATAAAAAAACTTGAATGATACTTTAAACCACCTAGATATATATAGAACACTTCACCCAGTGTCAACAGAATACACATTCTCCTCCAGTGCACATGGCTCATTCTCCAAGATAGACCATATCTTAGGTCAAAAAACAAGTCTCAAAAAATTCAAAAATATTAAAATCATTCAATGTATATTCTCTGACCACAATGGAATGAAGCTGGAAATCAATAACAGAGAGAAATGGAAAATTCACAAATATGTGGAAATTAAACAACATACTCTTAACAACCAATGGGATAAAGATGAAATCATAAGAGAAATTAGGAAATAAATAAGCCGAATGAAAATACAACATATCAAACTTATAGGTTTCAGGGGGAAATGGGCAAGATGGCAGCAGAATAAGGAGTTCCAAGAGTCAGCTTGTCTTATAGTGCAGTTAGTGATGAGCCAGAGCTATCTAAAATCACCTGTTTGGGAGACCCAGGAGACCAGAAGAGCATCCTGCAACATCCTTGGAAGAATGAAAGGAGGAGACTGCCCACCTGCAGTGAAGATTCGTGACTCCACACTTTGGAGGCCAGAGCTCATCCCCTACTGGTGGCTCAAGCTGCCTCAAGAGCTATTGCCTGGCTGGAGTTGGATGCTCCATTTCCCAAAAACAGGGGAGGAAGAGACAGTTGGAAGCCGATTTCAGCTACTGATTAGTAAATTTGGCTAGTGTATTAGTCAGCCAAAGGGGTGCTGATACAAAATACCAGAAATCTGTTGGCATTTACAAAGGGGTATTTATTTGGGGTGGAGGCTTACAGTTACCAGGCCATAGAGCATAAGTTACTTTCCTCACCAAAGTCTGTTGCCACGTGTTGGAGCAAGATGGCTGCCGACATCTACCAAGAGTTCAGGCTTCCTGGGTTCCTCTCTTCCTGGGGCTTGCTTTTCTCTGGGCTCAGGCTTGCTTCTCTCCACAAGGCCAGCTGTAGACTATCAGGCCAACAGCTCGTCTCTTTTCCGGGGGCCTTCTCTCCTTCCTCACGACAAAGCTCCTCTGTGTGCTTACTTCCCCAGGCTCCAGCATTAAAACTCCAAACTCCCTTCTCTGCAGTGCAGTTTCTCTGTGAGTCCCTGCCCACCAAGGGGCGGGGCCTCAACATCTTACTGATATGGCCCAATCAAAGCTTTAATTATTATTTAATCAAGTAAACGTGAAACCTCTGAATCCAATACACTCTAATATTCCCAGAGGAACAGACCAGTTTAAAAACATAATCTAATATTTCTTTTTGGAATTTGCCAATAATATCAAACTGCTACAGCTAGTTAAAAGTCCAATCCTAAGAACAGTTAAAGTTTGAACCTGTAAATTGGAAAGAGGCCAGTAGCCTCCATTTTAGCTCCACCCCCTGCATAAGGGGAAACAGGGCTGATTGAAAATTACAGTGAAGGTGGAAACTGGCTTCTTACCCCTCAGATCAGCCTGCAGCCCTAGTCTAGGCTCCTGCTCCACCTCCAGCAGGGGGAGAACTGGGCAGACCTGCACCAGCTTCTCCAGGCAACTGCAGGTGCTTTCAGCCTGCACGGACTAGATTGGTAGGAAAACCTGTGGACACATCTCCACCTCCAATAGCATAAGAGGGGGGCAGTGTTTCCTCAAGTTCTCTGGGAAACTGCAGGCATTTTTGGCCTACATGGACCAGACTGTTGGGCACTCCTTGTGGTTCTACCCCTGCCCCCCTGACATGGCAGAAGGGACAGTACTCCCTCAGCTGCTCCAGGCAACTGCAGCAACTTTCAACCTGCATGGAACTAGACTTTTGGACACATCTCTGACTCCATCCCCACTGAGATAGGGCAATAGGAGGGATAGTGCGCCTTCAGCCTTTTGGCCCACATGGGCTGGATTGTTGAACACTTGTGGCCCCATCTCCATCTCGATAGGACAGTTGGGGGGTAATGTTTCCTTAGGCTCTCTGGGCAACTGCAGCCACTTTTGGCCCACACAGACTAGAGTGTTGGGTACTCCTATGACTCAATACCCACCCTTGACAGGGCAAGAGAGACAGGGCCTCTCTGGGCAACTGCAGCAACTTTTGACCCACATGGACTAGACTGTTGGACACTTCTCTGGCTCCATCCCTGCCCCGATGGGACAGGAGGGACAATACTCCCTCAGCCTCTCCAGACAACTACAACAGTTTTCAGAGTGCATGAACTAGATTATTTGGACATATCTGTGGCTCTATCCCCACCCCTGACAGAGCAGAAGGAGGGGCAGTATTCCCTCAACCTCTCAGGGCAATTGTAGATGCTTTTGGCCCACACAAATTAGATTGTTTTGGGTACTCCAGAAGGTAGGTCCCTGCCCCTGGCAGGGCAAGAGCGGGGCTGGTGCTATGTTAGTCTACCTGATCAACTGCAGTCAGTTTTGACCTGAACTGCTTGGTCTGCTGCCCACACCTGCAGCTACATCTTCTCCCCAGGCAGGGAAGGAAGGGGTGTGGAGCTTCATCAGTCTCTCCAGGAAACTACAGTGTTGGCATGCACAGCTTGGATTACAGCCCATAGCTGCAGTTCCATCCCTATCCCTGGCAGAGGAAAAAGGTGGGAGAAGCTTCATTGGTGGGGGCAACACAGGCAGCTTCAGCCAACATGGCTTACAATACCACCTGCATCCTAAGCTCCTATTCCACAATCAGCAAGGGAGAGAGGGTAAGAAATTGATGAAAAAGAGCTGAAATTTTTCAGATTGGTTAAACATGAGCCACTATAAAGTTCCAAACTAAGTTGAACCAAATATCAAAGAGGGGCTATACTACAAAGCCAAACAAATAGAAAGCCCTAGATTAAAGAGCAAAAAAGGACAAAGAATAAATACATCTAGTAAATCAGATGATAAGACAACAACAAAATATTACAGTCCATACCAAGAAATAGTAAGATATGGCCCAGTCAAAGGAACAAACTAAGTCTCCAGATGACATAAAGGAGTTGAGGCAACTAATCATAGATGTTTAAATAAATGTCCTTAATAAATTCAATGAGATGGCTAAAAAGACTAAGGACATCGAGAAGACACTGTGTGAGCACAAAGAGAATTTGGAAGCATACAGAGAAAAACAGCAGATCCTATAGGAATGAAAGGCACACTAAATGAAATTAAAAATACACTGGAGGCATATAACAGCAGATTTGAAGAGGCAGAAGAAAGGATCAGTGAGCTTGAACACATGGCATCTGAAAGCAAACATATTAAAGAACTGATTGGGGTCGGATGTGGCTCAACTGGTTGGGCGTCCGTCTCCCATATGGAGGGACCCGGGTTCGATCCCCGGGACCTCCCGGTAAAAAAAATAAAAATAAAAATAAAATAAAAAAATAAAGAACTGATAAAGAAAAGAATGGGAAAAAAATTAACAGTGTTTCAGGGACCTAAATGATGGCAAAAGACATGCAAACATACATATTGTGGGTATCCCAGATTGAGAAGAGAAGGGAAAAGGGGCAAAAGGATTATGTGAAGAAATAATGGTAGAAAATTTCCCAACCCTATTGAAGGACATAGATATCCTTGTCCATTCAGAAAACTGAATAGAACTACTCTGAGACACAAACTAATCAGAATTTCAAATGCCAAAAAGAAAGAGAGATTCCTGAAAGCAGCCAGAAAAAAGAGATTCATTACATACAAGGGATGTCCAATAAAATTAAGTGCTGATTTCTCATCAGAAGCCAAGGTGGAAAGAAGGCAGTGGTATGATATATTTAAGATACTGAAAGAGAAAAACTGCCAGCTAAGAATCTTATATACAGAAAGATTGTCTTTCAAAACTGAGGGTGAGTTTAGAATATTCACAGAGAAACAGAAACTCAGAGAAGTTGAAACAAAGTGACTGGCTTTGCATGAAATACTAAAAGGAGTGCTACAGCCTGAAAAGAAAAAACAAGAAAGAGAGGCTTGGAAGAGAGTATAGAAATGAAGATTATATCAGTGAAGGTAACTAAAAGTATAAAAGGGTGGTAAAAACAAGATATGACAGATAAAACCTGAAGATCAAAATGGGTGAAGTAAGAACTGCCTTTACAATAATAACATTGAATGTGAATGGATTAAAATCCCTAATCAAAATACATAGACTGGCAGAATGGATAAGAAAATATAAGCCATCAATATGCTGTCTACAAGAAACTGACATTAGACCCAAGGATACAAACAGATTGAAAGTGAAAGGCTGGATAAAGATATTCCATGCATGCAGTAACCAAAACAATCAAACAAACAAACAAACAAACAAACAAACAAAAAACTGAAGTAGCTATACTTATATCAGATGAAATCAATTTTAAAAGCAGAGACAAGGAAGGACATTATATACTGTAGCAGTTTGATATTATTTATGAATTCCAAAAAAAGATAATTTATCTGTTTCCTTGGGCATGTTACCCTTTGATTGTATTAAATTCAGAGGTTTCACTTTTACTTTATTAAATCAGTATTAGGATGTTGATTCGACCACATCATTAGGGCATGCAGGGTTGAGTCCCTGCTCCCTTGGTGGGGATAAAACAGACTCTCACATGGAAGTAAAACACAGAGAAGCAGATACAGAGGAAGAGAGACAGGATCCTGTGGCCCTGGGAAGAGAGTTGAGCCTGATAGTCTATAGCTGACCTTGTGATGAGAACACAGCAGCTGATCCCAGAAAGAGATGAGCCCTGGGGAGAGAGACAAGCCTTATGCTAGCCTACAGCTGAGAATGGAAGGAGCTGGGACCACGGAGCCTTAGGAGGAAGAGGAAGGCTGAACCCTTGCAGAGACCGGCAGCCATCTTGCTTCAATGTGTGGCAACAGACTTTGGTGAAGAAAGTAACCTAGGTTTTGTGGCCTTGTGACTGTAAGCTTCTACCCCAAATAAATACCCTTTATAAATGCCAACAGATTTCTGGTACTTTGAGTCAGCACCCCTTTGGCTGATTAATACATACACTAATAAAAGGGACAATTCTTTAGGAAGAAATAACAATCATAACTGTATATGCACCTAACCAGGATGCCCCAAATTACATGAGGCAAACACTGGCAAAACCGAAGGGAGAAATGGAGGTCTCTAAAATAATAGTTGGAGACTTCAATACAACACTTACAACTTTGGATAGATCATCTGGGCAGAGGATCAATAAAGAAACACAGAGCTTGAAATAAGAAAAATGAACTAAACCTAATAGATATATACAGAACATTGCACCCCCAAACAGCAGGATATACATTCTTCTCAAGTGCTTATGGATTTTTCTCCAGGATAAAATACATGCTGGGTAACAAAGCAGATCTCAATAAATTTTAAAAGATTGAAATTATACAAAGCACCTTCTCTGATCATAATGGAATAAAGTTAGAAATCAACAACAGGCATAAAAAGGGAAAATTCACAAATATATGGAGATTCAACAACACACTCTTAAACAATCAGGGAGACAAAGAAGAGAAATCAATCAATATCTTGAGATGAATGAAAATGTGAAGACAACACATCAGAACCTATTGGATGCAGTAAAAGCAGTGCTGTGATGGAAATTTTTAAATTTATATTTAAAAAAGAAGAAAGAGCTGAAACCAGTGACCTAACTACGCATCTGGAGGAACTAGAAAAAAAAACAGCAAACTATGCCCTGTTGAGATCAGGAACAAAGCAAGCAGAAGGAAAGAAATAACAAAGATCAGAGCAGAAATAAGTGAAATTGAAGGAAAAAAAAAAAAAAACAGAGAGAATTAACAATACCAAAAGATGGTTCTTCAAGAAAATCAGCAAAATTGACAAACTCTTAGCTAGTCTGACAAAGAAAGCGAGAAGATGGAAATAAATAAACTCAGAAATGAAAACAAGGACTTTACTACTGACTCCACAGAAATAAAAGAAATCATAAGAGAATACTATAAACAACTCTACACCAATAAACTAGACAATATAGATGAAATGGAAAAATTCCTAGGAACATACGAACAACCTAACCTACACTGACCTTAGAAGAAATAGAAGACCTCAGCAAAAAAAACCCGCAAGCCAAGGGATTGAAATGGTCATAAAACAATTCCCCAAAATGAAAAGCAGAGGACCAGATGGTTTCACAGGTGGACTCTACCAAGCATTCAAAGAAGATTTAATGCCAATCTTAAACTTTTCTAAAAATAGTGAACAGGAAGTAACACTACCAAACTCATTCCATGAAGCTATTATCACCCTAATACCAAAACCAGATAAAGATATTACAGAAAAAGAAAATTACAGACCCATTTCCCTAATGAATACGTATGCAAAAATCTTCAACAAAATACTTGCTAATCAAATGCAACAACACAAACAAGAATTATTTATCATGATCAAGTGGGTTTATCCCAGGCATGCAAGGGTAGTACAACACAAGACAATCAATCAGTGTAATAGACCACATTAATAAATCAAAGAAGAAAAAAAATCACATGATCATCTCAATTGATGCAGAAAAGACATTTCACAAAATCCAGTATCCTTTCTTGATAAAAACATTCTAAAACTAGGAATCAAAGGAAACTTTCTCAACATGATAAAGGACATGTATAAAAAACCCACAGCTAACATTGTACTCAATGGTGAAAGACTGAAAGCATTCCTGTTGAGATCAGGAACAAGACAAGGATGCCCACTGCCACCACTGTTGCTCAATATAGTGCTAGAGGTTCTAGGTAGAACAATCAGGCAAGAAAAATAAATAAAATTTGTCCAAATTGAAAGTAAGAAGTGAAACTTTCACTATTCACAGATGATATGATCCTATACCTAGAAAATCCTGAAAAAATCTACAACAAAGATATTAGAGCTAATAAATGAATTCAGCAGAGTGGCAGGATATAAGATTAATATGCAAATAAATAGTGTTTCTAAACACTAGTAATGAGCAATCTGAGGAGGAAGTTAGGAAAAAAATCCATTTATAATAGCGACTAAAAGAATCAAATATTTAGGAATAAACATAACCAATGATGTAAAGCACTTGTATTCAGAAAACTACAATGCATTGCTAAAAGAAATCAAAGAAGACCTAAACAAATGGAAGAATGTTTCATGTTCATGGACTGGAAGACTAAATATCGCTAAGATGTCACTTCTACACAAACTGATATACAGATTCAATGCAATCCTGATAAAAATTCCAACAGCCTTTTTAAAAGAAATGGAACATCCAGTTATTAAATTTATTTGGAAGAGTAAGGATCCCCAAATAGCCAGAATTATCTTCAAAAGGAAGTAGAAAGTTGGAGGACTCTCACTTCTGTATTTTAAACATATTACCTAGCTACAGTGGTAAAAACAGCATGGTACTTGCATAAAGATAGACATGCAAAACCAAACCAAATTGATGGTTAAGAAAGAGACCTCACTTCTGTTGGCGAACGATTTTTGACAAGGCTATCAAACCCACACAGCTGTGTCAGAACAGTCTATTCAAGAAATGGTACTTGGAGAACTGGATATCCATTATCCAAAAGAAAGAAAAAAAAAGACCCATTCCTCACACCTAATACAAAAATTAACTCAAAATGGATCAAAGACCTAAATATAAAAGTGGGAACCATAAAACTCCTAGAAGAAAATATAGGGAAAACTGAAGGTAGGTAGTGGCTGCTTAAACCTTACCCAAAAGCACGAGCAATGAAAGGAAAAATGGATAAATGGGATCTCCTCAAACTTAATCACATTTGTGCTTCAAAGGACTTTGTCAAGAAGGTTAAAATGGTGGAGCAGGGTAGCAACAGTGGTTGAAGGCCTGCTTTGCATGTACAAGGTCCTGGGTTCAATTCCAGGTACCTCCTAAAATATTTTAAAAAGTGAAAAGGCAGCCCACTCAATGGGAGAAAATATTTGGAAACCACATGTCCAATAGGGGGTTGATGTCCATGCTACATAAAGAGATCATACAACTCAACAATAAAATAGCAAGCAATCCAATTTAAAAATGACTTAAAAAGACATTTCTCCCAAGATGAAAAACAAATGGCAAAAAAAGCACATAAAAAAAATGTACACTATCACTAGCTATTACAGAAATGCAAATCAAAATTACAATGAAATATCATCTCATACCTCGTAAAATGACCATTATTTTAACTAAAACAAAACAGAAAACAAGAAGTGCTGCAGAGGATGTGGAGAAACAGGGACACTCCTTCACTTTTGGTTGGAATATAGAATAGTACAGCCTCTGTGGAAGACAGTTTGGCAGTTCCTCAAACCTAAATATAGACCTGCCATATGATCTGGCAATTCCTCTACTAGGAATATATCCAGAAGAACTGAAAACAGTGACTTGAACAGATGTTTGCACACCGATGTTCATAGTAGTGTTATGCACAATTGCCAAAAGATGGAAACAACCCAAATGACCACCAACTAATGAATGGATAAACAAAATGTGGTATATACATATGATTGAATACAATGCTGCTGAAAGAAGAAATGAAATTGGGACACGTATAATAACATGGATGAAACTTGAGGGCATTATGCTAAGTGAAGTAAGCCAGACACAAAAGGACAAATATTGTAGGGTCTCACTAATATGAACTAAACACAAAGAGCAAACACATGGAGTTAAAACCTAGAGTATAGGTTACTAGGAGATACAATGAGGTTTGAGAAGGGGCACTGATGCTTAATATATGCAGAATTTTCAATTAGCTTGACTGTAAAAGTGTAGAAATGGATAGAGTTGATGGTAACACATTATAGAGAGTCTAAGTAACACAGCTGGTTTATAAATGAGATAGTGGCTAAAAGGGGTAGTCTAGGATGTAAATGTCATTTGAAAGAAAGCTAGAGAATAATCTAGGGACTGAATAACATAGTGAATCTGCAGGTGGATGAGAATTGTGGTTAATAGTACAAATACAAGAATGTTCTTCTATGAACTAGAACAAATGTACATCATTATTACAGGGTGGTAAGAATATAGTGATGCATGGGAAAATACAGTTAATATAACTCATAGACTATAGTTACCAGCAATATTGTAATATTCTTGTATCAGTTTCAAAGAAGGTACTATATAATACTAAGGGTCAATAATAGCGGAGTCTGGGCTTTTTTTCTTTTGGACTAAGGAAAAGTTTCAAAGGTTTCCTGTGGCAATGACTGTGGAACTGTGTGATGAAAGTGAAGGCCACTGAGATTACACTTTGGATAGAATGTAAAAGGCATGGGACTGTATAACACAGTGAACCATGGGGTAAAAGATGGACTGTGTTTAACAGTACAAATATGAGCTTATGCTCTCACAAGCTGTATCAAAAGTACAATACTAATACACAGTGTTAATAATAGGGGGGTGTATGGCAAAAATATACCAGCTGTACGCTATGGACCATAGTTAGTGGTAAGAGTCTGATCATGTTCTTTCATAATCTGTAACAAATGTTCCACAAAAATATAAGGTGTTGATGGAGTGGTGGTGTATGGGAATTCTGCACATTATGCATGATTGTTTTGTAGGCTCAACTACTCTAAGAAAAAATCAAAGAAAAAAACACTTATAGGGTGCAGCAAAGGCAGTGCAGAAGGGAAATTTAGAGTTCTAAATATTTACATTAAAAAAAGAAAGATTTCAAATTGGAGACCTAAACTCAACTGGAATAACTAGAAAAAGAATAGAAAACTAAACCCAAAGCAAGGAGAAGGAAGGAAATAAAAATTATAGCAGAGATAAATGAAATTAAAAATTTAAAAACAGAGAGAGAATCAATAAAACAAAAGTTGGTTCTTTGAAAAGATCAATAAAATTGAGAAATCTTTAGTTAGACTGATGAAGAAAAAAGAGAACTTATAACTAAAATCAGAAATGAAAAGGAGGACATTACTGCCAAACCCAATGAAATGTAAAGGAAAGAGGATACTTTGAACGACTGGACACCCACAAATTAGGTAACCTGGATAAAATAGACAAATTCTTACAAATACCTAAGAATTCCCCCCCCCCCTTTTTTTTTTTTTTTTTTTTTTTTTTTGGTATTCTGCAATTTCACAACAGTGCATTTAAGAATGGATTTATTTAAATTTACCATCATTCTCTTGCTTAGGGCTTAATGTGATTCTTCATTCTGATGCCTTTCATTAATTCTGGAAACTTCTTAGCCCTTTTCACTTTGAAGATTGCCTGTTCCTCATTCTTGTATTTATTTTTCTGGACCTCATTTTACATGTATTTTCAATGTTTTCATATCTATTAAACTACCTTTCCTATGTTCCATAGTTTACTCTTTCTGAACTGCATCTGTATCAGCTTTTCTCCAGTTCACAAATTGCTGTGTCTAATCTGCTACTTAAATTTTCCACTGAGTTTTTAATTTCAATCAATATTGACTTTTAGATGTTCTGTTGTCTTCTTTTGCACATATGCCTTTTTCATTTCCCTTTTGTTAATTCCTTTTTATCCATCTGACCCTTAAACTATTTCATATTGTCTTTCAGATTTTCTTTCAACTCAGTTTTTCTAAAGACACTAATTTTTCTTTTTTCTGGGTCTGGGGAATCTCCCTTAGGATAGATTATTGGGTTTATTTTGGTTTTGTTATTTTGCTGTTGAGCTTATCTTCAGCAGACATTTTTTTCCCCTCTACTGTTTCTCATTGAAAAGGCATTAGTTAGAAAACAGTATTACATTTTGCTTCTTGCTAGGTACTTTAAGGCTTGCAATGATTTAGGAATTGCTTGTATGTTAATTTCTTAGTTTGGAAGTCCTAAACTATGTGGTCTAAGTATGACCTTTAAACCTGCTCTTGGGTGCAGGCTATTTTCCCCTTCTGAACACAAGCCTTTCTAGGTAAAGATACATTTCCTTCTCATTGCCCTGGCCCATGGATGGGTCGTTTATTTAGTTTTCCTTGTCAGTGAATGGGGAGAACTTTTAAGGTTCTGGTCTATTTGTGGTTCTCAGCTGAGCTTCCTGCCTCAAATGGGTCCATAATCACCTTTCATGTCTCCAGATAGGGGGTTTGAACCTCATACACTTGCACTAGAGCCTTCATCTCACTAAATTCCCCCTAGGTTGCTGCAGAATCACCTTGGTTTCATTTTCATATTTTGCAAAGAAAATGTACACCGAGTTCAAAAAGAAAATTAAGAAATGAACATCTCTTTTTTTTTTTAACTGAGGTATATATTTCTCTTTATTTTTATTATTGCCTTTAGATTCTATCCAATGTTTCTTTGTATTAGAAGGGGAAGGGGTCCATGGCAGTTTAGTCTGTGACAGTTTGAAGCTTTTTGTGGATCCCAGAAAAGATCATGATAATGTTCTTAAAGCTAATCCATTCCTGTGGGTATAGAATCTGTTGGTTGGATTGGATTCAGTTGGGGGGCCTTTGTTTGTATTACTTCAGTGAGATGTGACCCAGGGTCTTGGTCCTCTTGCTGGAATCCTTTCAAATGGGAGAAACATGCAGAGACACACAGAGAAAAAGCCACAGAGATGGAGAGAAGGAACCCAGGATTTCAGAGAACTCCAGAGAGAGGAAGCCATAGATGGAGCAGCCACAGATGGAGCATTGCTTCATTCTTACTGAAGCAATGAGACCCAGAAGAGAAGCAGATGCCTCCATGTGCCTTGCCATCTGAGAAAGGAGTCCAGGATCGCAGCAGCCAACCTTCAGTGAGACAGCATCTCTAATGATGCCTTGATATGGACATTTTCACAGCTTCAGAACGGTAAGCTTTTAGCTTAATAAATTCCCATATAAAAGCCAAACCATTTCTGGTTTATTGCTCTCAGCAACTTTTAGCAAGCTAAAACAGTCTGCCATATTGGTTCTTTCAAAAGTCAATGGAGGGAAACGGATGTGGCTCAAGAGGTTCGGCGTCTGTCTACCATATGGAGAGACCAGGGTTCGATCCCCGGTACCTCCCGGTTAAAAAAAAAAAGCCAATGGAAATACTTTTATTGGGCAGAGACTTTTACTGTAATCAGCCAGGATTGGAAATGATAAAGAGGGGAGAGAGGATGTTTTCATAGAGAAAAATAGACACAGAAAAGCATACTAAACTCTCATTTCATTAAACAAGGGGTCTCTGCATATATTCCTTCCTAAAACAGTGAGATGGACAGTACAGGCCTATACTTTTTAACTGCAAACAAGATTCCGTAAAAGGATTCACAGGCTTTTCTAATATTTTTAGGAAACACAAAGGGAAAGAGTCCAAGGTAACAACTACCAACAACTCAGCTTATTAGTGGGTTTTGGAAATAATTATTGTGAGTTTTACAAGCTGGACTAAAGCTATGTAATGTCTATGTAAACATGTCAAATTTGCATGCACAGTCACTTTTCTCTTTCTTTAATTTTGTATTCCTCATTTTTTTTTCCTGTCTGATTTCATTGACTAGCATATTCAGTACAACGCTGAATAGAAATTGTCACTCCTGCTTAAAGTTAGACAATTCTACTCCATTGTCCAGGGTAGGTAAGCTCATAAGGCACAATTATTAAAAGTTATTCTTTGTCATCAGTCGGACCTCATTTTTAATTATAGCAAAGCCATCAGCCAGCTGGGTAACCTTGGCAGTTGGATATGGTAACTGAAAGATTCCTTTCCAAGAGGGGTGATAAGACTAAGAATGCATTTTCAAGGACCTGGGCTGGGAAGAGATTAGTAGACCCAAGCAAGGAGAAAAACAAGGGAAATCATTCATTGTTTGATTTACCAGAGGGACTCAGAGAATAGAATTGTTAAAAGAAAAACTCTTCAACAACACCACATTTAAAATCTCACAGTTTTATTGAGTGATTCATGAATTGGGCAGCATCCCATACAGAAAGAACGGAAGTCCTCTGAGGGGGAAGGAAGGGGGAACTTGTATAGAGCAAAAGCAGAATTAAGTGAAGAAATGTGCTGATTGGCTGATGTTAAGTTTCCATTTTACAAAGGGGGAGGGGGTGTCTTACAGAGTGAGGAGCAGATATACGCTGATTAATATGGTATACTTGTCCATTCTGAGAAGCTATCTCTACTGGACTGAAACTGCTTTATCACCAGGCCTTGCTTATCTGAAAGTTTTTAAGGGTGTGTTCCATTTTCTCAGAAATCCCCTGCAGGTCAGTTGTTTTTATCTTGAGGAAGACTTTCTCAAGAAGGGAGTTCTCCTGGCAATGCCCAATGCAGGCAGCCATTTTATTTTACTTAACAGTATGAAACAAATAACCGTCAAACTTACTACTTTAAACACAACAAAAATTTATTATCTCATGGTTCCTATGGATAAGGAACTCAGGCCACAGTGGAGATAGTTTACCTCAGGTCTATAGTCTGGGGCCTCAGCTGGAAGACTTGAGGAACAGCAGTGGTGGTGGTGATGTGGTCATAGCTGGAATCATCTGAAGGACTGACTGAGTCCAGAGGATCTGCTCCCAAGATGGCTCACATGACAGGCAAGTTGGACGCAATACAGTGGATCCTCTCTAGGTGGTCTAGAGAGCCCTCTAGGGGCTGCTTGAGTGACTGTCCTCATGACATGGTGGCCGATTTCCCTCAGGGCATTGGTCCAAGAGGGAGAGGGAGGCAGAAGCTATCCTTTTAACCACGATGCTATGTTGCTACTCAGGAGATGTCCAACCCAGATGCAGAAGTCACATAGCATATTCTGTTATATTCTATTAAGGGAGTCACTACTTCTAACTCATATTCAAGAGCAAGTGAATTAGTTTCATCTATTGATGGAAGGAATACCAATTAATTTGTGGACTTATTTTGAAACTATCACAGATAGAAACTTATCAAAGGATTTATGAAGTTGAGTTATGCAGTATGCAAAAAAAAAAAAAAATCATCAAGTCCTGCATGATGGTTGATAGTAGCCTTAGGCAGAGACATTCTAAGTTGCCTTTCAAGATTCAGATCTTATTATAGTATCTAACTTCATCTCTCTTTGCTTTTCACCACATTCCATAAGTTAATCATACCTGCAGTTTCAACACAGGTTTTCTCTCTCACCTCATATGCTGTTCTTTCTCTATAGAATTTTCCCTAACTTCTATCATTTGGTGAATCCAACTCATCTTTTAGCTGTTTCCCTGGATATTAATTTCCTCCCATAACCCTTCCCTTTTTTTTTTAGGTTAGGCACCCAGGTAAACACACTCTGACATGGAGGTTTACATGTGAGAGGTTATTGAAGACTGCTTTCAGGATCAATATCTGAAAAGCAGTGAAGGAAGAAGGATTGGGTACAAGAAGTTGCACTGTGATGCAATTGCTTCAGAGGCCTTAGACAATCCTACAGGAAGCTCCAATGGCTTGGGATTGATGCAAAGGGACCAGACTTGGATCCTCCCAACCTACATTGAACTGTCCCAGGGAAGGAGGCATATACTTGGTCAAAGCAGCTCCCTTCAGCTAAGGGCAATTCACAAATATGGTCTCAGCTGTGAGCTGTCAGATGTCAAAACTGCCAGCAGATGAGTGAATGGGCGCCTCAATTCTGAAAGGGGTATCTGGGTGATACACCACAATATCCACTGTGCCTTCCTTGCCTCTGCCAATTTAGGTTACTTGTGCCTCCTTATATGGCACTCTATAATTCTCCTTCATAGAATTCTTAGAGTATTTGTGAATGCTTGGTTTATTTCATTCAATGGTAAGATTTCACGATCATCCCCAGCTTCTACCCCCAGATTCTTTTACATGGAGGTACTTGGTAAATAGTGTTTGAATAGAAGAGTATATGAATGGATTACAGTGAAGCTGAGATTGTGGGATGAATAGGAGGATCTTGCCAAGCGAGCAAGGAAGGAAGAACCCAGCAGGCAGAAGAGACGGCAAGTAGGCCCAGCAGCATGAGAACAAGGCATGTGAAGAAAACTATAAATAAAATGAGTTAGTGAACCTGAGATAAAATAAGAAATGCAGAAATAGGTGAAACAGACAAGACTGAAAATTTGGGCAAAAGTCAGAACATGAGTGACCTTTTAAACTAGGTAAAAGCATTTAGAGTTATCCTGTAGAATGAGACTCTATTGGAAAGAGTTTTTGAAAAAGTGCTCGTAATCATATATTCATAAATAATAAAATACAGCTTCTTTTCCTTCCCTTACCCATGTTTTTCTCTGCACTTCAGTGCTTTTAGTGTTCAGCACATGCACATATAGAAGGTCAGGTGTGGTTCAATGAATGTCTACCCAATACTATTCCATTTTAGCAGCAAGCACATGTAACAATAAACCTTGTTTTTTCATGGATTTTAGTGGAATTGTTTGGGTTGGTTCACACTGACATACTAACTTGTTCCAACAAAATGTCAAAGAGAGATTGGAATATTAATTTATTTAAGCAGATATGTGTCAATGTTACCCTAAAACAAAAATACTTGTATTACCATGCCAACAAAAATTATCCAAAAAGAGAACAATTAACCCCTCAAATCTGCTTCTTAATAAAAGTTCCTTAGCAGATGTTTATTTGGATCACATGTTAGATAAATGACTGGCTGTCATTTGATCAGCAATAACCTTATGGATATTAAATTCAGTGCCAAATTAAAAACAAACTATTTAATAAACAATATGAATGCTATCCCTAGAGTATTTGTATGACAATAATTGCTACGGGCATATAAGAATTTGCATAAAATAGGCTCAAAATGCCAGATCTTTGATCAAATGCAATTTCCAGCAGAAATAAATCAGTTCAATAAATAGGATATATCGTGATTTCCTCATTGATTTTAAAAATGCAATCCTAGTAATGATTGGAAATCAGGACATTTTAAGGTTATAAAGGACTTTAAAGATTGTTCAGGCCAACCCTCAAGATGTGAAAACTGAGTTCTCAAAATGTAATTTATCTCATTCGAGGCCATGAAATTTCATCGCAAATCCAGTAATAGATTCTGAATCCTGAATTCTGAATCTGAATCCAGTTGTCCTTACCTCTTTCCATATTGCTTCCTAGCCTACATTTGTGAATAGTTAAGTCAACAAGGACTCATTGTGAAGAATGTGTTGCTATTTATAGCTGGTTTAGCTTAGCTACAACCTATTTTAAAATAAAATTATAGCAATTAGGCACTTCCCACTAGTGATGCGATTACTGAAACAAGACTGCTAATCCAGAGTTGACACGGGTCAATGTCAATTAGAATTATGCCAGTTTGCAATATGACACATATCATAGTGTGCCAAATAGAAAGCAAATTGATAATGCCAGGCATGCAAGCATGTTTTACAGGCATCTTATTTAGTTTAATCAGGGTGTAGAAGCTGTGAGATCTTTATTCAAATATAGAGATTTCAAATCCTCTTGCCTTCATTCCGCAGAGCTTCAAACTCTTCTCCAACGTCCTATTTTCACACAAAAAAAATTGTACTTGCTTAATCGAGGCTTGAACAACTTCCTCTGCCCTGGGTCAAATGCAACCGGTTCTAAGGTCAATATCTTTAATTGTAACTATAATGTATGAAAAGTATTTATAAGTCAGACACCAAGAAGACAATGAATGAGGTTGTTAATAAGTGTGAGTTATGGGAGATAACTGAAGTAAGCAGAAGCAATGGTCTTAATTTAGCATAAACAGAAGATTCCTGTATAATATTCATAGACCTTTGAAAGACTGAAAATCTAAGGATGACACTCTAGTTTTATGAACATAAGACAAAGATTAAAACCCTTCCCTTGAGCACAAAATGTCTTAACCAAATTACGTCTATAATATCTAGTTATATTTAACATGTGAAGTACAAACCAGTGCTGTTGTCGTCACAATACGGTATGAGATACTACAAAAAGGCTAGTACTGTGAAAGGTTTGTAAGGAAGAAAGATTTTAGGAGGAAATTAAGTTTTCAGAGCTGTAGCTTTGTTTTCAGGTCCTTATGTACATCGATGCCTACATGTTATATATACATATATATATATATTTAATGTATGAAAGGAATGGGAATTTTTGAAGGGCAATGAGCAATATCTAAACATGCGTAGCAGCAGATTAAAAGCATTGACAATCTAGATGAATGTGCATGGTTTGTCAGAGTCAAGCTTTGGTTATATTGTGCCAGGCAGAATTTGTGTGAACTCTTTAATTGGTGGGTAGCTTCTTCATTGTCCATCTATTCAACACTCCTCATAAAATAACCCATAATGGAATCTTCTAGGTCTGAACTTTGCTGGTGAGGACTTGGAGATACAAAAGACGAGCTGTTAGGGTGGGACCCGTGCTAAAACTAGCATGAGTAGTTTTTTTTATATATAATAAAAGTTTGTATTATTTAATCTTCTTTTATGGATTTTAAATTTTGAGTGATTGCTTTTTTTTCTTCTTTTTTTTTTCCTTTTTATTTATTTATTATTATTATTTTTCCATATCAGACAGGTGATGTGCCAACGTTGTAACAAGGTTTGAGGGAGGCACATCTCACACAAGCACGTGAATACCCATTCATCGTACTTATGAACCACAAAGGATCAATTGATTGCTTTTATTTCCTGAGAAATAGCTTGCAATAATGTTTGGTTTATCAAATCCAAAGGAAATGTAACAGAGAGCAAGGTCAATTCAAATGGAGATTTCTTAAGGAGAGTTTTTAAGTTACTTCACATCCAGTTACTTCAGCCTATTTATTCTTAAATCTTACAGTTAATATTTAGAATCTCATATAATAAATGTAATAGGGTTTGAATGTTCTTTAGCTTTACCTGAAGGGAACAAATGCAGTTAAACTATTGTATGCAGTTTAAGTCTCCCTCTTTGGGCTGGTGTGTGTATGTGTGTGTGTATGTGTGTGTATACAGTGTGTGGTGGTTTGAACTGTGTGTACCCCAGAAAAGCATGTTCTTAAAGTTAACCCATTCCTGTGGGTGTGGATGCCTTATAAGTAGGACCTTTTGATGAGGCTACTGCAATTAAGGTGTGACCCACCTCACTCAGGATGGGTCTTAATCCTTTTGCTGGAGTCCTTTAAAAATGGAATAAATACAGAGAGAAAGAGAAAGCCACAGAAGCCAGAAGCTAAAATCAATAAAACCTGGAAGAGAAGGGAGAGAGCAGCAGATGCCACCATGAGCCTTGCTATGTGACAGAGGAGCCCAGGATTGCCAGCAGCCGGTCTTCGGGAAGAAAGCATTGCCTTGATGATGCCTTGATTGGTATGTTTTCTTGGCCTCAAACTATAAGGTAATGAATTCTTACTGTTTAAGCCAACCCATTTCATGGTATCTGCATTAAGCAGCCTAGGAAACTAAAACAGAGTGTATACTTGTGTGTGTGTGAGTGTATATGTGTGTGTGCATGTGTATTTACATGTCTTCTAGTTGCTCTGTCAATTAAGGCCACTTTTTCTGAAATATTATATTTTTGGAATTGACACTTGCTTTAATTGATGCTGAACAGGGCTTAGTCACTGGACACCCTAAGGACTTCTTGACATCCCTACTCATTTGTTCATTTAATTAATAATCATTCATTAGGTGCTAGTACACATCAAGTACTGTTTTAGGAGATGGAAATTCTCATGGAATTAAGAGCGATCCTGCTCCTCATCTCATGGAATTACAAGCATACTGGAGAGTCAGAGACATTGGGAACCAAGTATAGCAAGTTGTGTGATATAGAAAGTGTGGGTATTATGAGGCTGCAGGAAGTAATGTCTGAGTCCTGTTGAACCAGATGGAGTTAGGCAGAGAGTGAAGGGCAGAAGGGCTCCAAATTACAAGAGCTTAGAGGTGTGAGAGACAAAGCCTGCTCCAAGAAGTGAAAAAGGACAGTGTGGCTAGGAGGTGGAGTGTAGTGGTGAGATACATGGCCAGACATAGATGCAGGGGTCAGAGCCTGGCCTTGTATAGTGAGGGCTTTGAACTGTTACAAAGTTAATCCACAATCAAGTTTAAGTTTTTTAAGAAAATCATTTTGCTGCAGGTTAGAGACTGAATTACAGGGAAGCAAGCCTGGAGACAGAGAGAACCAATTATAAAGCCTGCCTAACTCCACAAAAAAGAAAAGATTGAGCTGTGTGTTCGTTCAGTTACCAGCCTACCAACTGAGAGCAATTTCAGTACAGTAGCGGGAATGGCTATCAGAGGGCTGTGGGCTGAGAAGAAAGGTGAAGCTAATAAACGATACTGTGATTTGCAGACAGATCTTTGTAGAGGTTTCCCTGTGAAGGCAAGGATATTAATAAAGCTGTAAAATCTGGGGAACCTAGGAATCAAGAAAGTATTATCAAGGTAGAAGAAACTTAAGAATCTTACTCAAATTGCTGTCCTCAAACTCAGATTGATTAGCTCTCTTAGGGCTGTACTTGATGGTTAAATTGTAATATATTTTACTAAGTCTATGCAAACTAACACTTGCATTCAGAAATCAACTTATCCCAATGTTATAATAATTACTGCATTATAATCAGTATTAGTTTGTAGTAATTCTAATTCCATATTACTCATGGATCTGACAACAGACATACAGAGGTACACTAACATTTCATACCAGGAAAAAAGCGTGCTTATTCCAAAGAACCTTGCCAAATAGTAACCTGAAGAAGGATAAGATGGGACCAAAAGAAAGCGGGGTCTTATGGTCTGGCCAGTTTATTGCCCAGGGAACTGCTTTCCATTCCCAGGCCCAATCTGTATTACATCAATTTTTCATACCGCCCCACCTTGATTCTGCTTTGTTTTATTTTCCCTGCTGCGACTGGGCTAAGATGACTCTCCTTACCATTTCAACTCTTACCTCCCATCCCTCTTACAGCGTTCTTCTACTTAACCCTTTCAGTTTCCCTGAGCTTACAGTGCCTGCCTGGCTACGTTGCAGAGGCATCCAGTGCCTAAGACCTGCGATCCATGAAGCCGCAGCCTTCCATGATTTAGCCTCACTGAGTTATGTAACTTTACAGAAACTCTTCAATCCACATGTTCGGCCTTATTCACATTCCTCCCTCTCACAATGGTTTTTCTATGCTCCTTATTTATTCTTTTGCTGGTGTTGCTTCCATTTCTGAAATCTGTCAGCTCTACATGTCGAAATTTTACTGATTCTTCGAAGGATTTCTTCTCAATTGTACCTCCTCCACGAAACTTTTCTTTAGCTCCCCAAATATGTTAATTAACCTCTAAGCATCTATTTATCAAATGCAAATGTATCTTTAATCTATAGCCACTGTAATGTATTTCATTCAGTCCGTGGAGCTCAAAATCATATAGTGGTATACGTCGCTTTGGAATCAGAACTTAGCTTTCCGTATAACCCGTTTCTCACTAATGTATTGCCGGTGTCATCTATATGTGAAGGGGTGTGCAAAGGTTGTGCTGTTTAAACACATTCATTGTCCTAATTCCTCAGAAGTATTACTGCCCTTTCTGCCTACTCCCCACAGATTATATTTCTTTTTTATTCTTTCCAGTACTTATTATGCACTCCCAGTTACTAATCTCACACACATGTAGATTTATGAGGTCTTTCTATAGTAAGGAAAACCCAATTCACATTTAAGAGGCACCAATTTTGAGCCAGATTTATATTCAGACAACGCTTGAACCAGTCTGAGAAAACATATAATTCATCTAAGTTACGTGTCTTTCATGAATACAAATCTTCTTACCCATGGACGTGAACCCATTTTAAAATTTCCACTTCTGATTCTAAACAATAAGTTGGATTGATTCAAAAACACTATTAGAGATTGACATTGTATGAATTAAAATTAAACGGATTCACTTCTTCAGTGGTATTACAAAATGTCAGGTGTTTTTTTGTGGTGGTGTTTTTTTTGTTTTTGCTTTACATTTGTTTATCTGTTTAGTCCTCCTAGATCTCCTCTGGATCCTCTTGGTTACAGGGCAAACCAAGGGGAGATGCTGCTGTCATCCAGAGTAGCTTGGCCCACCAATGAATAATCCTTACTGCCTTTTCTGTTGACAAATGAGGGACCCATCTCACTAACCCGAATGACGACATTCAGGCTGTTCCACATAGTTGACTGACTGAATCTCCCTTAGACAAAGTCCATGGCAGTCCACCTCATAAGGGGGATTCATCCCTGATTGTTATCTCAGTGAGCCTTTTTCTCCAGAATACCTGCAGCTGCCCTTGCTTTTAGGAACTGGTTTGATATGCTTTAAATAGGATTGTACGGTTAAGTTGCTGGTGAGCTATGCAGACATGATCTTCAGCTTAGCTAATACTTAGTTATATCAAATATTTTACATTCCATGAATTTTATGATGTGTATTTTCAGTGATTTAAAAAAATCTTTAGTCAAAAGTGCACAGATGTGGTCTAAAGATGAAGGTCTCTGGTCATTAGTTTTTCTGATGGGTCTGTACATATGTGCCTATAGGGGATTTCAAGACCCATTGACTTTAAAACCCATTTGATCAGATGGAAAATTTTAGTTGTCTTTTTTTCTTCTTCTTCTTGAATAAAATAAGGAAATGTCTGTTTTACAAAGTTAAGGGAAAGCTGATTCCTTATATTTTATCAATCTGAAAGAGACCACTACCAAACTTGGTTGCTAGCTTACATAATAAGAACTTGTCATTCCTGGTCTCGGGTTGGATGTCTGACAAATTTCTATCTATTTTACTGTCTGTCAAGACTTATGCTTTCCGAGTCTTTCAATCTTTATTAATGTTCTATAACCTAATATGAAGTTAATTGTTTCTAAGGATTCTAGTGCCAAAATTAGAGGCCAGATTGATGGGACTTTACCTAGAATCATTGAAAAATAAGGAGATTCCTCATGGAATAGCTATATTGTCATTAATAGAGGAAGTGTTCATGAAATCTCCATCTAAGCAGAACTGAAGGGATAAATCTTAGTGGCAGATGGGGAAAATCCTACATTTTGTTACTCCTGTCATATTCCTACAGAGTTTATATTATCTAAAACCACTTTAAAAAATTACTTCAGAAAATAATTCTCATAATATAGAGTAGTGGTTTTGAAACTCATGTATCAAAGAATCACCCAGAATGCTTATTGAAAATGCTCATCTCTAGGCTCCATACTCAGATATTTTTGTTGAAAATCCCTTGGATTGGGCTCAGGAACATATGTTTGAATATGTACTTCCATTGATTATAATTCTGGGTGCACATGTAGGAAAAAGTCTCCTGAATCTTTAAATCAGGATTCATAGAGTGGGAGAATAACGGTGGGTTTCTCTACCTTCTTTCTGGGTGGCAGGTTTGCTCTCTTTTAGGCATTAAATCATGAGTTTTCTAAGACTTGGGATTCTTTATTCAATAGGGAGAAAACTTGGAAAACTAAATCAAGGAAGGCTAGCCAAATAACTTTTTATATATATATATTTATTTTTTTATTTCTCTCCCTCTCTCCTCTGTTGTTTTTCGCTCACTCTGCTCTCTGTGTGTTCTTCTGTGTCTACTTGTCTTCTCTTTGGGTGGCACCAGGAACTGATCCTGGGACCTTCTGGAGTAGGAGAGAGGCATTCAATCTCTTGTGCCACCTCACCTCTCTGGTCTGCTTTGTCTCATATTGTCTCTCCTCTGTGTCTCTTTCTGTTACATCATCTTGCTGTGCCAGCTCTCTGCGCCAGCCAGCACTTCTGCATGGGCCAGCTCTCCGCTTGGGCCAGCTCACTGCAAGGGCCAGCTTGCCTTTTACCAGGAGGCCCTGGAATTGAAACCTGGACCTCCTATATGGTAGATGGGAGCCCAATCTCTTGGGGCACATCTGTTTCCCCAGATAATGTTTTAATTAGATTCACATCTGTATTCCTTTGAAGGTTCTTTCAAGATCGTTTTGATAAAAAACCATGACTTATAAGCTGAGCAGACTATTAATGTAGGTTTCTTTGCACCTCTTTATAAAGTTGCAGCAAATCATTCAACCTTTTCTGAAGGTCAAGCTTTGTGCTGAGAAAATGATTGATTTCTATTGCTTCATCAGAGAGGTTTGAGGCCTGGAATAAGAATCACTCAAGTGTTTTGGAGTCAACCTCATATTTATTTCCATAACTTTCTTTTATGCTATATCATCATTCAGTGATGCCAGCCATGCTTTGAAGTATTTCTCTGATAATTCCTGAAAGCATGTGTCGGTAGATAGGGGATTTCAGTTGACTTAATGCACATTAAAAAGTGGATGTTTCAATATTTTAATCTATTACCCACTGTAGAGAAAGCTTAAATAGTAAATGTGGTATCATTCCAGTATCTAATATGGTTTATCAAGAATGCATCAATTCATTTATTATTCATTTTATTTTTGTTAAAGCAAAAATAAGTCAATGTAAGTTGAGGACCACTTATTAATTACCTCTGTTATATTGTTAAGAATATATATTTTTGATAGCTCTTAAATACTTTGGCCATATGTTGAGACATGAATTGAAGGAATAAATATTTTCTTGAAGGGAATACGATCTCAAGCATAAGATAATCATGGAATGACTATAAGTGAACAGGAGCATCGCACAGATTTAGCAAAACTTTTGTTGCAATTTTTCTGTTAAATCACATTCAACTTAATAAATTAAACAGTTACTAATTATGTCCCCCAAGTAGGGGAAGATATTCATGTTTTTTCATTTAACTCAAAAAACAGATTTCTTCCTTGCAAGAGAAAAATGTTGAGAATTCTAGAGAATTATGGAATTTTTCTTGATGGCCACTAGCACATTGACTGAAAAATAGAGTTAGTTTGAGCTTTGCTGCCTTAAAGCCAACACGCCCATTTTTCAATGGACATGCTCTCTGTAAGGAACATTATAACAGACAAATCTAATCTGTGCTGAAGACCTCTTCAGGAAAATAACACATATTCTTATTAGCTTCACAAATATTCAGCATTCTTTCATATAGTATCAAGATATGTTGATGTTGCCTGCTCTATTACTTTCACCTTTTTATGTAGGCCATGGCACCTGCTAACAATTTCAAATCACCACTTCCCTCCTAAAAATTTTGGAACATTGATTCCTCCTGAAGTGTTCATGAGCTCTCTATATTTATTTTTCTCATTGCAGATAATATGTATAATAAGTGGCACTTTTGCTTTAGTTTGCAGTTTACTTTATCCAAATATTTTCTACCTTTTGCCATTTTCTCAATGTTTATGTCAATGGGACATATACAGCATGGCGTTTTGTTGTGTTGTTTATTATACTACCTTAAAATCTTCCCTGTATGGCTTATGATTTTATTAATCACAAATAACATTCTGGAAGCATTATTCTTTTTATTTCAAACAATATGGTCAGAGTTTCCCTTTATATATATATATATATTTTTTTTTTTCCCCTTAATTTTTAAGGGATCATACCTTTTTCTCCTTAGTAATATCTGTGCTTTCATCACCCATTTTCTTCCTCGTCTGCCTAGAGATCATTTATTTATGTTATTTTTTGAAAATTTAGATGATATGTAAGATCGTATATCATCGAGAAAGAGATAGCATCAATATATAATAGTTACATTAAATGAATCGTGCATTTAGGCATAAGTATTCCTTGTAACTATTGTACATTAATAGATGTATATATTCATAGCAAAGCAATGGGAAGAATCTGCACCAACATCTCCAGATGGAGAGAATACAAATGACTTATTTTATTATACTTTTGTTTACAGATATTTTCAGAGTATCTACCATGCACGTGTGACTTTTATAAAAAGGCAACACTCTGAGGGTGCTACTGCTCATCCACACTTGGGTTTATTCTGGGCACCAAGAGCAGCATGTTTCAGAGTGTTGAGAAACCAGTATTTCAAAGGATTCCACATTGGAAGGATGGTAAAAACCATAACCATATGATGACTAGCTTGGTTTCGGAGAAGTTGCCCCTTCTCTGTAAATTTCTTGGCTGCATCAGGTTGCTTGCATTTGCAGCCAGTGCCACTGGCTGAGTGCTGCTGTAGCTCTCTCTCTAAGGAGCATGCCTGGATCATTGAGGTGTTTCTCTGAGTCTGAATATCCTTGGAGCATATGATATTCTCCTCTTTTTAACAGAGGCTGCTTAAGGGTTTATTTACTTAAGGCTTAATATTGCATGGGCTACTAAGCACCACATGGATATGCATAAAAGTAAGAACCATTGCTTTTTGTTTTTTTTTTAGGAGGTACCAGGGATGGAACCCAGGACCTCGTACATGGGAATCAGGTGCTCAACCACTGAGCTACATCTGCTCCCCAGCTCATGACTTTTTAGCTCACTCTTTCACAAGCTAGTGCTTCAACCGAAATAGATTTTAATTCCCTTATTTAGCTCTTTTCATTTATTTTTATTGATTTATTATATTGATAGAGGTTTCAGAAAACATTTGAAAGAAACCGTGTTAGGCTTGATTTATTTATTTATTTTTCTTTGTTTTTGATTTTTATTATTTTTGTTTTTTGTGTGTGTGTTTTTTGCTTTCTTTTTTAAACTTTGTTGGCTTTTTATTTTATTTTATCTTATTTTTTTAATTTTGTGGTTGGCTTTATTGCTTTGAAATGTATTCTAAGGACAAAGGACACTCCGGAATCTTTCAGATCCTATTTTCCAGTGTACCCTATTTTTTTGCCAACTAGGCTGTAGTTTACAGGGTTATCCTTTGGAGTACTGAGCTTTTACATTGTATGATTTCTGTTTAAACTTGATAGCATTTTGCTAAAGGATGTATGTAACTAGATATGTTGTGAATAGTGTAAATTTATGCCAGGGGAACCTAGCTGTGTTTGGCTGCAATTTTTATTTATTTTTTATTTTTTTGGCCCACTGAACTTCCCTAGAGCGCGGTGCTATATGACCAACACACCAGAGCACCATGCAGAAAGTGTCACTGGTTGCCAGGTGGAGGTGATGAGTTCATCCTTGCAGGAAGATGTAAAACTTGTGGCTGCAGAATCATAGCGCAGGAGGGCTCTCTTCTATAGTGTGCTTGATGGACTGCACATCGGCAAATTCACTAGGTCACTCAGTGGGTTGCAATTGATTATTATGTGAAAGAGGCTGTTAAGAGGATGGACAGTGTGACTTAGGTCATATGTTACTGAAAAAAAGCCAACTTCTAAGCATGAGGACTAAGAGTTCCATCACTTCCTGCTGTGATACCAATGTGCATTAGGGGTTAATGTAGTCTTCTACCATTTTATTTATTTTTTATTTATTTATTTATTTTTTAAGATTTTATTTATTTATTCATTTATCCCCCCCTTGCTGCTTGTGCTCGCTGGGTCAGCTAACCACGCCGTGCGGGCGGGCTTGCCTTCACCAGGAGGCCCCGGGAACCGAACCCGGGGCCTCCCATATGGTAAACGGGAGCCCTACTGATTGAGCCACAGCCGCTTCCCACTTCTACCATTTTAAAAGCCAGATTGATCTTTGTCTTTTTGGTGTCTCCTGGGGCTTCCAAGCTATGAGGAAGGAGCTGAAGGGCAACAACAATATATTTTCATGAAAGAGAGGGAGTGTGACTGATTGCCAGCAAACACCAGGCAGAATATAGGTGCAAATGAAAGTGACTCAGGGAAACATACCATTTCCTGAGTTTGTCTGCAGAACAACAATGACTCATTTAATGGGCAACTCAGACTTCCTCACATTTACTCTATTCAGAAGTCTTACTGCTAAGGAAAATGTACTCATAAATGAATCCATGTATGTGTTTAATTTGTAATAGGAGAACTCATGGTTGGGAAAGGAATTAATTCCCACACCAGGGGAGGCGTTTTGACTTTACCATAAATTAAGCAAAATGACTTTAATTAAGCAAGTCACTTAAATTCCCTAGGTCTATCTTATCTCTAAAATACCCTGGGAAATTTAATGAACTTCTGCATCTGGAGCCATTCAGTCTTGCCCAAATGTTTGTTTGTGGGATGTCTGTGTGTGTTTCTTAATAATATCGAGAAATTACCTAATAAAGTCTACTAGACCCTAAATTCTCATTCTAAAACATATTGTTTAGAGATAGTAATGCTTAAACTAAATAATGTATATAAATGTGTGTTTTGAATGAAAATCCCATACAGATATTCCTTTTTCAAGGACAAACACCAACATTTGTAATATGCCTTGCCATGCCTTTTTTATAAAATATTGATTAAAGATGTACTCTCAAAAGAATACCTCCATGTAATGAATGTAATTTATAATACATGGTTAATTTTCCTTTATCTCACTCATTATTTTGAAGAGAATTTTATCTGTTTATGTCCCAAGCAAGGCCTTATAATAAGGGACCTGTAAAGCTTGGAGTTCAGTAACTCCACTTCACTCCTCTTATACAGTGATCAGCCTTGTATAAGAGTATTTACCATAATCAACTGCAAATAAATGTTTATGTATCTTTCTCTGACAATCCAATCCCTTGATACATTACTCATCAAATAATAATATTGCTTCCAAAATTTCAACCTGATTCGTTCTACTTCCTGAGTAGCAGCTCCTATTCTACCAGTTCATATACTTTATAATACCTACCATCTTGATCTATCTTCTTCTGTATAACATCCCATTTTATATTTCCTTAATAGCAAACTTTATTCAAGGAGTTGAATTTAGACACTTCTTAGTTTTTCTTCAACCTACTCAAACCCACAGGAAACATACCATTTCCTGAGCATCTGGCAATAAAATGGGAAAAATAACATATCCTAGCTTATGAGTTGTTGTGAGTATTAAATGAGTCAGTACACTAAATTAAGATGCTTAGAGGAGAGTTGTCCCATATTGATTATACACTGTGATGGTTAACTTCATGGTTCTACTTGGCCAGGTTATGGTGTCCAGTTGTTTATTCAAGCAAGAACTGGCCTGATTGTTACTGTGATGAACTTTCATGGATTTAAATGATCAGTCAGTTGTTTCATCTATGGCTGATTACATCTACAGTCAAGTGAGGAGATTGCCTTCAGCAGTGAGAGAAGTCTCATTCAATCCATTGAGGACATTAAAGGGAGAACTGAAGATTTCAGAAGTCAGAAAGAATAATTTCTATATCTAATTAAGCTTCTCCTGGAGAATTCATTGAAAACTTCATAGGAGTTCCCAACTCATAGCCTGCCCTGAGGAATTTGGACTTGTTCATCCCCATGGGTGGTTTGAGCCAATTCCTCTAATAAATCTCAAAATACGGATATCTCCCATTGGTTCGTTTCTCTGGAGAACCCTGACTGATATACTCACTAAATGTTAACTATCATCGTCATCTTCAGAATCAGTATCACTATTTCACTGAGACAGCTCTTATCAGAACTCTTTGTGAGTAAAAATCCCTATGCTGCTCCTCCGACATTCTCCTATTTATTCTTATTTAATATCTTGGTAGAATCTCAGAGATGAACCTCTCTCCTCCTGATATACTTTCATTTCCTGTTTTTATATAGCAACACACACCTTATTTTCCTCCTCCCTTAATTATAGTCACTTCTAGTTTCCTGGTCTGGCTCTTCCAACTCTGCTTGTTGTTTATATATATGTATTTCTAGGGCTCTGTTTATGTTTTAGTTTGCTATAAACTGCGGAAAGCAATATACCAGAAATGGGTTGCCTTTTACAATGGGGATTTATTAACTTATAAGTGTACAGTTCTGAGGATAGGAAAAATGTCCAGATCAAGGTATCAGACAGTACTTTCTCCCTGAAGACTGGCTGCGAGAGACTCTGGACTCCTCTGTCAAAATGGGAAGGCACATGGCGGGATCTCCCTTCTCCTCCATGTCTCATCACTTGCAGCTTCCTGGTTTCTGTGGCTTCCTTTCTCAGCTTCTGGGGATTTTTCTCTTCTTCTGCAGCTTTCTTTCTCCTTATTTGTCCTGTTTTTATAGGACTCCAGTAAGAGGCTTAAGACCCACCTGAGTCATGTCCTACTGAAGTCATCTAATCAAAAGGAAGATCCCACCTAAAATAGGTTTGCACCCACAAGAATGGATTAGCTCTAAGGACATATTTACTGAGGTCCATAAAAGTTTCAGACTACCAATTTATGGACCTCTTCACTTGTCCATCTACGTTTACTTCCTGGAGTTTCTTCCTGTTCCATGATTTTTAGTATCTTTATAATCTATATTTATAACTCTATTCATTGAGTTCTCTTTGGAACTCCAGAGTAGTATGTTTAATTAACTAACTTACAAATCTGCATTAATGAATGTCTAAAAAGCATCTCACATTAATCTGTTGAAAACAGAAATCATGATTTTTCAAACTTTCTACTTCCCCAATCTCTTTCCAATTTGTATGGTTTTTATTTATTTTTCTTGTCTAATTCTCTGGCAAGAATTTCCAGTGCAGTGTTGAATAATAGTGGTGACAAGAGGGTATCCTTGTCTTGGTCTGACCTTAGAGGAAAAGGTTTCCAACTTTCACCATTATATATGATGTTAACCATGGATGTTTCATGTATGCTCGTTATCATGTTGAGGAAGGTTCCTTCTATTCCTATTTTCCTAAGATTTTTTGATCAAGGAAGGGTGCTGGATTTTATTAATTGTCTTTTCTGCATAAATGGAGATAGCCACCTGTTTTTTTCCTTCATTCTCTTAATGTGGTGTAGGACATTAATTGATTGATTTTCTTAGGTTGAACCACCCTTGCTTACATGGGATACATCTCACTTAATTATGATGTGTAATTATTTAATAGGCTGTGGGATCCGCTTTGCTAGTATTTAGTTGAGGATATTTGTATTTGTATTCATAAGAGATAGTGGTCTATAATTTTCTTGTGGTATTTTTATCTGGCTTTGGGATGAGGGTGATATTAGCCTCATATAATTAATTAGGCAATGTTCCATTGTCTTAAAATTTTTGGAAGAGTTTGAGTTGGATTGGTATTAACTCTTCTTTGAATGTTTGGTAAAATACCCCTGTGAAGCCATCTCTTCCTGGGCTTTACTTTGTTGGGCTGTTTTTCATTCTGATTCAATCTCTTTAGTCGTTACTGGTTTGTTGAAATTGTCTATTTCTTCTTGAGTCAGCATAGATAGTTTATGTATTTGAAGCAGCCAAAGGAAAAAAGGGCTGAGAGGAAACACCTATCAATCCAAATACAAGGGAGAAATAAAGACATTTTCAGACTAAGGGAGAATATTTAACACTCACTAACACTCATTTTAAAAAATATGCTTCACCAACAATAAGATGGACCAGAGAATAAAGAAGAAAGACTTAAGACAAAATGCTGAGCAGAAAAACTGGCAAAAGTGTAAGAAAACCTAAATAAGAACTAGCTGTTAAAAAAAAACAATGGGACAACCAGCAAGATGATGGCAGAGTAAGGAGCTCCTAGAATCAGCTCCTGCTACAGGGCAATTAGTAATCACCCAGAGCTATCTAAAGCACTTGTTTGGGGGCTCCAGGAGACCAGAAGTGCATCCTGCAACATCCTTGAAAGAATAGAAGGAGGAAACTGCCATCTGCAGAGAGGATTCGTAAGTAGAGCCCTCCACACCACAGAGGCCAGTGCCCATCCTCCACTGAAGGCACAAGCTGCCTGGGGAGCTTGAATTGGAAGCTCCACTTCCTGAAAACAGGGGAGGAAGAGACGGTTGGGCACCAACTTCAGCTACTGATTAGTAAATTCAGCAGGCTAAAGTATAATCCTAAGAACAGCTAAGTTTGAACCCATCCAAGTCAGAAAGAGGCGAGTGGCTGCCATCTTAACTCCGCGCCTGACACGAGAGGAAGTGGGGCTGATGGAAAATCACAGTGCTGGTAGGGACGGCTTCTTTCCATCTAGATCAGATTGCAGCTCTAGCCTAAGCCCCAGGCCCACCTTGGGCAGGGAAGAAGATGGGGGGAGCTGCGCCAGCCTCTCCGGGAAACCATAGGCCAGACCTTGGAGGCCGGTGATCATCCTACTTTGGCAGCACAAGCTGCCCCAGGAGTTATTCTGTGGCAGGAACTGGAAGCTCCATTTCGCAAAAACGGGATGAAGAGACGGTTGGCCACTGATTTCAGCTACTGATTAGTAAATTCTGCTGGCTAAGGCATAACCCTAAGAATGGATGAAGTTTGAACTTGTCCAAATCAGAAAGAGGTCAGTAGCCACCATTTTTACTTCACCCCCAGCATGAGGGGAAGTAGGGCTGACTGAAAATCACAGTGACAGTAGAGACGGGTTTCTTTCACCCAGATTGTCCTGCAGCTCTAACCTAGGCTTCAGCCCCACCTTAGCAGGGAGGAAGCTGGTGGGCCCTGCACCAGCCTATCAAGTTAACTGCAGTACATTTAGCTGGCACACACTGAATAACTGGAAGTCTACCAGGGCAACTGTGGTCATCTTGGACCTGCAGTGCATAAATTGCTGCCTACACCTGTAGCTCCATCCCTGCCCGAGGCAGGGGAGAAAAGGACATGAAGCTTCATCAGTCTCGCTGGGCAACTACAGCCTAGGCCTGCATGAGTTGGATTATTTCACAGATTTGTGGCTCTGTCTCTACCCCTGGCAAGGGAGAAAGTTGGGAGAAGCTTCGCTGGACCTTGGGGCAATGAGGGCAGCTTGAGTCTACACAGCTTATAGCACCAACTACTTCCTTGACTCCTACTACACAACCAGCAAGGGAGAAAGGGCAGGAAGCCCTAAACTAAAGAGAAAAACTGCACCCAGAATAAATACATCTAGCAAGCCAGATGCCAAGATACCAATACAAATTACAATTCACACCAAGAAACAGGAAGATATGGCCCAGTTAAAGGAACAACATAGCCTCTAAATGACATAAAAAAAGTTGACAACTAATCATAGGTGTTCAAACAGATCTCCTTAATAAATTCAACAAAATGTCTAAAGAAATTAAGGATATTAAGAAGACATTGGATGAGCACAAAGAAGTATTTGAAAGCATACATAGAAAAGTAGCAGATCTTATGGGAATGAAAGGTGCAATAAATGAAATTTTAAAATGCACTGGAATCATAAAATAGCAGATTTGAGGAAGCAAAAGAAAGGATTGGTGAGCTTGAAGAAATGGCCTCTGAAAGTGAACATACAAAAGAACAGATGAAGAAAAGATTGGAAAAACTTGAACAAGGTGTCAGGGAACTAAATGACATCAAGAGATGTGCAAACATACGTGTCATGGGTATCCCAGAAGGAGAAGAGAAGGGAAAAGGGGTAGAAGGAATATTTGATGAAATAATGGTAGAAAATTTCCCAACCCTATTGAAGGACATTGATATCCACATCCCAGAAGCATGACGTACTCCCATCTGAAAAAATCTGTACAGCCCAACTCTGAGACATATCCTAATCAGAATGTGAAATGCCAAAGACAAAGAGAGAGTTCTGAGAGCAGCAAGAGAAAAGCAATGCATAACATATAAGAGATACCCAATAAGATTAAGTGCTTATTTCTTACCAGAAACCATGGAGGCAAGAAGACAGTGGTATGATATATTTAAGATACTACAAGAGGAAAACTTCCAACCAAGAATCTTATATCTGGCAAGATTGTCTTTCAAAAATGAGGGCGAGTTTAGAATATTCACAGATAAATAGAAACTGAGAGAGTGTGTAACCAAGAGACCTGCTTTGCAGGAAATACTAAAGGGTGTGCTACAGCCTGAAAAGAAAAGACAAGACAGAGAGGCCTGGAAGAGAGTCTAGAAATGAAGATTATATCAATAAAAGTAACTAGAAGTGTCAAAAGAGTAGTGAAAATAAAATATGACAGCTAAAACCAATTTAACCCATGATGTAAAGCAATTGTGTTCAGAAAACTACAACTCATTGTTAAAAGAAATTTGAAAAAGACCTAAATAATTGGAAGAACATTCCATGCTCATGGATTAGAAGACTAAATATCATTAAGAAGTCAATTCTACTCAAATTTATATACAAATTCAATGTAATCCTGATAAAAATTCCACCAGCATTTTTTAAATAAATGGAAAATATGATTATCAAATTTATTTGGAAGGGTAAGGGGTCCTGAATAGCCAGAAACATCTTTAAAAAGGAAAATGATGTTGGAGGACTCTCATTTTCAGACTTTAAGTTTTATTACCTAGGTACAGTGGTAAAAACAGCATGGTACTGGCATAAACACAGACACATAGACGAATGGAACCAAACTGATGATTCAGAAATAGACATTCACATCTAAGGTCAAATGATTTTTGACTAGCCTGTCAAATCCACCCAGCTTGGCCAGAACAGTCCATTCAACAAATGGTGCTAAGAAAACTGGATATCCATAGCAAAAGAAGGAAAGAGGACCTCAATCTTACAATTTATACAAAAATTAACTCAAAATGAATAAAAAAACTTAAACATAAAAGCAAGAACCATAAGGCTTCTAGAAGAAAATGTAGGATAATATCTTCAAGACCTGGTGGTAGGTGGTGGATTCTTAAAGGAGATAAGAGGAGGACTGAGATGGACTACTGATATTTAATGTATGTAGAAGTTTTGATTGGCTTTACTATAAAAGTGTGGAAATGTACAGAGTTGATGGTAACACATTATAGTGAGTTACAGCTGGTTTATAAATGAGGATGTGGCTGAAAAGGGTAGTCTAGGGATGTAAATGCCAATTGACAGAAAGCTAGAGAATAATCTAGGGACTGAATAGCACAGTGAACCCAGAGGTGGATGAGAATTGTGGTTGATGGTACAGATGCAACAGTGTCATTTGTGAGCCAGAGCAGATGTACATCAGTATTGCAGGATGGTGAGAATGTGGAGAAGCATGGGAAAAAAACAACTGGAGTGACCTATGGACTGTGGTTAACAGTAATAATGTAATATTCTTGCAGCTATGCCAAAGATATACTGTGTTGATAATGGGGAGTACGGAAAATGTGTGCCAAATGTACACTATAGAACTGGTAATAATCGAATGATATTATCTCATAAACTATAACAAATGTTCCACCACAGTGTGGTATGTTGATAGAGGGGTGTTTTTTGGGAATTCTGCACATGTGCATCATTATTTTGTAAATTTACAACTTCTGTCATAAAAAAATATTTAAAAAATAATAATGGGTAGGTTGGGGGGAAATACACCAAATGTAAGATGATGACTATAATTAGTAGTAAGATTTTGACAATATTCTTTCATAATTTGTAACAAATGTCTCAAGACAATGCAAAGTGTTGGTGGAGGGTTGATGTATGGGACCCCTGTATGATGTTATGCATGTTTGCTTTGTAAGTTCACAACTTTTACTGTACACTTACTGTTTATGTATGGTCATATATAAAGGATATAAAAATAATAATGATGGTGGGGTGGGGTGGGAGAAAATACTTTGGTTAGTGGTAATATTTTGAGGATGCTCTTTAACCATTAGTTTAAAATGTTTGACAGCAATGGAAGGTGTTGGTGGGGTGAGGTGTGAGAGCCCTTTATGATGTTATATATGTTTGTTTTGTAAGTTCACAACTATTGCTATACACTTTTTGTTTATATATGTTCATGTATGAGTGACATACTTCAATAAATTTTTTTAAATTTTTATTTATTTATTTATTTATTTATTTATTTATTTTACCAGGAGGTCCCGGGAATCGAACCCCAGTCCCTCCATATGGTAGACGAACGCCAAACCTCTTGAGCCACATCCATTTCCCCCCCAAAAAAAATTTTTTTTAAGGCAAAAAAACAATGTACAGGGAATAGATGTAGCTCAAGTGGTTGAGCACCTGTTTCCCATATATGACATCCTGGGTTCAATCCCCTGTACCTCCTAAAAATAAACAAACAAACAAATAAATGAAAAAACCAACTTTCATTGGGGAGCGGATGTAGCTCACTGGTTGAGTGCCTGCTTCCCATGTACAAGGTCCTGGGTTCATTCCCTGTTACCCCCTAAAAAACAACAACAATGAAAATAATATTAAGCATACAACAATAGCAACAATAATAATAAATATATGGGGGTTATCTAAGGATACAATTAAAATACTAGAAATATAATATGGAATATGAAAAGTTTTCATTTAAACTCAACAATGATAAATAAGCTTGGCATAATTAAGATATTTATTACACTCTACCAAAGAGTAATAAAATGATACTTAATGGATAACTAGGGCCAAGATGGCGTTGGTGTAGGAGGGCACACACTGCAAGCTCCCAGAGCAAGGCGGATTGTGGACGGGGTCCTGCCCGGTGGTCTGTGCTGTGCACATGTGGAATGAGAAGCTTGGGACATCTATCTGCGCGGAAAAACGGCATGTACAGAATGGTAGAGATTCGTGAGTTTTAAGCCTGCCGGTGGTGGTTGGCATGGATGGCTGAGCCCCGCGGTCAGGGAGAAAAAAAATAAAACGGCCAGTTGGAGCTGCGACCAGGGCTCGGCAACCAGGAGTCAGGGCCTAGCGGGAGGGGGCACACTCTGAGGCGGGAGCTCTGGTAAAAGGGCGAGAGAGTTTTATTTTCTGGGGATTTGGCTGCCTGGAGCCCCTTGGACCTTGGGTGAACAGAACAGCCGGAGCGAACAGGCACCCAGTGGAGGGGAGGGGTGATTCTGTTTGGCGAGGGAGTTGATTTGCCAAGCTGCCCAGGGATAAGCCCTGGGCCGCCGTGGAGCCAGGAAGAGGGAACGCTCTCCAAAAGAGGGAGGGTTCTGTTGGAGGAAAGGGAAGGGAATTATTTTTATTTTTATTTATTTATTTATTTTGCCATCGATCTGGCTGCCTGGACGGCCCCATAGCTTTGAAGAACAGATAAGCCGACCTGAAGCAGCATCAGGCTGAGAGGAGAGGCAAATCTTTAGAGTCAAACTGATTTACATAGCAACCCGGTGACGCTGGTGCTCGGCTCCAGAAGGGGCGGAGTCGGCCGTCTTTAGCACTCTGCACTGACTAACATCAGAGCTACAGCTACCCTGGGGAGTCCAGGAAGTGGGACGTGCTTGAGTAATTTCCACAGGGTCCCCTCCGTAAGGGGGTTGGTCTAGAGGAGGAATTATTTTGGGTTCTGTATTTCACCAAAAAAAAAAAAAAAAAAAAGTGCGGTCACTTCAATAAATGGAAAATAAATTCTTTTTAATTTAGTTTAATAGCTAAAAGCTGCTTCAGGACCTGCATATAGAACCCTGCGGGGAAATTGATTGATAAACACAAGCAGGCAGAGAGGATCCACGTGGACCCTAGGGGAATCATTGACCCTCCTTAGTTCTGTTTGACTGCTTGCCTGTGTGGTTCTTTGGTTTTTCTCTGTTTATTTCTGATGTCTTGCTTTTCTTTCCTCTTTCCTCCCCCCTTTCTTTTTTCTTTCATTTTTTAAAATTAGGTGCTGCTAGCTTGTTCCTTCTTTGCTGTGCTTCTTCTTCAGTAATTTCCCAATCGCTGTCTATATTGATTTTGTACTCCAAACTATCGCTTATCCTTCCTTCATCTTTCTCCCTTCTGCTTTCTGTTGTTGCTCTTAGATACAACATTTTTTCATAGGCCCACAACTTAAGGGTGTCAATTTCTACTCCATCTATTTTGTTTTCTTCTATTTTTTAATTAGTTTTAACTTTTTCCTTTCAGCCCTTTCTTTACTATTTCTCTCCCTCCTCATAATTCTAGCCTTCTAAATCACTATATATATATTCCTCCATTTCTGTTCCCAGTCCATTGTAGGAACTCCACTTTTTTCCTATTACTCTACACTGCCTACACAAGTTAAATATTCATCTCATTAAGTCTCATTTGGCCCCTCTTCTAACTTTTATCAATATTACTATTATCCTTCTGCCTTCCATACATCTTTTGATTCCTCTGGCCCTAATCTGTTGCCTTCAAGGGAACATAGAAAGAAGCAAGGAAATAAAATAAGAAGAAAAAGTGCCAAAGAGAAAACTTAACATACACACAGAACCACCAGCTAAATAAAACTCTAGAGCATAGAGAAAAGCTAATCAACTGAACAAACCCATCAAGATAATATGATGACCAGAGGGCAACAGAAAAATACAAATGACTCTGAGAAACAGGAAAACATGGATGAGTCCAATGAACAAATTAAAAACCAGGAAGTGATGCAGAACATCAAACAACTAATCAAAGCTATCCAAACAAATATCATGGACCAACTTAAAGAAGTGAAGGAAGAGATTAAGGATATAAAGAAGACACTGGGAGAACATACTGAAGAAATTGCAAACATGCCTAAAAAGATAATGGATATGATGGTGAACAATGGCACAATCCAAGAAATAAAAAAGACGCTGGATTCACATAACAGCAGATTTGAACAGGCAGAGGAAAGAAATAGTGATATGGAAGACAATACAGCTGAAATCAAAGAGATAGTAGAACAGATAGACAAAATGATAGAAAAAATACAGCATGGACTCAGGGAATTAACCGATAACACAAAACACACAAACATATGCATTATGGGTATCCCAGAAGGAGAAGAGAAGGGAAAGGGAACAGAAGGAGTGTTGAAGGAAATAATGGCTGAAAACTTCCCAACCCTATTGACAGAGATGGATGTGCAGATCCAGGAAGCACAGCACACCCCAAATACTATAAATCCCAACAGGACAACTCCAAGACATATACTTGTCAAAATGTCCAATGCTCAAGACAAAGAGAAAATACTCAAGGCAGCAAGAGAAAAGAGAACCATCACATACAAGGGAAGCACAATAAGATTAAGTGCTGATTTCTCAGCTGAAACCATGGAGGCAAGAAGACAGTGGTATGACATAGTCAAAATACTAAAAGAAAAAACCTTCCAGCCACGAATTCTCTATCCAGCAAAACTGGCATTCAAAAATGATGGAGAGTTCAAAATATTCACAGATAAACAGAAATTAAGAGAGTATGTCAATAAGAAACCAGCACTTCAAGAAATACTAAAGGAATCTCTACAAGTTGAAAGGAAAAAACAACAGAGAGTTGGAGGAGAGTTTAAAAACAACTGAAAAGACAAAAAGAAAAACAAAACAATATATGACATACATTAACCCAAAGAAAAAATGGCTGAAGTAAGAAATTCATTACGAGCAATAACACTGAATGTTAATGGATTAAATTCACCAATCAAGAGACACAGATTGGCAGAATGGATAAGAAAATATGATCCATCTATATATTGTCTATCAGAAACCCACCTTTGACCCAGGGATTCAAGGAGGCTGAAAGTGAATGGCTGGAAAACCATTTTACAAGCTAACAATAACCAAAAAAGGGCAGGAGTAGCTATTCTAATATCAGACAAAATAGACTTTAAATGCAAAACTATTGTAAGAGACAAAGATGGATACTACATATTAGTAAAAGGAGTAATCTCTCAAGAAGAGAGAACAATCACCAACATTTAAGCACCTAATCGGGGTGCCTCAAAATACGTGCGGCAAACTCTGGAAAAACTAAGAGGAGAAATAAATGCCTCTACAATTATAGCAGGGAACTTCAACACACCACTATCATCATTAGACAGAACATCTAGATGGAGAATCAATAAAGAAACAAAGGCACTCAACAATACATTAGAAGACCTGGACTTAATAGACATATACAGAACACTACACACAAATACAGCAGGATTTACATTCTTCTCGGGTGCACATGGAACATACTCAAAAATAGACCACATGCTAGGCCACAGAACAACTCTCAATGAATTCAGAAAGATTGAGATTATACAAAGTAATTTCTCTGACCACAACGGAATGAAATTGGAAATCACTAAGGGCCAGAGAAACAGGTTAGACATAAGGATATGGAAGTTAAACAACACACTCTTAGACAAACAGTGGGTCAAGGAGAAAATCTCAAAAGAAATCAGTAACTACCTTGAAACTAATGAAAACAACAACACAACATATCAAAACCTATGGGATGCAGCTAAAGCAATCCTGAGAAGGAAGTTCATAGCCATAAATACATACATTAAAAAAGAAGAGGGAAGCGGCTGTGGCTCAATCAGTAGGGCTCCCATTTACCATATGGGAGGCCCCGGGTTCGGTTCCCGGGGCCTCCTGGTGAAGGCAAGCCCGCCTGCACGGCGTGGTTAGCTGACCCAGTGAGCACAAGCAGCAAGGGGGGGATAAATGAATAAATAAATAAAATCTTTAAAAAAAAAAAAAAGAAGAAAAAGCTAAAATTGAAGACCTAACTGCACACTTGAAGGAATTGGAAAAACAACAACAAACTAAACCTAAAGGAAGTAGAAAGAAGGAAATAACAAAGATTAGAGCAGAACTAAATGAAATAGAGAATAAGAAAGCACTGGAAACAATAAACAAAACTAAAAGCTGGTTCTTTGAGAATATCAATAAAATTGACAAACCCTTAGCCAGACTAACAAAGAAAAAGAAAGAACAGATACAAATACATGAAATAAGGAATGAGCAAGGGGATATCACTACTGTCCCCATAGAAATAAAGAGTATCATCAGAGGATACTTAGAAAAATTATATGCGAACAAGAATGATAATTTAGAGGAAAGGGACAAGTTTCTAGAAACCCACAAACAGCCTACATTGATGAAAGAAGAAATAGATGAACTCAACAGCCCAATTACAAGTAAAGACATAGACTCAGTCATCAAAAAACTCCCAACTAAGAAGTCCCCAGGACCAGATGGCTTCACAGCTGCATTCTACCAAACATTCCGGAAAGAGCTAACACCAATTCTACTTAAGCTCTTCCAAAAGACAGAAGTAGAAGAAATATTGCCTAACTCATTCTATGATGTCAACATTACCCTAATACCAAAACCAAATCAAGATACCACAAGAAAAGAAAATTACAGACCAATTTCTCTAATGAACCTAGATGCTAAAATCCTCAACAAAATACTTGCTAATCGCATTCAATGACATATCAAAAGGATTATACACCATGACCAAGTAGGTTTCATCCCGGGTATGCAAGGATGGTTCAATATAAGAAAATCAATCAATGTAATACACCACACAAACAGATTGAAAGAAAAAAATCACATGATCATCTCTATAGATGCAGAAAAAGCATTTGACAAAATACAGCACTCTTTCCTCATAAAAACACTGCAAAAGATAGGAATAGATGGAAACTTTCTGAATATGATAAAGGTTATATATGAGAAACCCAAAGCTAACATCATTTTCAACAGTGAAATCCTAAAAGCCTTCCCTCTGAGATCGGGAACTAGACAAGGATGCCCACTATCTCCACTCCTATTTAACATTGTCTTAGAAGTACTTGCACGAGCACTGAGACAAGAAAAGGACATAAAAGGCATCCAGATTGGAAAAGAAGAAGTAAAAATTTCATTATTTACAGATGACATGATCCTATACATAGAAAGCCCTGAGAAATCTACAACAAGGCTTCTAGAACTTATAAAGGAGTTCAGCAATGTTGCAGGCTATAAGATCAATGCTCAAAAATCAGTAGCATTTCTATACACCAATAACGAGCAAACTGAGGAGGAAATCAGAAAAAAAATATCATTTACGATAGTAACAAAAAGAATCAAATACCTAGGAATAAATTTAACTAAAAGATGTAAAGGACTTATATACAGAAAACTACACAACACTGTTAAAGGAAGTCAAAGAAGACTTAAATAAATGGAAAAATATTCCCTGTACATGGATGGAAGACTAAACATCATCAAGATGTCTATCCTACCCAAACTAATTTACAGATTTAATGCAATCCCAATAAAAGTCAACATTGTATTTTTTATGGAACTGGAAAAACTAACCACAAAATATATTTGGAGAGGCAAGAGGCCCCGAATTGCCAAAGACATATTGAAAAAGAAAAATTAAGTTGGAGGTATCACACTACCCGACTTTAAAACATACTACAAAGCTACAGTGATCAAAACTGCGTGGTATTGGCACAAGGATAGACCTACTGACCAATGGAACCGGATTGAGAGTTCTGATATAGATCCTCACATATACAGTCATCTGATATTTGACAAGGCCACGAAGCCCACTCAGTTGGGAGAGAATGGCCACTTCAACAAGTGGTGCTTGGAGAACTGGATATCCATATCCAAAAGAATGAGTGAAGAATACCATCTCACACCTTATACAAAAATCAACTCAAGATGGATCAAAGATCTAAATATAAGAGCCAAAACCATAAAGACCTTGAAAGATAATGTAGGGAAGCATCTACAGGACCTTGTAATAGGAAATGGTTTCATGAACTTCACACCCAAAGCACGAGCAGCAAGAGAAAAGATAGATAAATGGGATCTCATCAAAATTAAAAACTTCTGCACCTCAAAGGATGTTATTAAGAAAATAAAAAGGCAGCCTACCCAATGGGAGAAAATATTTGGCAACCATATATCTGATAAGAGCCTAATATCCTGCATATATAAAGAAATCCTATACCTTGAAAATAAAAAGACAAACAACCCATTTTAAAAAAATGGGCAAGTGACCTGAAAAGACACTTCTCCAAAAAAGAAATACAAATGGCTAAAAAGCACATAAAAAAATGCTCAACATCGCTTGCTATCAGGGAAATGCAAATCAAAACTACAATGAGATACCATCTTACACCCATCAGAATGGCAGCTATTAAAAAAACAGCAGACACTAAATGTTGGAGAGGATGTGGAGGAATAGGAACCCTCATCCACTGCTGGTGGGACTGCGGTATGGTCCAGCCACTGTGGCGGACAGTTTTGCGGCTCCTCAGAAAACTAACAATAGATCTTCTGTATGATCCAGAAATTCCTCTGCTGGGTATATACCCAGAAGAATTGAAAGCAAAGACACAAACAGATATATGCACACCAATGTTCATAGAGGCATTGTTGTCCATTGCCAAAAGTTGGAATCAGCCCCAGTGCCCATCAACAGATGAATGGATAAGCAAAATGTGGTACATACATACAATGGAATATTACTCAGCTGTAAGAAGGAATAAAGGCTAACAGATGGAATAACGTGGATGAATCTTGAAGACCTTATGTTGAGTGAAGCAAGCCAGGCACTGAAGGATGAACAGTATATGACCTCACAGATTTGAACTGAGGAAAGTGAGCAGTCTCCGAGAACCATTGTCTGAAAGATAGGTTAACAAGGGAGAGAAAGAGAAGAGCAGGCTTTGAGCCATCACCCATATGGACATAATCTATGGTAAAGGGATAGAGTATAGTTGCATATTGAAGGATAGGTCAGATCGGTAGTGATTATTACTGCGTTTGGTGGTCCAGCGTTGACAGGTGGGTAGATTAGGAAGGGCAGGTTCAAATACCCAGGGCATGTAACTATGAATCTTGACATTCCATGAGTCAAGACAGGGGAGTGTCATATGCCCCAGGGGGGTGGAGAGAAAGGAACAGTTAAGATCTAATGGGGTATTTAGTGGTCATGGGAAAGGTTTTTCATTACCTTACAGTAATGGACACAGGACATGGTAAATATCATCAAAACTTATTAAACTGTATCATCTAAATTGTAAACTATACTGTAAATCATTGACAATGTTTAGTTGCTATATTTTGCTATCTGTATAACAGTTATAACAATGCTAACATCCAAAAAAAAAAAAAAAGGAGGGGGGTTTAATATGGGGTGGGGAAGGGAGGGTGGTTTGGTATCTGG